>JAINUG010000008.1:10405400-10779618 GCA_029706075.1 Aldrovandia affinis
AGGAGTGGAATAAGGCATAGCAGTATGAAAGTATTTAGGGAATTACACTTGTAAACTGATAGTTTCAGGATCAAGTACTGAATTTATGTTGCCTGAGCAAAGTATTTAACCTAAAATACTTCAGAAAATATGCAGCTATTTAATTGAATGGATGGTGTAATCTGTAACCTTCCCTAGATAAGTGTGTCTACTAAGCAAATGCTTAAATTGAACATAATCTCAAAATAGTGGAATAACAAGTTTTCCCCTTTTTAACATCCCAGTCATGGGAGAGCAATGCCAATGTCTAGTGGCTGGTTGCTGTGTCTTGACCAGTGCTTGAGTGAATGCCAGCTGAGACCACCTGTGTTGTTTTAAGATAGGGCTCCCCTTTGTCTTAGTTTCCTCAGTACAGAAAAACACATCACACGTTCACCCTCAAGCATAATATTTTGGAAGCGCTGAGTAATGGTCAAATCTGTTTGTCTTGCCCAGGCCAGAGCTCACACTGTTTGTGCTGGCACAGTGTGTGCTGGAGTAGTAAGAGGCTTAAATCTTACTACATTTTCACTTTCTCATTGCCGTGTGAGAGTGCTGCTCTTTGTTTTGACAGGATTTATTGCAAGTTTCAATAAATGTTTACTGTATACAATGCTCACAGTACAAATGTGATGTAAATCAGGACGCCTCTTTAAGGTATGTGCAGACATTATATAATTTATCTCTCTCTCTCTCTCTTTCTCTCTTTTCTCCTCTCTTCCTCTCTCTTCCCACCCCCACTGGATGGTTAAGGTTTGTTTTCTCGAGGGAAGAGTAGGCCCAACCTGCCACGGCACCAGTGTGATACAGGAGTCAAGCTGTGTGACCCCTCCCCAAACCCAACAGCCTTGTATACATTATGCATTCAATTAACAACAAATGGGTTTGGGGTTTTAATATATGTCTAGACCCTTTGAACAGAAACTAGGGGTCCACTATTGATGTTTGTTTGTGTAATGATTAACATTAGTCAGGATTGATGTTTTTCTCTAAGTCTCCGGTCTCTCAGTCTGTTTCAGTTTATGGTGGTGATAATTGCATTGTTGTCGTGGGTGGTACATGGTAGGTGCCAAGCTTTCAGACTTTTTAAAAATCCAAGCCTTCATATTAGGAGACTGCAAGAACCATCTGTTTTTATGGGTCTCCAAGAGTGCACATTGTTGTACAAATTCTCTTAATCTGAGACTAAAATGAACTGCATCCTTTTTCCGCCTCTTTGAAATGCTCCCATTGAGATTTTCACAACCCCACAGAAAAAATGCAGCAGTGTAAAGTTCAGATAAGAGATTGCAATGACTCAGTGCAGCTGGCAGTTTGTACCTCTGTATAATAAAGCTTGTTTCAGATCCTTCCTTATCTGACTCATTGGTCTCTTTTTATGGTGGAGATTCCTGGGGAAGCAAGCCTCTTTCTTCGGCTCTCTACATGGAAAGTGTCAATTGCCAGGCATGATTTCACAGTCTGTGCGGATTGTACAGTATAGTATGTTCTCCCTGTTCACCTGCTAAAGAAAACCAAAGGTCCATTTACTCTATACTTTCCCTCATGGTCAAACTCAAACAAGTAGACCAAACTGTTCCACAGAACTTCCACAGAGTGCTATTTTCAAAGCTGAGAGAACTTGCTTCATCTTGTGTTTAACAACATTAAAATCTATGAGGTCTCATATACGTGAATCACGTTTAGCCTGACTGAAAATCTTCCTCAGAGATTATTACAGTTTTCAAGAGGAGGGAGAAAACTGACAGGATCCTGGTCGTTTCCATATTTTTAACAGGCGACCGTTTCTCTCGTGGGGAGTGACAGAGAGCTCTCGGGGGCACTGGCCTCAGTTATAAATTACAATAAATTAAAGTCAGAGTCCTCTGCCCATCTGGTTTCCCCCTGAAAGGGAGCGGTCAGTCAGAGCCCACCCCCGAGGGCCACTCATTCATCACCAACCCTCTGAGATGGGGTCAAAAGGGCATGAACCAGAGAAGTTTTGTTTTCAGTAAGAAGCACAACGTTTGTTTGTCTCCTGTTGATTTAAAAACTGATCTAATCTAATCCTGACCAGATGCTTTGCTTGTGCAAGGCTGTGGGTGTACCTTTAATTTATCTAATAGCATGGAGGTGCAAAGACAGAACAGGACAGGAACATTGTCAGCTCCACGTCTGAATTGTTTTAGGGAAAAAACATCTAAAGACTGCAACAATTCAAGATTCTTATACGTAAAAGGTCTTTATACAAGACTTAACTGGGCAACACTGACTGAATGGAAACAAATGGGCATCGGCGGGCCTGGGCCCACCCATTTTTATTGCAGGCCCCTCCTGATTTTCAATGAAAATGTTGCAAAATATAATGGGTGTCCCTTGCATCCTCTCATTGGTTAAATCAAATCTAATTTATAAATCGCCCTCCCACTTAATGAAGCTGCTCCTGCTCACACTTTGTAGCTTCTCTGCGTGTGCTACTGTCTGCTAAGATTTTCTTCACCAAAAACCTCTAATAAAGTCATTTTAAGGCCACTTATCCCATTTCAGCTGTCTCACACGATTTAATGGTTCACTTTGTGTGCAAAACACTCCCCTGGACATTGTTTTTCCCCATTGAAAGGCCTGAGAAGAGTGGTGTTTTTCAGCTGTAGCGTGTTGCCATTTCAATAAATAGATTCTACAATATATAGAGTTTAAAATGATGATGACCTTTTTCAAGAGCAGGCACAACTTTCTTATTTCCTGAAAATAAAGTTCAGCAGACTGGACTCTGTAAAGGTATTCATTTACTGAATTATAAAGTATGAATTCAAAAATGCTTTGTATAATTTTTTTAATTAAATACTATTGCTTTTTCAGTCATTTTAAGACTAGCTTTTAAAGCAGTGGAGGTTAAGAGTACATCTTCCTGTGCTGAGAACAGTACTGAGTTGGGCATTAGCCCAGTTAGTGTGGAAGGAGCTGTCCCTCAGCGGATCTGACTGCAGTAAACACTGCAGGCTGCTCTCATCTGGATGCAGTGAGAGTACAGCCTGCATGCGAACACTTCTCCTCTTGCCTCAGGCTCTCCACTCAACTCCCAGCATGCACTGGGGAGTGATGAGAGCACACCACACCTCTGTTCATCCTACTTGTCAAATAGACTTCATACATGAGAGAAAACAGAGTCTTTTTTTTTTTGTTTTGGTATGCTTAGAGGTCCTCCAACATGAAATGCAAAGAGGCCAACCCGTATGGGGAAAAACACATGGAAATCATGCAGTCGATTTTGTAAGATGTCTGCAAGGCAATGTAATGTGTGCTTTTGTTTATTTTGTAGTAGAATCTGTTAGAATTCATACATGATCTTGACAGGCTACTGTTCATACATGACTTTTCAAAGAAAATTTGTTGATGTCACCAGCCAGACAGTGTTGTGCTCTTACACCTTAAACATTCAAATAAATACTTCTTCAAATTGCTTCATGTTGGCTGATCATGGAATTCCATGATTGGCCCAGGAGATAAATTGTCGCATTTATGATATGCTTATGAATATTTCTTTTCTACCAGACATTACTCCCCCACATTCATTTCCCCCTTCTAAGTAAAGCAGTGCATTCTGGGAACCAGAGCTCTGATTCTAAAGTCAACACTGCTCTTCTGTCAGCTAGAAACACACCAATTTAAGCCGATAACCCTCATTCTCTCAGTAAAGTACATAATATCATAAACCCATCATTTGTTGTAATCAACATCTGCTCTGTTCCTCACTCTGTGTTTAGATCATTACCAAAAAATAAAAGAAACGTTGTTCCAAACACTCAAGGTTGTACTTTACAATTAGTTTGCAGAAGCAGTTTTGAACATACAGTATGCCTTAAAGGGATGATCCATCGATGGTGTGATGTGTGTGTGTGTGTGTGTGTGTGTGTGTGTCTACACTGGCACGTTCCGTGTTAAAATAATTTGTAGTACGTCTGTCATTATCAAGTAACCTACGTCACTAAAACAAGTACAATAACCATATAATATTCTGAGGACACTGTTGGCTCTGTTGTCGTCAGAATGTGTTGTTATCAGAGACAGGATGCAATATTGATACAGCAAAACAAACAGCACACGCAGTAGCACTGATATCTTGTTAAAATGACAAAGCTTGTGTGACCCATAGAAGATTACAGGCTGGATTCAAGGTGTGTATGTAACAAAGCTAGCCAAAATCATAGTACTTTCTGTGTTGACTAAATGGTGGTTATTTAGCCTTTTACCAAAGTGGGGCATATGTATGATCCAGATCCATCCAGATCCATTGATCACAATCAAACATAACTCACTTATGTTTGTTAAGTAATATTATCAATGTTACTTATGTGTTGCTTTTTCATTGGACTTTGTGTGATGTTATAAATAGTTGTCCTTCTCTGATAAACTCTACAATTGCAGGGGGCCCTTTTTCCTTTTCATCAACGGCTCCACTTGTATGCTATGTGGGGTAGATTTTGAGTGCTTCTGCAATAAACGCATGTGGTTCATGAACGCCCCATAGAAAGTGGGCAACCTATAAGCTCCTTTAAATACATTTACCCAAATAAACACATGTATATCATATGACTGACAGTGATACATCTCCAATATCTCTAATGTCACATCTAAATGTTACCCTGAGACAAACTTATTAATACCTCTAACATTCCAGGAGGAGAAGAGTAGAGATAATATCATCAGGAATCAATAGAACCCCAACATTTACAATTCTATTTGCTTGGGGGTTCAGATATTCTATAAAGCTGGAACATTTGGAATGCTCAGAGCATTGATGGTGGTCCTGACACAATCTCAAGGTCATAGTTTTGTCCTTATATTTGAGCAAGTGTTAGGTGTTCACCTTTGTAAAATGACATGACACAATTGTCCTGTAGTCGCTAAAATGAATTTAAGTTGTTCAAGAAACAGGAAAACTGAATACATTTATTTCATAACCTATTGTTCAAAGCTATAATGAAATCACACAGGAGACTGAATATCGACTCAAATAAGCTTAGTCTGTGAATTAAAGTATAACAGGTGCATAGTCATGGTCTATTTACATCATTGCTTTACACATCAAATCTTTGTATTTCCAACCAGATAGCATTGGACCATCATGAGTTTCCAGAACAGCTGTTCAATGCTGTTGAATGGATGCAACACCATTTTTCCACAAGGAATTCCATCATTGGGTATTTTGTTGATACTGGTGGAAAATACTGTCTCAGGCGCCACTCCAGAATCTCCCATAAGTGTTCAATTGGGTTGACATATGGTGAATGAGTCTACATCGCAAATGGTATACCATGGCACACAGTGTACATTGTTTTCATGCTCATCAAACCATTGTCATCCTGGATTTCTGTCCATCAGGCTATAAATACTTCAGAATCCTTCATTTACTCAAGTGTTTCCTTTATTTTGGCAGTTAGCTATAAGTAGTAATCATCTGTATGTAGGAATATACAATGGAATAATTTGAAAAAGTCTACACCAGAGCAGCTGAGATATTGTTTTTTTTATTTTTATTTTCCACTTTTCCAATGATCACTTTCCTCTCCGCCATCTCATTTTACCGGTCCGGAATAAAAGTAAGCATTCCAAGTTTCAGAAATTAGAATCATTTTTTTTAAATTAAAATGTATTGACTTGGCAGTGAAGAGCTACTGACCTGTTAATTTAGTAGAACACAGCTATGCACAAACATGGATGTTTATTTCTGCCATGTGCACATAAATTATAAAATACAAAATACATTTGATCACCTGAAATCTGAACGAGCTCCTCATTAATCAACTTTCTCCTATTTCTGAGAAAAAAGAGACGATAATGGATTAATCGACAGGGTTCTTTGAGAGTGCTCTGATATCTGTGATTCCATAAATAGCTGTACCATCCATTTATAGATCAAAGAAAATGGGCTCCTTTGAGCTTTTCCTCAGTTTCAGATATGAAAGAGCTCAGATTAATACTTTTTGAAGTCGTCTGAAACTCAACGCCGTGCGTGCCGCATCAGATCTGAGCATATCCCGTAACCTCATTAGCCATATTTCTCTCTCACTGTGATAATCACAATGCGCTTTTGTCTTCTTGCTCTTTGATGCGCGACAGCGGGTTTCAGCACTTGCAAATGCGGGATTTCGAAGCAGTCTTAAGGAGAGAATTGACTCATTGATTCATCCTGCAGTAATTCAGAGCGAGCCCATAATGC
Organism: Aldrovandia affinis; assembly: GCA_029706075.1. NCBI lineage: Eukaryota > Metazoa > Chordata > Actinopteri > Notacanthiformes > Halosauridae > Aldrovandia > Aldrovandia affinis. Next base: position 10,411,618 of record JAINUG010000008.1, read on the forward strand.
ATATGGGCAGATAAGAGATGAATGGGTAAATCACGTAAACGGAACAGTTTGCCTCAAAATGAGGCGGTATATGTTGTTTTTGCATCAAAAACACAAACACAAATTCACAACCGCTACGTATTTGCAATTTGATATTTGGAGGTGGGTCAAATGATTGTATTAATTCCTGTTGCTGTAATCACGATTCATTTGAATACCTGTCATTAAGTAAGGATTTCAATAAAATATTTAGGATTTGGGGAGGAAAAGATTTGAATTACTTTGTTCAAGTATTCTGCTTTTTTACCAGTCAGTCAATTTAAGAGTGTGTTTGTCTTAAATACAGACATTTGGATTCAAAATAAAATCAAACAAAGAATGTTAACAGAAACGTATCCCACCTACATACTACAAGGACCAAAAGTAGAATTGTATAAGTAAAAAACCTCATTCAAAGCAATATATATTAGAGCTATATATTAATTAAATATTAATGCACTGAAAAGAGTGGTGATCTTTAATCAGAGGCTTTATTCTCCCCTCCCCCCACACAGGCCCTGCAGCAATGAACCGAATGGGGGGGGTGTTTGTTTACTCGCAGTCTGCTCTCTCTGGAAGCAGGGTTTTTGCAAAGCACGGCCCAGTTGCTCTCTGCAACACAATGGTTTGGCAGGTAATTGAAAAGCTTTGAATGGAAGGAAAGAGAACAGTGCTGGAACAGGAAGACAATCAGCCCAGAGGAAGCATTGCGCAACGATCCCCCCAACCCCCTGCAGAAAGGGCTCCACCGCCACAGGGGTCAACGTCCCGCGCCCGTGATGCGGCACCACTCCGTAAACACGTGCGGGGCCCTCTGGCTCTGGGTGAGGAAGCAGAGGCCATCTCACCTGACTGCCGCACTGTCACATGACCACTCCTCCACACACGGTTCCACACAGCTCGGAAACGTACAATTCCCATCCCTGATTTCAAATTCTGCTCTTTACTTTTACAGCTTTTGCATTCAATTTGCTAAAAAGTTCAATACAACATTATATATTTATGTTTTCCAAAATTGACCAAAAAGGGTTATGAATATGCCCTTGTGCAGGACAACCTCCATAGCATTTAGAATATTGCCCAATTGGAATATTTTTCATTCATATGGCTGGATATTTTTTCAAGAAATTCAGGGTCAGGGCTTAGCTAAAAGGTTGACATGCGGAGACATCTAAACCTGCAACCTGCTGGTACCCTAATAATTATTCTACTCTGCCACCTCTAATTAGAAGGCTCACTGTCATTCCTTCAGCAGAGCATGTTGGTTCCCAGAACTAGGCTTTGTTCCACCTGGGTTGTAATTTAAGTGTTACCCGTATCTGGAAGCATTGCCACATACAAAAACTCAGACAGACTGAGCAACATTCAGCTTCTACACCCACAGCCTTTTCAAACAAACTCATTAGAATGAACTCCATTTCACCTCAGCTATGTGTCTCTGACCAATCCCATAATGCACTGGTGTTTCAGTAGGCTTCTGCATCCAGCCATGGCCTCCAGGGTGTGTACGTGCGTGTGTGTGTGTGTGTGTGTGTGTGTGTGTGTGTGTGTGTGTGTGTGTGTGTGTGTGTGTGTGTGTGTGTGTGTGTGTGTGTATGCACATGCTTTCTCTCTCCCTCTCCCCTCCAGGGTGTGTTTGTGACAAAGAGGTTCTCTCAGCACCACAGACAATAATCCTTTACTGTCATTGCAACACTGTATATCAGGAGACTCCCACTGACGCTCACTGAAGCAGGAAGCAGTATTTATGTATAGCAGGCTCTTGTCTGCCCAACAGAGAAAAAATGGCATATGTACTTCTGTAAATGGAGGACAATCTGGAGGAATCTCACTCACAATATCCATCACATTTTGTGGAGGTTACTTTGGTTACACTCAAACTTATTCAAGAGGTGTCTTTCATTGCCAACCTTGACTTCTTCTCAGAATTTTCTCAGAATTTCCTGTCATTCATTTAAAATCTTATTTCCTTCATATTTTAGCTTTCTAGAGTTCAGTAGTGAGTTTGAACAAAGATTAGTCGTGCAGTGTTTTTTTATTTTTATAGTATCTTTTTTAATTTTTGATCTTTCCCCCTGTGGGAGTCAGTGTTTTTGTTGAAAATCCTTCCACATAATTTTTTTTTTTACAACAAAAAACCCCCCACAAAGTTAAAAGTTAACAGTTGGTATGCGTTTGAGCACTATTTTCAGTCTTACAGGATGCAAGAAAAATGTACACACACTCATTTGGGGATGAAGAATTAGCCTATTATAATTTCAACAGTGAAACTGTCCTTATTTTGCACCGGGGCTGCAAAGTATTTAATGCACTGAAGAATGTGGTTATTGTCGTCACTCGCCTGTGGAGATGGAGAGTGTTATCTGAGTTCATTCCTTTTGGAGTAACGCACACAATGGGGGTCTCCAGTGGACCAGCATATGACGTGGGTAGTGCTGTAATTTCTGCTCTCTGGGCTCAAGCTCTTTTCCACATGACCAGGTGCTTCCTTGGCAGGACATCACTGGGGTAGCTGGCTCAGACACATGGACGTTGTAAACAAATCACACCTTCTGAAGGATAAATCATGGCCACAAGGAAAAAACGAACCCAACGCATGTAGAAAAAACCCCTCAATACTCTCACTTTCCTCTGGCTACGTATGGAGTGTACCGTTGATCACAAAATTCTGCTATGACATTTAATCATTTCAAAAAACAAACTAATGTCACTAATAAAGAATTCAGGATTCCCAAGTGGCTGTCTGTTTATTATACATGTATTATACATTTATTATATATAAATATACTGTATGTACAGAAAAAGCCAAACTCATATAAAGCATCATGAACACACACAAATTACACTAGAATGTAGTTCCAATGGGGATGAATATTAGTGCGTAGAATAGAATATCTTATACAGAGATTAGCACTACTGGATGTATCTTTTACATAGATTAACAAATATAGCTTTGGCAAGGGTAAACATTACAAGGCCATTGTTCCTCTATGTATAAATATTACAGGGACATACTGTACCTTCTACACTGATGAATATTACTGTATCTACTTTTGTAAATGGAATGAGATACGTGTAATATAATTCAACAAACATTACTGGGACCTAGTCCCTCTAAAGAAGAATCTCACTAGAATACAGCTCCAACATGGATGAAGATTATTAGAAAACAAATCCAAGTTGGAGGTGTATTTATGAAACATAGCTGCTTCATGTTTGGTAGAATATTTGTCCTGTTACAATAAAAGCCCCTTGCATCAATGCATCGGGTCATACTGTCTCTTTGTGTTGGCACTCAACCTATAATCCCACTGTGCGCTATGAGCTCCCAGGCCCAAGAGACTGCAATTTCAGTCAAGCATAATGCACAGAACAAAAAGGCAGTCTGGAGTCATTGATGTTAACTGGACTGTGATATTTTTTAATACACATGGCTGAGAAGGAAGTATTATAGATGGGGGTACTTCAGCACGTGGTGTGGTGGCACCAGTGCTGGCATGTGAGGCTGGATCTGAAACGAGCCTGCCTGTGACTTTATTTGTGTTAATCCAGACATAACAGCTCTAAAAAAACGACAGTTCTCATTCCATTTAAGCCACTTGGACATTGGTGCAATGTGCTCATTTAACTCAATATTGTTTGTCACCAAACCAGAGCACAAACAACTGTTGTTTACTTATTGCGTGAGACAAAATGACACAGAGTAGTAGTATCGTTCTGGTGATGTTCTTCTAATATAATTGCAATGTGAATAACTGGTTTAGCAGATTCCATCAAAACAGGCGCAGCATATTAAAAAGGAGGGGCAAGTAAGCTGATACAATGTTAACCGTACAATACACTACACCATAACGACCGTTTCCCCTTAATTTCATTAAATAATATCCCCGATACATAGTTTAATTCAGCCTCACCCCTTACAGAAGTGTTTGAGTAAGGCTTCAGTCACAATTGTGTATATTTTGAACCATGTGAATCTTTTCATGAATGAATCACAGTTACAGGTTGAATGTAGCAAAAAAGCTACAGCACTATCATCACCCTGCGCTACACTGCTTTTAAGGCTGCTCTTTTGCGGCACGATACTACATGTACACTGCAGCTCCATTTATGTCACTGATAAAAAATTATACTACTGCAATTTGCCGTTCTTCCATTTCTACCCAATAAGAGAGATAAGCTGGGTTGGGTAGTGCATATTTTCACTCTGCGGCTTCTCAGCAGGTGGGCCATCCTCTTTTATACTCGCTGCCAGCCAGAGGCACAGGCAAGAGGGCTTTGGCAGAGCAGAGAAGTAGGTCAAACCGCTGCCATGAAGCATTCCTGCCCGCATTCAGATTGGGTAAAAAGTCTGGGGAAAGTGTTTCACTTTGCATACCAATGTAAAAGGCAAGACCATTTTCTTCTGCTGGGCTTGGCCGGGCCAATATCACTACCACGAAGGGCTTTGTGAATAGAGTGCTGAGGGGCATGTTGCTCGTGTGCACATAATAAATCCTCTCCTAAGGTCCGACACACCCTTGTGTGCACAGTGTATTTATCATAAACCTGAGACTATTGGGGAGGAGCGCTGTTATTTAATGCTCAGAGGAACACAAAAGCAGGCCACTGTATTGGCCCTGTTACTGAGCTCGGCCGGCCCCATTTCTGTTCGTAATATATACGAATGCGATGTGGAACTGCGTGAAAACCCTGGCTAGATATTTTACAGCAGGGAGCCCACACCCTGTCCCTGTGTTCTGACAGATAGCAGGAGCTCTCCATAAATGAAAGAGTAAATTATTGATAAGAACATTGTGACATGTCCGAATATCATTTCCTGTTAATGCTATCATTGCGCAGATGTAGATTCATGGACATTTAGGATTCACTGTGTGTCTGCTGACATTGATGAATTCGACACTGTCAGTGCACTGGAAAAGATCCAAACGTACTGAAATGCTTCTGATCGTGTGCTGAAGCTGATTGCTCTCAAATATGGGTTAGTTACTCCATTTCTTTTTGATGACATATCAAAACACATGTATTTCTCATCAAAAGGAGAAAAAACAGCCCAAATATTTCACACAACAAAAAACTAAAAGCATAAAGCTCAATTACCATCAGTACAAAACGATCATTATTTTGAGGAAATGCTTAAACTGAACATGTTAATAACCGTTCTGGTCCTATTCACACTATTCACACTTTCCCACAGCGACTCAGGGTGGTCGCCAGTGCGTAAACAGTCTCATTAATCCCCTCTCATTAGGTTTTGGGCTTTAAATTTACTACAGGAACAAGACTGTTTACCCAAAGAATACTGGCAATGACCCCAAATTAATTACAGTTCAAAACACAATTATAAAGTTTTTGTTTGCTTCCATTACTCGGCTCACTTCTAATTCCCAATTAAAGGCTCTTAAATGCACTTCTATAACCAGACTGCTGTTGTAACTGAATGTAGAACTCAAATCTCTGCCTGAAGTTAACTTATTGGCAATGGAAGCATACCAATTATGCTATAGGAGGCTTTTCCTGGTAGAGTCCTCCCAGGTCAGCGAAGCAATGCCCAATCTATTAGTAAGCTAATACAGTATCTTGAATACAACTTAAAATTTTACTTTTACCCAGAAGAAATGGTTCCCACCTTAAGAATTGAACGTCTTTATTTTAAGGGAATACTTTATATGAACAAAACCTGGATTATGACATACACATCAGGTATTGGTTCCAACCTACACTTGTTGTATTACACCAGGATGCGAACACTGTGACAAAGACTTTCAGGGTTATACACACACTTTCCCCTCTCCGTGACTCCTGCTTTTAAACTTTTTGAAAAACTTACAATGGGCTTATTCCCTTTGTGAAAGTCTTTTGCTCTATGCTACAGGGAAGAAGAAAGAGAATGCGTCTGAACTTCCCTGCCTAGATCTGTCTTAACTTTGAAGATCCCTGCCTAGATCCATCCAGTGAGGGACATCAGTGAGACAGGAGCACACAACTCAAAGGAACCTGAACTCAAAAACACTTACAGCATCTTTACTCAGAGAAGAAAGGCGCAAACGAGTCGTGACGAAGTCATCTTAAAATTCACGGCAAAACCTAGAACGATACAGGATCAAAGCACTGGCAAGGACTCATCTAGGATGATTTAAATATTTCTGCATGCGGAGGAATGTCTAATCTACATCAAAACATTTCCTTGAAGTGGCAGGAATTGCCTCAATGTTAAAGATTTAATAACAACTCTTTTTATTTACTGAGCAGTATTGGTTTCCCTGGAAATTAGCGTATTTTCAAGGACAGAATTTTAAATACCTCCCAATACAATTGCATGAAGATTATAACTGCTGTAGGACCTTCATTTTCATTTTGCCTTCTTGAAGTAGATTGGATAGATTTGTCCACGGGGAGAGTAAACTTCATTTATCTCCTGAAGCTCCAATGTGGCTATTCTCAGGACAGTATCTCAGTGATCGTGTCCTCATGTAATCTACCAGATCTGACTAAAGCCGACGTTACGCTGCTTTCCTTGCAGTTGCAACGCGGCAGCTGCAGCACAGCAAGAATCTCCTGTGCCTACACTGGTTCCGTCAGGGTCAAGTCAATGCTTGGTTTAAAGCTCTGTGTTCCAGTAGCCCTAGCAGCGTGCAGTGGGAAAGCATACAGAATTTAATGTTTGCATATCCGCACATATGTCTGCCAAGTCGCATAAAAGAGTTGAACATATACACCAACGAAGACTGCGTGCATTCTTTCATCTACCCACATACTCTTTGCAAGGGAATTCTAGGACACCATCCTTTGATTCTTTCCTCTCTTACAATATGATATCAGACTAGGATGTAGTCTACAGATTTAACCTCAGTTCTCAAGTTTACTCAGATTGATCCTATTTAAACCTCAGTTCTCAAAGTAGAGAGCAGACAGTTTCTCAGCCAGAAATGTAATAAGTCCCAAAAATGAACTTTAGTGTGTGATGAAATGCATCTAAAATCAACAGACATTTTCTCTCAAAATAGAGGGTTATTGGTGGTCAGTTAACTCAGACTCAATTTCTTATCCAATTAGTCTTGGTTGCAATCTTACCTTTATAAGCAGTGCCAGAGGGCTTGTCTTATTTACTGGAATATATGTTAAGGCAGAGATAATTCTCCAGACATTTGCTCAGGAGCTTTGGGTCTTATGTAGGCCATTGGCAGAAGTCTGCTGGTAAAGAACAGTTCAAGTGCAGGAATTCAAACAATGTTGACTTTATTGGACAGGGGCAAGTAGTTGCATAACTAGCATTTTAAATGGTGAAGGGGAGTATTTTACATAACATCAGTAAGTGCGCTTGTGTCTGTATGACTGGGGAATCGCTCTGCTCAGGGTACAGAAGGCTCAATCAAAAGCCTATAATCAAATAGAAGCACTGAGACAAAAACAACCCCTGGGAATGGAAGTTATTAAACTGAAAACAGCCACAGGTCTACACAGGGATCAGCCTGTTCCAGACACAGAGAAGCTCTGCCATTTGAGCTACTGTTTTCAGGCATAGCGTGGGGAACAAACCCCTTTTTAGACAACGAAAAGCCTTATTTGAACACTAATAAGCTTATATGTTATACTTTAAAGTATCTTTGAATGAGAATTCATTCCAAAGTAAAGGCTCACTGAATGAGAATGTTTACAGGGCAATCTATAGCACCTTCCTCAATAAAGAGACATCACAAAACTGGAACTGGGACTGGAATGGACAATGGTAAAATCCACCAAGGAAGGAAATGTTTTGGTTTGTCATTTGTGTGGGTTCCAGCAGGTTTCCCTTCAAGTATTACACGGGCATTTTAACACTGTGGGCGTTATGTATAAAAGGCTATGTTCTCTGGTGTTTAGGGAAATTGGTTAAAAACAGATGCAGGTTCAAACAAATGCCTTGTAAACAAATACAAAATAAATATTACTTGTTAAGCAAAATCATTTTCTCTTAGCAACTGTATTAGTATAAAGGAATATAATTTTTTGTGCATACAATATAGCTCATTACCTGTAGTTTATATTTCATACAGCCTCCTTTGCTCATATTTAACAAGGGGGTGAATAATTTTGCAGGGTACTGTACGTGTGACTGGATTTTTAAACACTTCAGTGCATGATGCACTGTTTAGTAGTTGTGGTGAGTTTACAACCGTCAGGCACAAAAGTTAATATTCAAGTGGCATAAATGTAAACAGAAAAGGAGTAGGAATTTCCTTTTGTTCAACAAGCTCAATTGTTTTGACATGACGTGATTGCAATGGAAAAGAAAGCAAGCTCAAGACGTGGTTTCACAAACACACATTTTCCCCCCACCTCCATCCTGGACCAGTAACTGTAAATTAACGTTATCAGATGTAGACCTGTTAAACCCTCAGAAAATCCCCCCTCAGTGGTCTTGTGGGGGAAGCTCTTGGACATGCTGTACAGTACAGTACACACTCGGCACACCCTCACCGCCCTGTGTTCTTAAGCTGCTTCAACATCTGTCATCTGTATTCAGCCCATTAGCAATTCATTTCCTGTTTGGCACAGAGCTTTCTCAGGATGTACGTTTGGGATTTGACACAAACAGTCTAATTTACTTTCAGTAAAGCTCTGACTCATGCTTCTCTTCCTTTGCCAATCAGGCTCCAGACCAGACCCACACCACACCTCACCACACCTGGAGGTTAAACAATCACCCAGACACTGTGTGAGATTGCCTTCTCTACGGCACTGCTATTCCTATAAACACTGGTAGTGCACACTCTAAATAACACATTAATCAACGTTATTCTCTTACATTACAGGCATTTAGCAGACTACAGGCATTCTCTTCAGAATAAGTTCAGCTTTTAGCAAAATGGCGATGAACACATTTTTAAAAAGGATATGACACATCGTGTCATTAAGTTGTATAAACTCATGCTAATCAGAAGATATTACACAACTGTAACAAGCCACCTTCTATGAATCACTATGAAGAATTTCATTATAGGTAGACAAGGCACTGAAATACATCTGCAACCACTATTATGATTAGGCCCACATATTTCTACAACTACCTGTCAAATGGATAAACTTTATAAAATAAATGACTGCATATGTAACTTGGTTTAAATATATGAACCCATACAGTAGGTGCATGACATGCTATGCATTCCTGAGACTCACAGCGGAAAGGATTTACTATAATCTCCAGTGGTTGGTACAAAAAGGAGTGCGAGAATAGCTCTATATATCAGTATTTAATGGGTGGTCCTTGAAACAGCAGGAATGTACTGTGCCCAGCAGTGTCTGTTACAGTATCTCAACATAGAATAACTTTTGAATCACCAAATACAATGTATATGTGTGTGTGTGTGTGTGTGTGTGTGTGTGTGTGTGTGTGTGTGTGTTATGTTATAGATCCTTTGGACCTTTGGAATAATCTATTACTGTAACACATTTCAGGTGACAAAATCAGTCTTTGGGATATGATATGTTTTATATTGTCTATGTGTTCATGTTCTGTGATAGAAATAGAAAACTAATCTTTAATCAGCCTTGAATTAAATATTTCATTGGTGGGTATCAGTCATAAATAAATATTCAATACTGGATTTACATTGATATTTGGTTGGGATTGCCAGAGTTGGATATGATTGACAACGCAAGAGTGAATCAACATTAATTTTGAATTATTTTGTCAATGCGAGGTATGATTGAAAACATTAACACTTATATAAGATTATTATTATCATACAACAATAACTTTTTATTGACTTTATCAGTATGGGATATGGTTGAAAACATTAAATCAACTTTAACACATGCAGGAGTTTATCTATGTGAGAGAAATAAAATATCAGATTGACTCAACGTGAAAATATAACTTATTGATGAAGTCTCCATTGAACCGTTCTTGAAAACGTCTTATTGCAATTAAGTCCAGACTAAAGTTGAACAGATTACATATTTCTCAGAAGATGATTCACAGTTTTCTTTTCATAAGCAAGAAGCTAGCACACAAATAGTTTTATTTGAGAGTCCCAGGAGTGTTTCAAGAGATAAACTTATTTTGACTGACAGTACAATCTCTTTCCTCAGTCTCAAACAGTTACCAAAGTTCCATGTGTTGTTCTAATTTTCAACACAAGACTTGACATTGCCAAGGAAAACAAATAGTTCTACTTGCTTAAATATTCCATCAATTAGTGGGAGACTCAATTAACGTGCCCTTCAGGAACAGAGGGCCCTGAACGATGTAATATCATGTAAGAGCAAGTGCAGGAGGAATAATCCCTTTGATATTAACATCGGGCATTGGGGAGTCGGAGACAGAAATACAAACAGTGCTGCAGAGCAACGCTTAATGTGTGGCAATTACTGCATAAGTAAATATTCCCTTTCTCGTGGGGGGGGTGAGCCGTTGCGGCCGCTGGGACCCGTCTTCGTCAGAACTCAAGTGATGGTAAATAAAGGAATTCAGCATGGATGCGCCACAGTTTTCTAAATGCACTGGAGCGTTTGTGTGTTTGTGTGTGCGTGCGTGCGTGCATGTGTGTGTATGCATGTGTGTGTGTGTGTATGTGTGTGAATGAGTGTGTGTATGTGTGTGCATGCGTGTGTGTGTGTGTGTGTGTGTGTGTGTGTGTGTCTGTGTGTGAATGCGTGTGTGAATGCGTGTGTGCATGTGTGTGTGTGTGTGTGTGTGTGTGTACATGCCTGTCTGTGTGCATGCCTGTGTGTGTGTGTGTGTGTGTGTGTGTGTGTGTGTGTGTGTGTGTGTGTGTGTGTGCATGCCTGTGTGTGTGTGTGCATGCCTGTCTGTGTGCATGTGTGTGTGTGTGTGTGTGTGTGTGTGTGTGTGTGTGTCCATGCATGCGTGTGTGCGTGTGTGTGTGTGTGTTTGGGGGCTTCTCTGGATGTTTGGGAGGCTTTTATGCTCTGAATTTGTTGCTGTGAATGCTGATGTGCCTCAAAGACTTATCTGTATTCTGCTTCGCTAGATATATCTAGTGGGTGCTTTCTTAAATCAGTAGTTCCCAACCTCTGCCCTGGGGACCCACTGTGTATGCTGGTTTTTGTTCCAACCATAATTGTAACCTCTGAATTGTAACTATCTGTTAATTGTTCTTAATTAGACACTTTTAATTTATATTAAAGCATACTCTTTTAAGGCCATATTATGGCAGAAATAGTTATACGTACCATGAACAATAAATGTCATTAACTAATGACTAACTAACTAATGATCATTTTCTGATCATGTGCTGTATGACACATGATTCCTTTAGAAAGCGATTACCTTTTTTAATTGACTCAATTATAGACTGGCACTGAAATCAGTGGGGACCTAATTGTTGAAAGTCTGGACACCTGGTCACTGAAACTAAAGCATTTGTTGATAATGAATACAGTAGTTCAATGACAGAGCAATTGGCCATGAGCCAAACCTGCATTGTGTTCAAATAAGTTTAAGAAGGGGCGGTGAGTAGTGTAGCGCTCTAACGCACCATATTTTTGCTTGTCCGATATGGTGTGCGCTGTCTGTCAGGGACTCGAAACCCATCTCTATCAGACCAGCACTGGTCGTCAGCCCCGATCGGGAGGCGGCATTTGTCCGTCCACCGCAGGGGGAGGGTGAGCCGGCTCGAGTCCGCCGTGAGCACGTAAGGAGTCTCCAGAAGGTGGGTGGGCGAATTCCGTCTCAAAGGAAACGGAGTTCACTGCCCTTGGAGAATTAGCTTGCCTCATAGAGACAGGCGGCGAACTCGTGTGGATCATTGTTTAAATCAATATAAATAGAGGGTGTAATTGGCTACTAAATTGGGAGAAAAATGGGAAAAAATCCTAAATAAATAAATAAATAAATAATAATAACAATAAGTTTAAGGAGAAAATTATGGTAGAACCTACGCACCTGCTTTCAGCAGCCTCAATTGATCAAAAGACTGGCTGTAACAAAAACCAGCATACACAGTGGGTCCCAAGGACGGCGGTTGAGAGCCACTGTCTTAAATTATACAATGCTTAAAGTTTTCCGTTGTGAGACACCCAATAAATGTCATTGCAAATAGATACAGTATGCAGAAATATTTTTAGATTTTTTACTTCAGTTTGATTTTCTCTGTCCTAGAGACTGTTACTCTGTGTTACTCTTTTCAAATCCATATTTTTATGTGAGCTGTTAAGGGTTTGTGCTAGTCGTGTACACAGTAAAATGCTATTGTTAGCTGCAACTTGATAGCTAACTTCCATTTACTTTTTGGCTAGTTAATACATGATATTAATGGGTGGAAATTAACTGGAAAACAATGAATTTTCTTTCAAAATCTTGGAACTTGTTTGCATTACCAATTATCTAGCTAAGTCAGCAGTTGTGTGGTTGCTGATTTGCTGATTTATTAGTATACTTCATGAATGTTCAAATCAACATACTATGTCAGAGTAATGTATTCTCTTAAATTGTATTTCAATAGACATTTTTGTATGAATTCAACAGCTGTGACAATTAGCCTACGAAATAAGTTTGACCATACAATCTTACAAATAAATGGGGAACGTGTATTCAAACAAGTATTACATTTCATGTTAAGATGCTGAGACAGAAAATTACTGTCTAAAATTACTTGGAATTACCGAAATTTCAATAGAGTGTATGTGTAGGGAGTGGAGGCCATGCAATTGAACAGTAATGCCTGGCCCAAGACTGATTTACTTTCAGTCATATATTTCTTCTGGCTTTAACCCATATGTCAGTATTTACAAAATGCCTTGGACAGTTACAAATAATTTCCTCCTATGTATAGAGCCATATAGCTAGGATTTGTAGTGAGATATCACAACCAATCATTGCTCTCAATTTGGTTTAATCTTGCTTGATTTACCAAAGACAGAGCCAAGCTGGTGGAACCCACCCAGCTAGTCGTGTGGACAGAAGGCATCAGAATGGCGACTGACTCTTTGTTTTGACCCTGGTGGATCACTAACTGCATCACTGAAGGGCCAGAGATTATTCTTGGCTGGCCCTCTCCATGTAGTGGAGACAGTAGTACAGGCCATGCACAGGGGTACAGGAAGGGTTGGGAGTTTGCAGGTGTGTAGTGCAGGTTCAGTTGACAGTACACTAACAGAGTTGTCTTTGTGTAGAATATTTTAGTTTTCCCCAGTGTGGTTGGCCTGTCTGGCTGCCAAGACTGAGATATCCTGATACCTCAAACTGACAAATCTCAGATTTCGCATGTGGTCAAATTTCCAGACAGACAATACAGAGTTGAATACATTTGCCAAATTTTAGGTTTTGGGTTCTGTCTAAACTCGATGTCTACTTCCATTGAGGGAATAATCCAATAAAAGTAAAGTTTTTCTAAGAGTTGACATCTTAATCTTTTGTCTTGTGACCACATAATTTACAAGATGAGGTGGAACATTTAAATTATTTCCATAACAGAGCTTCTATTTTCACATTGGACTTGACCCATTTTGATTGGAAAGTGAGATCCTCTTGGAAATGTTATGTGATTGTAGTTTAAACCAAACTGAAGGAAATATATTTAATACAAGCAAACATGTGGTTTTGGTGCTGAACAGTGAAGGCATGTCCCAGAAGCAATTTATGCTAATAGTTTCACTCAAATTATACCCCACTGCCCCCTGGTGGAGAATAATATTCATAGATTAAGAGGAGTAAAGTCCATTCAAGTATATTTTGTGGCACAATGATGCTGCTCATTTGGCTGATTAAAGTCATGATATCCATAAAAGCAACTGGGATAAAATGTGTATAATAGGCATTCTCTTTAATACTCGTCTGTGTAGTCTTGCACAGGGGCAGGGACACAGTCTACATAATCAACACGATGGATGCATGTTTCTCCCAGGTCTCTCTTGCAAGATCTCAATTAAACTTCCTGTTAAATTATGATTAAATGTAAAAGATATATGTGTATAAATAGAATACTTAATGCAGAGACTTACTTTAATACCTAACATAAACACTGATTAAGAGACACATTCGATTTTTTGTAACTATTCCAAAAACGACATGTGTTACAAGCTTTATATACATGGTTTAAATAAAAATAAAAATATGAAATGCTAAAAATAGCTGTGAGAATTGTGTATTCTTCAGAATAAGACCTCAGATGGAGGCTCTCAAAGACAATTAAATTGCACTTATTTTTTTAATTATTATGTATAGAATGCAATGTTGTTTCTAACCTGGTTGAACATTAAGAATATTGATACTGTGCTGTTTGTGAACAGAAAAGCACAGATGCCTTAGCTATGTATTTTAGTTGGATGGCCCTGAATGCCGTTATGGCTCAGGTATGTTGTTTTCATTAGATGGCATATCATTTATAAACGCAGACAACAACACCTGGTCATTGGGAATGGGAATTGTTTATGTAGTTAATGCTAGTTCTTTATGATGATTTTCAACTTGATGGAGTAATGACTATCCCCTATCAAGACTTAAATATGCATGCTTAAACTTTCACCCATGACAGGATTTGAAATATAAAATGGACCTGACCTGACCTGTTTTTGTTAATTTTGTGATTTATTATTCTTTTTTCTTTGGTCATTGTCAAGTCATTTAGTCATGTAATGCATATGTTATCCACAGAGAGGTGCTATAGACATTTTTTCAAAAAAAGTCATAAGAAGGCACATTCTTATAGCCATATTATAGGCAGTGGAAGCCGGTTAGAGAATGAATTGGATAAATATACATTGAAATGGTTTCCTGAAACTGTTTTGTTTATTACAGGCATGCATGTTTAAATTAGGATGCATATCTGTCGATTCCTTTTTAATTCACCTGAAGTAAAAGAACCATCCACTGTTTGACCTTACGAGAATGGGCAAGCTTGTTAATTAGCCAAATTTAGGCTCAGGACATTTACCATTTAGATGGCAAGTACTCGGATTTCAAATTTGTAGGTCACGGATCACTACTGCTCTCTATATAACGATAAAAGATTAAACTTCATATTTAATAGTACTTTTACATTTGAATTACTGTTATTACAAAAATACATAGCAAATACTTTGTATAAACTGTTAAAGATGGCTGTGCAATGGGAATATACAGATGCTGAAATTGTGTGGTGAGGCCAACTAACAGTGACTCATTGATTAAATGAAGATGCACAGCTAGAGCTGACAATGTGATAAGTGTAACATTTATAGAGCTATCTTATGTACTCTACACTGTACGCTGTATGTACCTCTACAATGTTTGATGGGCACACAGTGCCCCTTTAAAGAATACACCCTGTCTGAAGAATTTAACCTTTTGCTGCCTTCCAGCCTGAAATTAAAACGTAATTAAATCAGACTTTTCACACCTTTATTTACGCATTTAAACCTCGAATTTCCAAGGGAAAAAAGATTCTCGAACTTTCTGAATATTAATTTAAAAAATGGAATAACTTGGATTAATAAGTCTACACCCTGTTTATCATACCAATTGTAAACTAGCTCAGGGGTAACCAATCACCTTCCAGATCACACACCAAGCTAATTGGCACTCCACCTGTGTTCAATTGTAGTGATTCTGATTACTTCAGAATAAAATCAGCTGTTCCTAGGGGATTACACTGCTGGGTAGTGCATTTCAGAGTAAAGAATCCACCATGAGCAACAAGGAGCTTGAAAAAGGATAAAGTTATCAAAAGGCATATATCAGGGAATGGGTAAAGAAGTGAATGAGCGCATTCCATCAATGGTCCCCACACAATTTGACTGAGCTTAAACAGTTATGCCAGGAAAAATGTACAAACATTGCCCAATATAGGTGTGGAAAGCTGGTAGATACATATCTAAAAAGACTCATGGCTGTAGATCAAGCAAAGTGTGCTTCTACAAAGAAGTTGGTAGTTGCAGGAGAAAATGTTTAAATAAAGGTGTCTGATTTCATTTCATAATGTAAGGCAACAAAAGGTGACATTTTTGATACGGGGTGTAGACTTTAAAGGGGCAATGTACATGAGGTTAGCGCAGCAGGATGATGTTCAGCTAAATAGGAACTCTCTTTTTTACCCAGCAGAGGGAGCTATTGTACTTCTACAAAACAAGTGTCATTAGGGGTTGTATCTTTTTGTGAATTATTTTATGTATCGTTTACTTCTCAGATACCTAAAACAGTATTTTAAAACACAACCGAAGAATAACTGGAAAATACAATGCATATGAAAATATGAAATGAAATAAGCGTGAAAATAACAAAATGTCATGCAGATGTGTTAAGTAATGTGGGCCAGGAAAATAAAAAAAATACAAACACTTATTAGGATTTCATAATATACATTTTCTTTTTATTTCTTCCAACCACACTATATAATTGTCACTGGAATTCACACTATGTACAATAAATGACTGGAGGTGGAAAGGGAGAAGACCGTGATGCTGGCAGCAATACAATACCTAACATAGTATAACATACTGCAGTAATACATAATAAGTCTATAATAGCTACCCATGATGTCTGTGCGTTAAACATTTGTAAGGGACTGAAATATAACAAAAAACAAACGGCTAAACAAACTGCCTCTTGCTATAGTCAGTCACAGCTGCTTATTTCTCCAATGTAACCTGGTCCCTTTAAATGTTGGTGGAATTGAAAATGCTTTTTTCTTCGTCTTCTTTTTTTCTTTTTCGACCTGGCACACCACACAGTAACACTTTGCAGCTTGCTGCGCGGTCTTCTCCCACAAACAACAACACTTGAGTCTCTGCGCCGAGGCCTGCTTTATATGCACGCTCACAGTCGCGCGCTGGGCCACCGATATCTGCGAGCTGCGTGATTAATTAACATTGAGTTCATAACCCTCCAAATTAGCACTAGTGCACACAGGCTAATGAGCTCACTGTGAACCTGGAGGTTACAATAACCACCACTCCCATCCATCAGCCTATACCGTCGTTCTGTCACAGGGAATATGAATCTTTACTTTGTGAGAGTGAGAGAGAGAGAGAGAGAGAGAGAGAGAGAGAGAGAGAGGGAGTGTGTGTGCGTGTGAGGGGGGAGGGGGCAGTTGTTTCCATAGGAAGTTTTTGGCTTGAGCAAAAGCTGAGGCACGTGCACGTTTGGGTAAATATTTGTATAATTGTTCACTAACTACGTTGAGCTAAATTCACATCCAGCCAACCATAAAATGTAGGACTTGCTCGATCTGGTCAAGACTGTTTACATGCTAGTCTGGCTGTTTTTGACCTTATGCACTGTCGGCCACGCCCCTTTCACAAACATTCTATGCAAAATCAAACTGATTTACATACAAAATTGGATGGTGTGCAATTGTGCAGGAGTAGAATGGAGTGAATGGGAACCTCCCGCACACAGACCAATTTTCCTCTGTCTCAAACAAATGATCCCAATTCCCCAAACCATGCAGACAGTATACACGAGATCACCACATACCGACAATAAAAATTAAAGCAAGCAAGTTTAAACATGTTAGTAAACTTGACTCCTTAAAACATTGTGGAATGGGCCGATAGAAATAGAAGCATATATGAGAGGTCATTTTTTCCCGAAGGGGATTTCACACCTCTTTCTAAGTTATAAATGAAGCCAATATGATACGATATACAATGATATGCAATGCAAAGTGCAAAGTAGAGGTTTAATAAGGGAATAACCTTAATACTTAAATAATCTTCTCTATTTAAAATACTAAAAAATGAATTTACTGGCCATAACGTAGGATGTATATAATCTTTCCAAATATATCACATGTAATCCATTTAACTACTTACATTTTTATGATGTAATTTTCAATATAATACATATCACAATAAATGTGTACAATTTTCAATCAAAATTGTACACATTTATTGTGAAATGTGTTGTCATTTGAAATGATGTTGTACAATATATGCATTACATTTACATCTCTAATATGCATCCCCAAACCATTTGTGTATAATCTTTCTTCCCATGACACCATTGCCGTACACTGAATCTTGTCTCCTATCCTCTCGTACCATTATCATTTGTAATATCTTGCATTAAAATCAGAACATCTTATCACAATTGGATTCACTTCCATATATCTTTTTCGACATTAGTGGTCATATTATGTGATAATGGACACCTACACCAGTGTTTGCTCTTCCTCAACCAGCTGGCCACTGATGTGACCAGCCCAGCTCCGTTCTGCGGAGCTGCTGTGGGTGACAATGAAGACGTTGGCACAAGAGACATCTCAGGTGCGCTCTCCATGGGTGACCACATGGCTGTGACAATCTGATCACTCCTTTACCTACTGCTAACCCCAGTTCGCAAAGGCTAAAAGGATTCATCTGCTTGTCTTCAAATAATTCCCACCTACTCTCCCAGCTCTTTAAGCTTCAAATGACAATAGAAGTTACAGACACTATACTGTAGTGTTGTAATGTGTTTCCATTTGTTAAAGTTTCTTCAGAAACTGGAATCTCAAGCTCATGGCTGACTTCATTGAATTAAACAGACTGTGGGTGATAACTACTTTAGTTTTTTTACCTCTTTGATGTTGATGCTTTTGGTTCATTCCTCCTGGCTAAATAGACTCAAAGTCTTCAATTTAGGTGATGTCCTTGAAGGAGTAGATTGACATGGTGAATTTATATGTAAACAACTATTTATGTTCGTTTGATTTATTATTTGTCTGATAAATCATTAAATATCGCAGCCTAACGTGTTACTGTGACTGCGTGATCAGTGAATGACAATATATCAATACCAAAAAAGTCTCATCAAACGAACCGGAAACTTTGACAGCGGTGGCGCAGGCTACTCAGTCATTCCGCCTTATTTGAAAGTGGATGAATTGTGCTTGAGAAGACAGCTCTCCTCTGTCCCGCGAGGCCTGATTAAGCCGCTGTGGGTCACGAGTTGTTACAGCCGCACTCCCAAAACAAGCGAAGGGAGTTTAAGCGCTTTTTAAATATGTAATGCTATATTTATAAGATAGTATTTATAAACACATTTGCATATATCAAGATGAAAAAGTTGTTTGAATTGGGGGCAATTTGCATTTGGTGAAACATATGGCGGAGCCACGGAAGCCATGGGCCATGCCTTCATTAACCGAGCTCCGTTTCATCAGCGCCTCGTGCTCCCGCTGCGCCTCCCCGCGGCGCCGCCTTCTGTCCCCGAGGTTTTGGTGACAGGGGACAATATGTCCCCAAGGTGAGAATCTGGGGGAATCGCTCTCGCCGGCTCTCTGTGGAGTTCAAATGATTATTTAATCAGACTTTCACTCAGAGAACAGGGAGAGAAGGAGAAAGTTACAAAGCGGTGGTTATATCCGTTTACTAATGCGGAGAGACCGGCGAACCTGCAGGTGAGGGCTGGCGCGTGATCACGGTCTGCAGCTGGGCAGGAGTCCATTTTGACCACATTTGCATTTTAAAAGTGTTTTCCATGATAGTCTGTGGCAATGGACCTTTAGCATATGCATGTGCGGTTTTCTGTATTTGTGTTTTGTTTAAACGTCCGTGAAGGGCCCCTCACATTGCTCACGTTGGTTTATGTGTTTTGACATGTAATACCTGCCCTGGTCAAATCTTTTCTGGGCTGTGTGTTATTTTAATCTCTGTTCCTTTGCTAAAATACGCCAGGTGGGCCAGGAATAGCGGAGGTCACAGTTGCTTTTACAAGGGCTTTTATCCAAAATGTTTTTCTCTCTCTTTACATAACCGATTACATTTGGGAGCCTCTGAAATTAGATCCACAGAATGCTATTATTGAATGCCAGTAAGGCATTTCCAGTGCTACTGTGTCTAATTTGAGGTCTAAATGCTGATGCTGTAGACCAAATTTGCAGACACTTTGCACTTTAAAACTAAACACCTACATTTATTGTCACTGCTAATACAACTGCTAAAATATGAAAACTATATCAGAGGCAACAATGAAGTGACAAGAATATAGTAATATAGTTTTGTCACTGAGTTTGTTTTATGTAATTTGATAAGAATAGTGCTTACAAGCCTATATAGATATGGTTACTGTCCTGCCAATATCACAATGTTTGGGTTAGAATCATGAACCTATGCCAAAATTCTCCAAAATATCTGCCTAGACTGACTAAAACTCCTCACTGAAATCCTTCTAACCGAAACCTCTATTTACATGCCTGATATTATAAAGCCTATTAAGGTTTAAACCTTTCAACAAACCCCCCAAAAATGCATAGATTTTCTTCTGTGAATGTGTGGTATTTACATTTGGGTGGCGTGACTCACAGTGCACATGTTTGGAACGGATGATGCGAGTGAAGCTGGAACGGATTCCCTGAGACTGTACATCTCACCCAAGCCCCGGAGTAACAGAGGAATTAAGCAGACTGGGCCAAAGAAAGCGGCTTCTCAGCTATGTACACAGTAAATTCAAAATACTGGTTTAATTAATTTGTTGTTATGATAATGATTTCAACTGAGCCCACAAATCGACATTTCTACTGTTTTTTTTCTCTGCAAAGCAGAATAACCCTAATATTTTCCTGCCGTTTACTCAGAGTTAAAATGGGGGCACGCAGGATAGTTGGTTTATTAAGCCACACGTCTACACATTCCAACTGGGAAAAGCATTCAGGCTTTTAATAAGTAATGATTGCCGAAGATCAGAGAATCCTTACACTACAGCAAAACATGTTAAGCACAAGCTTTGATAATGACTGTTAATAATTCAATGTGTGTAATTATCCCTTTACAGGAAACTGTGAATATGGTGGGACCCTTTAGGGATGGGGCCAATTAGTAAAAGATCAGGTCATCAGATCAGGCTGGCCCTTCTCATTGTCTTCGTGAACTTGTGATGTTGAACAGAACAGTGAAAGGCAGTGTCGTCAGGGAAGATCCGCTATCAGGTGAACTACTTCACTTCATCTCCTTGATAGAGACCCTGGGAAATCTCCTACATGCATCTCCTACATGCATCATTGTGTGTTGACTGCATGTAGGAGATGCTCACTTGTTGTTGTTGTTGGATAAGTGGTAAGGGAGCTGCACTGGTACCCAGAAGGTTGCAGGTTTGAATCCTGGGTGGGGCACTGCTGCTTTTGAGCAAGATACCTTAACTGCCTCAGTGGGCATCAAGCAACTAATAAATAATATAAAGAGTTAATGTAATGTACATATGTAAGTCAGGTACCTTCTAACGGTCAGTAATTTCATGTAGTGCCCCTTAAAATGACTATGCATCAAGTGCCAACAGTGACAATGTATGATATTGTTGAGAAGAAATAATTGAAAACGAATGCAAATGTGGACAATGAAACATTTCATTCCTATGGTCAATGATTGGCTGCTAGTTGCAAAAATAGATTTTGAACCATGGCTTCCTTTTTTCTCTCTCCAATTGTTAGTATCATATTGTTGCATTCATCGCTTGAATAGTATCTTTCAAATGTCAGTGTTGCTTTAAGGTTCACGATTTGCAACTCAAACAACTCAGCGGAATTTCTAATAACAGATTAATCGGATTGCTAATTACCGTCTTTGTCCTTTGCATGTTCCAACTTCAGGGTACACCCAAAAAGCCGTAGAGTGTCTGGACTTGGACTAAATCACTCTCTTTTCTACTGTTCCTTTCTTCCTCTGATCGAGAGGGCATTCAGATACACGTGGCGTACATTGTCAGGGTAAATGAGTAATCACAATATCAATGAAGTATAAAAACACAATGCGGCGCAATCGACAACCTTTGCTCCCTTCAAGCACAGAGTTAATTTGATCATGATGACACGCGGCCCTTTCATGCGCTCACTAAGAAGCAGCTGGAGCTCAGAACCAGAGATGCAAATAATTTCACACAAAAAGAAATCATTATTACTTCTCCAGCGCAAGGGGCTGAGAGGGGGGCCCGCTGAATTGCCCCGGATTACAGGCGTTCATTCCAGCGCTGAGCCGCGGAGCCACCGCTAGGCCTTGGGCCAGTATTATGTTCACGCGCACTGGTAAGAATAAGATCACAATTGCATTTAAGCCCGGAGAGTCTAGGAACCCCTAATTGCCAGATGGCGAATATTTTCTCTCCCTTTCAAAGCTGCATTAATTGCAGAGCTGCCCAGGGGCTGAGCTGAGCTGATCAGTGTGATAGCAGCTCCTGACCCTGATTAGCCTCCAGTCTCCCCCCGCAGAACGGGAGCTTTGGATGTTCACCCAATCATTTGCCCATCGAGCCACCTGGGCCTCCACAGTGGATGCAAGGGGGCTGGGGGTTGAGGGGCTGAGGGGTTTGGGGGGCGGCTTAGGGTGTTTCAACATTCCCTGACCCCCCCACACACACACACACACACACACACCCCCTCTCCCCCCCGTCACCCCTCTCGGTGGCTCCTCGTTTACATATCTCCCAAAGATGTAATTGAATTAAATTAAGCTTCTTGAGGGCAGCTGCCACAGCTGCTGTTTGTGGCATGTCAAAAGACCCGCCACTTGGAGAGCACTTACATATGCTCAAAATTAGCAGGTCAGATAGGCGGTGCGTTCGATGACAGTGCGCCGCTGCCAGCGCAACAAGGGGCCCCACAGCTGTGGGCAATTCATTGTGAAAGGGGCTTATCAGGGGCCTGATTATGTAGAGGGAGAGCGAGAGCGCGCAGGTCACTGAGGGAATTAAGAACCATTAATGGACCTATTAGCCCCCGATAAACAGAGCCGATCGGGGGTCAGGGAGTCGCGAGGTGAGGGTGAGCGTCTCAATGTCAAGCCCCTGTTGGAGGCGAACGTGCGTCTGCCGTCAGGGCATAGTGCTGACCTGGGCACGGAATGAAACACAAACATTGAATCACCACTTGCAAAACTACAAATCCCAGCTTCCCTCTGATGTAAAACCAGTACGAAATCTGTAACATTGCACAAGATTTGGAATGTAGGATGGCAGGTGGGTCAAATTTTGATTTCATTCCAGGCAGCACAAATACACATAGTGATATGTGTTTCTAGGACTGTTACAGACATTGCTTCTTCCCTTAACACATACAATATTCTCAGGAAATATTTATCTTTTATTGGTAATTCTCACAAAAAGGGTTATAGTTTGTTGTTACTGTATAACTATTTTACTTGTTGAGTCTAATAGAGTATTGCTTGCACATGCGAGATATATCGCTTTGCATGCTATCAATAATTTGCTTTGGTAATGTTTCCAGGGAGATGCTGTGATATTTGAATAATGCCTGTCATAGACTAATCAGCAGCCTTGAACAATTATCTAATGACTTGTCATTCAATTTTTGTTTTGCAATTATGCTATTTTTGCTTCAGATTGAATGATGTTTATGACAAATTAACCATTATGTAATTGCGGTAATATATGCTTTTAGAGGTGTGTGATTAAATGCCAGTATGATTGAAATGCTGAACTCAAACTGATAAAAGTTCACATATCCTAAAACTAAAAATTAAAAACATGGCAAAAAGTGAAATAATGCAGTTGAATTGAATAAAGTTATTCAATTAATATTCTATCACAACGTTAGCTTACCAAATCTCTGCAACTTGTATATGAAATTAATCGGGTTGATGGAGATTCTGTGAACTATAGTCAAAATGTATCAAGCAAGTTCATCAAGAGGAGCGTGATCCTTATGAGAGATGAAATGGAGAGCACTACCAATGCAGAATGCTTGCCCTCCACAGACAGCTAAATAACACTTTAGTAGCATCCTGCATTCTAAGGACCTGATCAAACGTTTAAAGGTCTCTATTACTGAGGTGGACAGGGACAAGCTGTCTGGTGTCTCCTGGAGTGGAGATGACCTCTATCTTTGCTCCTGAGATCAATTGCTCTGGACTCACACACATAAACGCATTTCATACGAATATTTTGCTTATGCTGCCTTCTCACAGGGGCCCTTGGGCGTGCGAGGGTGACTGTACATTACGCCACCCACGGGATGCCCTTACCATGGGTGCCAGAATTTGGACAGTCCTGTTCACGCTGGCCTCATTCTCTAAATGGCAGATTTTTGGTTTCCCCTCAGTGTGATGGCATCGTAGAAGTACAATTTAGCTTGACGGTAGAGCGGATGCCACTGTTGTCATTGGCCTGGCTCCTCTGCGCCTGGCGTTCCAGGTTAGTGGAAAGATGTTTTTTTTTTCCCCCAGTTAAACCCAGAAAAGTCTGTGACTCAGCTGTTTGCGCGCCGTATTATAAAATAATGGATGTGAAGCGGCACCAAACAGGGCTTTAAAAATGCATGAGAGCTCCCCGAATCTCCTCTCCCTCCTTAGAATAGAGCTATCACTGGTGCCTGTTATCTCTGGAACCCCCAGGTAGAAAATGGTAATGATACCACTTAACATCACTGCACATATGGAGGGAAAATGGAAATGCCAACAGCACCTCAACTATAAAGAAAATCAAATTGAAATATTAATCTGCTGATTAATATAACATTATGAGAGCTCATTCTCTTTGTTGTTTAACAACAAAGGGTTGCAAAATAAGCAACTGCCTAAGAGGTAAGGGGTTTGAAAGAGTCCCACTGAGGAGCTCAAATCCCTCTCAAACATCATTATGGCACATAATGTATTCACTTCCACAGTGCTGAGATTTGATATTGATGTTTACTCATTTATTTTTTAATTAATGTTCGTTGTTAATGAATTCTTTGATGAGAGGCATTTTGTAATCATTACCCTTCAAGAAAAGAAGAAAAAAAACAGTTCTGAATTTGCCCCCTAAAACCAGAAAATGCTAAGTGTAAGGGGAAAAAGTTGCAGCAGAAAAGTAGGGTCATTGTTAAAAGTTTTTTTTTGCCATCGCGGTTATTGTAGACCGTTCTTCGGGAATTCACGTGGGACGCACCAGCATGGAAAGAGTTACGTGCTTAATTAAGAGAATCTTACTCACGGCTTCAAATTAGCTACTTGAAATCCTGGGGATAATAGGTGCACCATCGCGCCTTTGGTGAAGCATTGTCCTTCCCTTCATAAATATTGATCGCTCAAGGCCTTTTTTCATGGACAGAAAGCGAGAGCGGAAGACTCAGACAGAATTCATAACAGAGGCCTATACAAATGTTTACCATGAGGAATAAAATGCACACATACTTATTGGATCCAGCCTTTGAATACAGTATAAAACCCCTTGTTAATCAAAGTTGCCTGATTCATGTTTTTGTACATATATCCTTATGCACAGGGCATGTGGCTGGAGGCCTGCGTGCGCAGTGGCAGTGCATTGCCTCATTACATTGACAAGTTAGTGATGTGGTCGGGAGCTTCCTTTCCCTCCGACTTCATACTCAAACTTGGAGGATGACTCTCAGTATTTCCTCTTCTTCATTGGAAGAGCAGCCCATTGGCTCCTATGTACATTAAATGTGAATATGGAAAGTTTATAAAGGTGAGTCTTCAAGACAAGATGATGATGATGATGATGATGATTATTATTATTATTATATGTGACAGATTCCATTGTTCAGGGAGATTTAGGGAATATTAATATATACAAATACAGCATTATAAAATTTGTAATGCAATTTAAAATTAAATTACTACTAATTTGTATCCTAAAATACAATCCAAAATAATCAATGGGAAATTTGTAGTCAAGTCATTTCATATTTGTATGCATCAGTTAATTTTCTTAATTAGGCCTGATGATCATGAGTGATGTATTATTATCTAGTGTAAGATAAAGATAAATATGATGGATTATAGCCCCTCTGGAATAGGTTAAGGCACATAAAACTGTGTCAATCAAGTATGAGTTCAGTTTTAAGCCTGGTTTAAGTTTATTATTCTCACCCACTTGTCTTACTGATGACTGGAAGCATGTCACTATTGTGGAATGTATGATGAAAAGTCTCAATTTTTTATTATTAGGTGAAAACGCCAGTACAATGCATAAAACATTATTTTCAGATTTCCAAATAAATTCTAGACATAGTACGGATACGTCTTCTGAACAAATGCATGTCTTAGGTTTGTGAACATAAACACATTTTGTTGGGTTGAACTGGTTCATAACATGTAGGGTTACAAAACCCTGTCACACCGCCTATTGGAAAATGACTTTAGAATTGTATTGTTGAGGACAAAAAATAATATGCTTTTCTCCTAAATGACAGATAGTGTTTGCAGTATCGCACAGATCATACTGCTGTAATCTTTTTTTTTTTTTTTTATCCTTCAAGCTGGTTTAAATGAAGCCGATCCGTGCTGCCTTAAAGGAACATTCATCAAACAGAATGGAAGCTGGGTGCAGATGTTACACATGTAAATGATTGCTCCCACTCTCCAAAATTTCCCAACCAGAATTAGGGCTTTTCATGAGCTGATATATTTCACTCGTGATTAATTGCAACGCTCAAATTTGGATCATTTTTAAACAAGAGGGAGCATTTTTGCTTTGTAAAATTGATATAAAAGAAATGCAAATCCATGGTGTTCTTGGCACCAAACATATGCTGCCACAATGCCAACAAGCCTGCCCTTGACAACCCCAGCTGGAGGCTTGTAAGACTTGCTTTTGGCAAAAGACCTTTTTCCACCCGTTTTGCAAATGATCACCAATTAATACGAGCAGCGTCCCATTCTTATGCTGCACCTGTGAAAGTTTGTGAGTTTCACCCGAATGCGAGATCCACACCGGTTGTCTTTCCTTTTGCTCTCTGCGGCACAATCGCCTCAAAGGTTGCATTGCTGAAGATTGCAGACTTATGTTTAGAGATATCGCTTCAGAAGGAGAAACAAACCCTGCAATGTGCGCAGTTACAGTGTGGTTTGAGAGCTATTTAATGTTGATCTTATTCAGTCGCCTTATTCAGAGGGTCTGATTCACGTTATCAATGTGTCATTTCTGTGCGACGTGATGGCAATCCAAAGCACCGATACATAGATATTTGAAGGGGGGGAAAAAATCTACTTTTTATGTTACCAGGAACAGCCAAGTGTCACAAATATGTTCGCGATTCACATCAGTGCGTGGATGCTGTTGAATATTTATAAAAACATGTATAAGATTTTGTCGCGTGTTTGAAATTCCCACTCTGTTTTCAGAAGACTGAATACTCTGCTGCCGAAGTGATGGATTTCTACTTCCCTCTCTCTCACTTCAGGGTGATATTCGCCATACGTCCTATGATGGATAGGAAGGTTTAATGAGCTCTTACAAGCAATTAAGTAATCAGGGATCCCCGCTGCTCAGCGACGAGGCTTGAGAGAGTGGTGACAAACGGTGGGCCGTCAGTACTGTAATCAACAGGACACACTCAGCAGCGCTCAGAGTGTTCCCAACGGTGACACACAAGGGCAGTCGCTCGACGCACGCACATTCACAAAGGCAGCTTATTGACAAGCGTTTATTGAACAAAGAAAGAAAAAATGCCCTAAACTATCATTTTTTGCTGAGAAATAACATTCCAGAGCCTGTCTGTCACCATACACACATTCATCCATATCTATGCAGATATGATGTACCTATGCTGCATACGTGTATGTTTGATAATGATCTGTATGATAATGATTCACCAGGTATACACTATATAATCTTAAGATAAAAATGGTGGGTGGGGCCAGGGTTCAGGTTAAGTACTACGGTGCTTTATTTTTAACTTTAAGTAACGGATTTAAGCAAGCATTCCTTTTTTTTATCATGCTTACACATCATGATACAAGTTTGGCAGTTGTTGAAAATGTGTTACTAAAAGTAACAGACAACGAAAAGGACTAGATAGAATTTCTTCTGGTACCTGTTGTATGTCTACTTGCACTAATACCTGCCAATATGAATTTTATCATACATTTAGCATTTTTGAGTACTAGGGGAGAAAGAAATGTAACCTGAACCTTAAAATCCATGCAAACACACACACACATACACAGCCACGAATGTGCGCATGTACACACTCACATATGCGCGCGCATGCACACGCACACACACGCACACACACACACACACGCACATACACTAATACAAACACGCACACATTCAAAGTTAAATATGTTGTTAATTAATTGGTTGGCTGGTGAATGACACCTTGGGAAAGGCTTGGGGAAGTATAGAAAAGTGTGCCAATGGTGTGATGCTCTCTTTCGAGAGTGTGTGTGTTTGTGTGAAAAATCGCTGAGGGTGCAGTTTCTCCACTCTGATCTGGCACAGTCAACGCACACACACTGCTGTAGGGAAATCAGGGGGCAAGGCAGTGTAAGCCATTCAGCCATGCATGAGAGAGAGGGGGAGGAGGCAGGATTACAACAATAAAGACAGGACAGGAAGCAGGGCAAGCTGTGGAGAGCGTGCCCATGCTTGCAGAAAGCTGTCAGCTGACCTCTGCACTGTGAAACAATCACTGATTGATAAACCTGATCGTTGGAGGGAAGACACTTTCACAGGGCAGTACAATCCAAAGCGTGATTCGTGAGTCTCAAAACAACATGCAGCACGATACTATATAATATAATATAATATATTCCATTTAGCAGACGCTTTTATCCAAAGCGACTTACAGTAGTGAATGCATATATTTGTCAGTATATGTGGTCCCAGTGGGAATTGAACCCACAACCTAAGCATTGCCAATGCCATACTCTACTTACTGAGCCACACAGAACCACTGTGCCACACAGAACCACATATATTTGTTTACCCTACTTTTGATTTGTCACATTGGTTGTGCTGTTCTACAGACTGGTTGATGTCAGAATTAATTCATCATTACCATGTGTGTGCCCTGCCGATGTATTTGTTCGCCTGACCACTGGGTGTTTCTCTTTTATGGAAACACTGTTGATGTTTTTATAATGTGTAAATGACTGACACTAAAGAGACAATTCTGTCTGAAATGTCTAGGTACTACATTAAAACTGCTCTTTGTCATCCTTGAGTACAGTGTCATGTTAAACAGTCAGCTCTGTGCTAACTGTAAACCTGGCTCCAGTTCCTCGGATTCCATACAGATTGCACAAGCTAATTATGATCTAATAACTGGCAGACTGTCTGTCTCAATATTATTACAGGAAGAGTAGGTTAAATTAATAGCTCATCATCTACCCTCAGAATCAGTCATGTTGTTTTAATGATCATAATTCCAACATTAAATCTTAATAATATGACAAGATCTTAAGGGAAGTCTGTCAATTTACTGCTTCAATGAGAATTAAGGCAAGAATTGTTCAAGTTCGGTCTGTTTTCCTGGTCATGTAATTTTGTTAAGAACATGCACTGCTTGAGAACAGACACAGAGCCTTAACATTCTTCTGCTTAAATCTGATAAATACAAAAATAAATATTTGCTTTCTGAGAAAACTATTGAGGTCATTTTTGTCATGTAGTTTGCCACCCTGCTTGTCCCTCTGATATATTTAACTTACTGTGTAAGTCACACACTGGATTCAACACAAGCCAAGATACTGTATTATCATCATTATTATCATGTTATTATTATCATTATTGTTATTATCAATAGTATTAATATACACTAATATGTAAAAAATTAATATAAGAAAATAATAAAAATAGTAAATGTTTTGTAAATAAATAAACAAATATGCAGTTTTATTGAAAAGTTGAATGTCTTCCTATTCATGACATCGTTTTAGGATTCCAAATCCTATGCATAGCAAGAGAGAAATATATAGGCTCTTTTATTGCCAAGAAACATATTTTTGTCAAATTTTTGGGGTCAGTTCTGCTTTAATTAGGCCTTCTTTTCCATTACCGTCTCACTAAAATATCTCCAGGTTATGTTAATGAATGGTCCTAAAATCGTATAATGTTTTAAAGGTCCACTTCTTGAAGACTTGAAATATCAGGAATTACAGAACTATGCTTTGCACATCAATGAGAATGAACAAGAATATATGGAGAAGGGACGTAAAAGAAAGGGAAAAATGAAATGGCATTTACAGTTACGAATATGCTCATATGAAAACACAACTAAATATTTTTTACTTTACAATTGAATCAGAAATGTTATGGTCAATGCATTTTGTTTCCTTTGGTATTAATACTATCATATTTATTTACTAATAATAATGTAAAAAAAGCAGCCATACTTTGTAAATAATTACCTATGATAATTAGGCAATATTAAGAATATTTACCAACATTTTTATTGTATTCTTTTGAGAATCAAACTGTGGCATAATTAAATGCAACAATTTTAAACACTTAGGCATTTACTACAAACAAACTGAATTTATGGAAAAATCTTCCACCCAAAATGACATCGCAAAAAAAATGAGGATAGAGAGGCACGAAGGACCGGAGGAGAAATGACTGATTCTTGGCTGGACTAATCGAATTCCTGAAATCACATGAGAAGACACTGCCCTGGGGTAGAGAAGGGTAGGAGAACTACATTTCACCCCTAGGGCTTCTATTGCTGTTGGAGAAAGTCACAGCAAACAGCTCCCGGCCAGAAAGCCGCTTTGGGACACAAAAGACAAAGAGGGAAGAGGAGAGACTCTGGCACAGCTCGTGATCAAGTAAACATCATCCGTGCCATCCGGCAGGACTTGGTCCGTCGCCACGTATACATGGTGCTGTAGGAGCTGAATGGCACGAGAACAACAGTGAAATCAATCTAAATCAATCCGGCGTCCGGTGTGGAGGTGGGCAGTAACAGTGTGTACCCATCCCTGGGATCTGAACTGTGGGGGTGGGACTGACTTCCTCGATGTAAATGGACCGATTGTGAACAGCGAGTGCATCCACATGGCGGGCACGAAAAAGACGCCCAAACTAAAATCGTAATGCCGTCATTCATACCATACAGTTCTGGAATGAAATGCGGACAACTCCCTCACAGACACACAATTTCTCCCCTTTTTTAATGAATGTTTTAATTAAGAGATATTAATGAACACATTTCAAGAGAAGTTGCCATGTCAGGATGGTAATTTACTTCTTTGGGAATTGTCTCTACTTGCTCCATGTTCACGGTAGATTGGGGGAGTGCATGTTTACTTTTTCGCAATATAATACAGGACTGAAATACATAGACAAAGGAAAAAGGAGAAGCTTTTGTAAAAGGAATGTTATATGTAACATATCAATGACTGAGCATGTTCCAAATGTGAGAACTCTAGTCCTGTTAGATATGCGCTCATAAATGATGATTTACTGTGGGCGATATATGATATGAGGTCATTTGGCTTTGAAGTTCCGGTTATTCATCTATTTCCTCTTTAATGGACAGTATATTCCAGTATGTGATTGTGAACAAATTAGATCATCCTAGAGATTTTGTGTCACCATTAGCATCGCATGATGATTCTTTGCAGCCACAAGAAGCATGTGTTCCTATGTAGAAAGGCATTGCAATCAAAGTGTTCACTTGAGACAATGCTCAATTGCTGTTTTGGGGAATTGTATCATTTTTCCACACAAATGATGTTCAGTAACTTAACCAGAACTGTGAGTTCTTTCATGCTAATAGTGTTGTCTCTGAATTCATCATTACTGACTGAAAGATTTGTTGCTGTCACAAATGGAATTACAGGTGATAGAATAAGAGTCCAATATGATTTTATTGTGGTCATTAGACAAATCTAAGTATTGGTGTACATCAGATTCACATTAATTACTGGATCATTTTTATGAAGGTTAATGTAGGTGTTCTGACTTATAATACTGATACTGACAGTTTTACTGGCATTCACTATGTTTGAATGCTGGGTTTTTGTGAGTTAGCTGGGGATCTCAGACATTGCCTTTGTGTGCTGCTCTGCCTACCTGGTGGACCTACTCTATCCAGGTCTCCTGGGAATATTCCATCTTTCATGCTTGCTAACTCTGCCCAGCAGGTGTACCCCAAGGTTCAGTCTTTGACTCTGCTTTTTTTCTTATACATCAGATTCTAGGGGCCCTTCACAGCCTCTTGTAGCTTTTCATCACATTTATACAGATTATACTCTCCCTGCTGAAAAGCCTAAATTAATATTCACAGTTCCTCAGAAATGTAAATGCGCCCATCTATTCTTAACATACAATATCCATACTCCCTTTTCTTATACCTTCTCTACCCATCTAGTGGTTCAGCCCCCAGTGATACCACACATTTATACACACTATTTTAATCTTGCCTGTCAGTAGTTATCTGTCAGAATAGCAGCATCATTTCACTCAATATCTTAAAATAATCCTGTTTCCATCATAAGTTCCACTCACATTTTACTTTAACTGGGTTCCACTAACTTGGATTTCCCCTAAAACTGTAATTCTGGGCTGAAACTCCAAGTCAGTAACTTTGAATCAGCATTTTTAAATGACTGCCATATGGTTTGGTTCTGCATATTGGAGGTGGTTGAGGTTAGTTACCCCCTTCACTGCAAATTGTTTGGAGATAAATGAAAGTATCTACATAAATATAATCCATTATTATTATTATTATTATTATTATAGTAGTAGTAGTAGTAGTAGTAGTAGTAGTAGTAGTAGTAGTAGTAGTAGTAGTAGTAGTAGTAGTAGTAATGTATGCCATTGTTTTCTATACTATATATAATTTTTATTTCAATTGCATCCTATCTGTGTTCTGCGCTACACTTCACAGCATCTGTCATATATTTAAAAAATACATAATAACCTGTATTAAATATGTGTGAAAAAGGACAGTATAAATACTTTTGTTTCTGAATATGCTGCATCTGATAGTTGTGCTTGACAGGGTAAAGTATTAGCTCTCTGGTGAGAATTATTTGCGGGTTTTTTTCAATTATTTTCCTCTTTTAATCCAACATCTTGGGAAGTTCAGAGGCAATGGCAAAACAATTGCTACTTTACAGAAACCTGAAATGTCAGATTTTCCTTTAACCCAGCCTGGCTCTATGTATAAATGGGCTTCAAAATAGTGGACACTCAAAATAGGCCCCTTGCTAAAACAGCTGAATCGTTTCACCTCGAACAACAATTGATCAATTGCAATTACCTACCTGCAGATTAGACTTGCAGCCTGACTGGGGCCCCCAGGGGGCTCTGACAGGGGGAGAAAGATCCAGAAACAGGTAACTCCATAGGACAGAGAGGAGAGGGAGCTTTTAATTGCTTTGTGCAGTGTGTAATTGAAGGTTCAAGTGTGTTGCCGTGAGGAGTGTGACTCCACTTGGCCTTGTCTAATTAATCCTGTCACACAAGCCTTCTGCCTTCAATTTTCACATTTCGCTCTCATTGCGAGGTGAGAATAAAACTGGAAATATAGGTTGGTAACTGTATGCTGCTTACTGTGCCAGATGCACACAAATACAACCATATGGATGAGAACCCAGTGTGTATATGGCTCTTTCATTTTGAAAAGCAATTTCAGGGACCCCGGAATCTTGATGTTTAACAAGATGAAGCCCCAGTATACCTCAGGGGGAATACATACAATCATATTGATGTATTGTTGGTGTAATTAAGGGGTGCTTTCTTAAACCTTTCCACAGTTTGTCAGAATACACATTGTGATTCACCTTAATGGATATTATAGATCAGTGTTTCTCAAATATTTTCAGTGTAGGCCATACATATATATATATAAAACCAAAATGTTGTTCTATATATTGTTATAATACAGATCTAATGCTACCTATTCCCCCTTTTTTGTTTGCAGTTGATATTTGACAATAAAATTAGATCAATGGAACACTTGTCTGTTGATTGATTTGTGATGTTATTTTTATATTAATTAGTGTCATTCTTGTTTACTAGATTGATTGATTGATTGGCAGAAGATTTATCACATGCTAATGGGATTATTCATTATTATATGGGTAGCTTTCTATATCTAAAACTTTCCTCCATACTTGCATTGCTATTTGGTATGCATTTCAGTGCATCAATGGTCTTGTTAGTTATAGTAATTAAACACAATTTTGCATCACATAACTTGCAAATGATTACATATGTTGGCAAGGTGTTCTGAATGGTTTCCCAGGGGGCAAAGCAGATGCCTACTAATCTGAATCTCTCTGTCTGCCTTATTGCTACCTGAATGAACAATATTCTAAAATGAAAAAAAATCTACCAAAATTAGAAGCATTGCACAATATGTAAAAGTAAAGAACTTACCACAAAAAACATTATCATATACATTATCACGGACCTATTCTTAGATGTCCTGAAACCTTTTTATTTTTAATTGTTCTTATTTCTAATGCTCACCTTTCCAGAACCTGTTGTAAATTATACTTCACACATAAGCTGAAAACCATCTGAATCTACATATGCTAGAATTCAGAAAACAAACTAAACAAACTACAATTTGCATATTTGTCAGGTTTTAAGCTGAGATCTTTGGCTGAGGTTATCTATGAGTTGTGATCATCACCTTTTTCTTTTTTCTTCATATATTTTTTTTGTATTTATACTCTTCCACATGCCTGGACTTGTAACAGCCAAGAGGAACCGGTGCACATTGTGAAGTTCTCCTGGCACCGAGCGCAGGAACAACGTGCAACAGTATGTGCACCCCTGTGTTCCTTCTGTTCGCAGTGCATCTGAATATAGCAAACTGCACTGTTGCTCGCACTCCTCGATTCTGTTGTTGTCGTTGGATGGCAGCCACCAATAGCAAGCCAAGTGAGTTAACAGACACTTCCGTTCATCACATAAGGAACCATCTGTTTTAATGTACAAATAAATAAATAAATAACTGGCCTTTCTTTACCACTTGTCTCCTCTTTCTGTCGCAGCGCTGCAGAAAACAGTGCTTAAGTGTAATTTTTCATTCACCATCACACGTTCTCCAGCTACTTTTGTTTGGGTTAAGAGATGATTGGCATGTTTTCTACCTGTGCGACAGAAATAGCCTTCCCGGATGGTTTTTCGTTTGACCAGCACTGAGCCAGTTCGGTTCACGTTTTGACAAAATTTGCTGACTAAAACACTGCTGTCCTTCCTGTACATTTTTATGGGGATCTTATTATTGTAATCTGGCATAATCATGAATGGTGACAGAAAAGGATTGTAGCTAGATTGAATTTGGTTCTGGGCCAATTTTCCCCAGGAGGACAATGATTCAGTATGATATGACAATGCTATACTGAAAACAAGGTTTCACATCAAATTTCTTGCTGTGGTTTAAATTCCCAAGTCCTATTCACTTTTAGAGTCTCCATCTTCAATGGCTGTAACGTTACCTCTGTAATTGTGTCGTGAAGCATACCAGCTTGTATGCAATAAAAATAATGCTCGCCAAAGCCAAGAGGTCTTTGAAAAAACATATTGTCTTGGCTCAACATTCAGTCCGTTACCCTTCTGTGGCCAAATCTGGACAGTAGGAGTCTTTAGCGAAATTAAGGTTCACTTCAGTGACTTCATGAAGGATCTGTTTGCTCTGCTGGCTTTGTAGAAAGCCTGTTTTTAGATCATTTAAAACGTAATTATTTACTTAGAATTACTTCATTACGGTATGTGGAGTAATGTGCAGTGCACAATATCACACAAGCTCTTTGTTTTTGCCATGGCAGTCAAGAATAAGGGTTCTCTTGTTTTCCATCTTGTGCAAGTTTGTGCCTTTAAATTGGAACTAAGAGACATCTTTGTCTTCAACAGTTATCACAACATGTATTTTGAGCTAGTCTTCCAAATATAAAACTCTCTCCACAGTGGCTATTTTCTGTTAGATAGTATCACCAGATATGTTTATTTGAACATTTGTTTGCTGTACACTTATTTGGAGACTTAAAATGAACAGTAAAACACAAGCATGTTTTAATATTTTACTATTATGGACATACTGCATAAGTGCATTATTTATTACATTTGACTATATATTAATACAGAAAAGTGATATCTTTCTAAAGCTATGCAGGGGAAAAACGACATTAATCTGTGGGACCTATTTCTAGTTTTCTTGCTAAGCCTATTTCTGGAGTCTAAGGTAGTTATAAATGTGTGTTGGTCTAAATTTACCTCAGTAGCATCTATCATTCTTGGACTGAATTAGTGGCCTAGAGTTCCCAGACTCCACAATGATCAAAATCCATATTTTAAAATATGTGTGCACAACCTATGATTCTTTCTTCGGAGATCAGGCCATTACTGAAAAAAAATTGTAGGCTGTCATAGCCAAAACTGTTTCCCCAGTCTGCCCAGAGATGTTATCTTAAACAGTCCGGTCTACGGCAGCTGTTTGATCACATTTCCACAGATGAATAATTGAAAGTGAAAATGATCATATTTGTTAAACACTGATGAGCGCCACAAACAGTGAGATGAATAATGGATGCGTGCAGAATTAAATGCACTTGAACATACACCAACTCTGCGTAGAGTGTCTCAGAAGTTGTGCGGAGAGGTAATTGGCAAGGGCGCGCATGTTTAGCGAGCCTCAGACACCCCTCTCCCTGTCAGGTCTTGGGGCCTGGCGACAGATGGCCCACCACCTGACTGGGTACAGTCTAATGTAAGATTCATTGTGCCTGAGAGGATATTAGAGATCAAACGACATTGTAGAAGGTGAAGTGGCACATCGCGCGCCAGCAACACCATGTGACGCGCGGTAAAGAAGCGGAATCACTACATTGAAAATGCAGGTGATTTTAACAGCCTCCCATTCTGTGTACAAAACGACAGAGGGGAATGCTGGCAGACGGCGCACGCGACGTAACGTACCATTCATTCTCCCCACCAGGATTCAGCGCGCTTAACCCTTCCTCCTCCTCAACTCTGTCAATCAATCCCAATATGCTTAATATTACACGTATAGTTATAGAAATGTCTTCAGAAAAAAATTAATCCTCTATATTTGACCAGATTAATAACAACAATACAACTTCTACTACTACTACTACTACTACTACTACTACTAATAATAATAATAATAATAATAATAATAATAACAATAACAATAACCAATGTGTTTTGTTGGCAATATTAATTTCATATACGATCTGAAATTTCTGCATGGATGTGAGCTACCATTCGTACTAGTTATTCAGAACACAATCACGTCTAATTAACATACAATTTCCATGGAACAGGAGATATTGAATTCTCTGTAAAACTATAGTAGCTTGTTGGAAAAATGTGGTTGTCCATTTTGTCTGGGAGATTTTCATAATATATCATAGTATCATTTCAGCACATACCATACATTTCTTTTGGCATTAAACACACAACCACATTTTGACAAACTGCCATTACACTCCTGTCACAATACATTGGTAAGCAGCTACCCCAAACATACTTCAAGGTAAATAAACAATTAGCGCAGGGACCGGTTTAATATCACAGCTTTCTAAACATGGGTCATCTGCTATTTATTTCTGTCACACTCACAACTAACAACATAGTTTCACATGCAAAAAACTAAGAAAATGATCAACTGGTGTAACATGTAATGCATTTCTACCACTGGCAATGCCTCAACACAGTGGTGTGTTCTTTGGTGTGAGAGGTTGCTGCTGTAGTTCTATAAAAAACATTGAGATGTAATCTGATTAGTTGTACATCCATTTTGTCATTTTGTTAATCAGTTACAATCACTGACTGTGCGATGAATGCATGGCAAAATATCCTCAGTAAAAATTAGGATAAAATCTATATATTTATATACTGTATTATATATTATATCTATAGCAATAGTTGAACAAAAAAACTGTTCCTTTATTTTCCAGTTTATCAATTTCACACTACCTTCCCTGATCAAAGCAATGATAATTATGGTAAAATTCCCTACACTGTTGAACTGTTGCAACAGCTGTAATATGAACCCCATTTTAAAGCCGTTTTCGATTTCAGCCACTTCCTCTGGCATACTCAGTAATCCCTGTTGTTTCTGTGAATTACACCTGAATGATTTATGTTCACTGGCCTTGCCACTTATAGACACCAACAGGAGAGACAGAAACACACTTATAGCCTTTTTTGTGGGCAAACACACCATATTAAAAGCCAACCTGTTTTGAAAGTTCAAACAGACTTGCTACATGCAGCACCTGAGTTTCATTTCACTCAACAAATACCTCGGTGTCATAGCCAATCAGGCCACGGGGCAAACAACGCAAACCATTTAACCCTGGGCAAACATTGCGTGTCATAAAACAAAAACAGAGTTTAAGAGCCTCTGCAAACAAAAGTGTGGATGGCTGGGCACAAATTATGACCGACCCTTGTGAATACCAGCCACTCTCGTAATGGATTTGCGATGACTCCAGAAGTAATAGCCATCTGCGAGAGAGAGAGAGAGAGAGAGAGAGAGAGAGAGAGAGAGAGAGAGAGAGAGAGAGAGAGAGAGAGAGAGAGAGAGAGAGAGAGAGAGAGAGAGAGAGAGAGAGAGAGAGAGAGAGAGAGAGAGAGAGAGAGAGAGAGAGAGAGAGAGAGAGAGAGAGAGAGAGAGAGAGAGAGAGCGAGAGAGAGAGAGAGAGAGAGAGAGAGAGAGAGAGAGAGAGAGAGAGAGAGAGAGAGAGAGAGAGAGAGAGAGAGAGAGAGAGAGAGAGAGAGAGAGAAATCATAGCTCAGACATAGATTACAGGAAAGAGAATGGCTTTCCATAAATATTACCTTTTGTTACACACAGGATGTAGTGACTCTATTTTACTCTAAATTCCGATTATCAGCGGAGACATTATTTGACCTAAAATCCACATTAACAGGATTACCACAGTGATTTCCTCCGTGATCACTACTTGGCTTAAGGGTTTCAGTCCAAATAAATGTTTTTTTAACTCACAGGCCACCAGTCCAATCATTTCCCTGATGGGATAGGAATGTACCACACATTTAAAATATTTAAAACATGGCCTTCTTTGCATGGGATTTCAATGCTCAAGTTTGAATAAACCACAATGATTTGTGCCCTGATGACTGGACATTGCTTTAGGAAGCCAATGTTTATAATAGCTTTGGAATACTTGACACCAGTGGTGTGGGACTATATAAATAAAGATAACAAATGTCCCACAATATATTTCAGTAAAATAAGATTAGTGTTTCCTGTCTGAACATTCCACCTGAATAGCTGAATATCAAGGATGTCTGTCTCAACAAGTAAAACATGTTATGTGCGGCAATTCGTGTTTAGAAAGCAACTCATTCCAGCCCAAATAATCAATATGTAGGCAGCGCTTTTTTGAAATACTTCAACCCATACTTCCTCCAGACAGAAACATGTGCGTATGCATACACACATTTTGTAAGTCCAGTAAAAATGATACCTTATATGACGCTTTGCAGTAGAGCAAAGCACCCCCTTTGGTCACAAGACAGGTAAAGCATTTTCGTCAAAGGTTAAAAAGAAAACCCCTCTTTCGTACCTCGTATGAGTTGCCTACAAACCCTAATCTTCTTGCACAGAATAGTGACTTCTACACTGCCCTTTCAAAAATGTGCTACTGGAAATATGTTTTTTTTGTATGATGTCTTGACATCAAGAGATTTTTGTAAGGAAAATATTTGAAAATGCAATAAACATTTTATATTTCAACACTATTTTATTACACAATTATTTAAACTGTTGTCCACCCCACCCCCGCAAATTGCTACTTTTTACACTTATTACACACTGACTGTAATCATATTTTTATTTCCTCAAAATAAAAAAAGTTAATAAAACAAAAAACACATAGGTTCTGCAGAATTTAGCTGCCATTTGTATTTATCTGCCTAAAAAAAGATATCACAGAAGCAGCATTCACATGAAGGTCACCTGAATATACACGTTTTTCCTTTTAAAAATTAAAACGAAACATTCAATGACAGTGAAGTGTAGACTCGTTGCAACATGTACTCTTATTATAAAATACCATCTAGTTTTGGTGCTTTTTCCTTTAAGAAAGTCCATGTCAATGTTGTATTTTCAACTCACAATACAAAATGTACACCTTGCAACTATGAATAGTAACACATTTGAAATACAATTTTATAGGCTGTGGTTATGGTAATATGCAAAAGCTCTGAACTTCTATGTGGCAAATATATACTCACAAAATAGTTAAGAAAAACAGTGTTATTTAAGTGGGAATTATAAAATGGACCAGATATATGCATCACCTCATTTACAACATATTTTCAGCACACCCTTCTGAACAAAAAGTAAGCAGACGTGAAACTACTGCAGAAAGCGTCGCACAGCGTGACATGTGTTCAAATAATTACAAGAAAAAAAGTTCATTTTTTTTCCCCATTTTATTTCTTCAATTTATCTTCCAACTCCTTGACGTTATAGGGGAGTATGCGAGGGAACTCCTGAATAAGGATTATATAGAAATATAACCCCATACAAACGTTTTGTAGGTAAAAGTGAAAATGACACTATTGACTAGAAAAGGGCCTGAACAATGCTGGAGCCGGAGCATTATAGAAGACGATTATTCCCAAGCCTCATGCAGTATAATGGATTTCGTCAGTTGCTAGTCGGATGGACCAAAACGAAAAGGACAAAAGGGAGGAAAACAAATGTCACATTTATATCAAAGGTTCTCTGTATTTTCACATGACAGTGCCAGCACTACTAGGTCTTGTGTATATATTTATATTTACACTCATTTTATTCCCCCGTTCTTTCCACACATATGGTGCACTGATGTTCACTTGGTTTCCTTTCGCCTCCTCTCTTGGCATGCAGAGCATGTATGGATGTAGACCAGGTCGACCACACGAGTGTCTTTCGAGGCAAAAATCGGTTCAAGAAAACCATCTAACGAAGTCGAAGTACTGGTACATATTCTCAAACTTTCACTAGTTAAGGGAAGATACATCACATGAGCAGGGCCACTTCTGAAGCCATGTACAAGTTTGAACTGGTCTGAAATGACTGCAGCAAGCAGCGATTCCCTGAACGCATTTCTAATGCACAATAGCCACTGCCTTCCCATGCCGCCCAGAAACGCAATTTAGATTTCACTTAATCATTGTCAGTGAAGATACTGTATTTCTTATATGCCAATACCTGACTGTAAATCTGATTTTATGGCTAGTACATATTTTGGGTAATGGGATTTCGAAATTAGATATTTTACATCCATAAAGGTTGAAACAAGTTTGAAAAAAAACTGATGAACAACATTTTGCTAATTTTAACCCTTTCATACACTCCGGAAAGTAAGATGCACCTTAAAACTGGCAGCAAAGCAGATATCCTTTAAATGTGAACTAAATTCTCAATTTTATAACATGTTTTTTTTAAGACTATAATTATTTCACTTCACCATAAAAGTATTTCAAAAGCATTTCATAACAATACATTGTATTATTTATTTAAATCAGTTAGAAAAGAGATGATGAGAAAACTAAAAACGCAAAAAAATGGACCTAAAACAGATTTGGGTCTAAAACATTTCTGCAATCTAATAAAAAAACAAAAAACAATGCTTAGAATGATCAGTTCTCTTAAAGATTTTGTAAACCTTTCCTGAAAAGACATCTCTTCTTTTGCAAGAACTCGCCATATCTTAATAAATCGCCCTCTTATAAACATAAGCAAATGCAATGAATGTTCGGCTTGGCCCGGTAGGTTACACTGTCAGTCTTTGTCAATAAAGTGCACACTTCATCCTGGATAATCTGCCTTGTAAAAACAAGGGGGGTCAGAAGAAGCCTGAAAGTCGAAGTCTCCAACCACACAGTACTAGAATATCCGACCAAGCGGGCGCTAATAGACGTAGCCTTCGCTGTATGGATGGGGGTTGCAGTAGCCTCCTTCTTGCGCGTACGCCGTGTTCTCATCAAAGTGCGACAGAGGGACCGTGTCCTCCTCGTTGATTTGCCGCTCAATGTCAGTCTTCAGCACGGGTCGCTGATTGTCAGGAAACGCCATGGAGAAAAGAGCCTCAGGGTCGCAGACAAACTTGTACACATATCTCTCTCCCGCCACCTTGAGGAACAGGACACAAACTCATATTCAGTACGCGTAGCAACATATGAAAATTATTTCAAGCATATTTAGAACATTTTGAGGTTTCCATTTTTGCCCCATCTCACTTTTTGCATGATTCCTTT
Source organism: Aldrovandia affinis (assembly GCA_029706075.1). Taxonomy (NCBI): domain Eukaryota; kingdom Metazoa; phylum Chordata; class Actinopteri; order Notacanthiformes; family Halosauridae; genus Aldrovandia; species Aldrovandia affinis. The sequence goes on from JAINUG010000008.1 coordinate 10,453,475, forward strand.
TTCGTAGTAATAACGCAATGACCGGCTGAGTTTATCGTAGTTCATAGCCGGACGGTTTTTCTGAATTCCCCAACGACGGGCAACCTTAGAGACACGCACAGACACACACAAAAAAAAACACAGAATACTGTTATATTCCCTACTGAGTCAGTTGTGTCTCTCCATCTCACAGACACAAAAACACATATATACAGACTTAGACACACTATGGCGAAATACCCCTCGCTAATTTCACCTCACCTAGCTAATTGGAGTTGACGGCAGCATGAATAATTCAAATTAAACACATAAAACTTTCGACAAATCAAATTAACACAGTTGAAAAATGGCACTCCCTTCACAAGTGGCAACTGATACTGTATTTGAATCACAGAATAATTCACCATCTATAGAAAATGGAAGGTAGCAGCATATACTTATGTAGCCTAATGACATCAATCTGTGGCTGAAGACCACCTCTTTCAATTTCTATCAAGCTACATACTAAAGGTATTGCCAAATCTTCCCCTTTTCTGATTAACCACCAACTTCCCTACAGAGGATTACAGCATCACCTCACCTTTATGAAAAACTCCCCAGAGCTCATGATCAGTTATGCTTATTTTGCAAGACAATCAGTACAGAACATTATACTTAACAGAGAAGAAGAGCAATTGGCTTCATTGGTGTAACAATTGTGACAAAATAACATTTAATAATAATAGCAATTAAAAACCATAAGTTCCATGCTCCTCGTTGAAAAAGTGCTAATTAGAAGTCGTCATGGATACAGCTCAGGGCCCAGCAGATGCTATAGCACCTGTCTCTCAGACCACCCACCAATCCCCCATTTTATATCTCACTTCCCTCGGTCTCCGTAGACTTTGTACTGAGAATTTTGTATGTCTTATTATTTGGTTCACCGCTCATTCAAATTTTACACCTGCCAGAGCCAAAGGGAGAATTTATGGCTGCCGACTGCACAAGCCGAGCTCGTTTGGTCACCTGATGGCATGAATGGCCCCCCTGTTTGCTGCAGCTGGCCAATGGCTGGAGGCCAAACCTACCCCCACCTCTACAGCCTCAGCACAGAGGACATTGAGCTGCTCTGTCCATGAAGTCAAGGCACAGAATAGAGTCTGACTCTCTTCAAAGGGTAAAAAATCTACACACGTTTTTAGTTTTTAAGCGGAAAACGTATTGAAATATTAAATATGAAATCGACCCTCTGGTTGACCATCTGGCCGCTTTCAAGACATCGGCCAAGATTCAATCTAACAGCAATGTGCTTTGTGCTTTTAAACAACAAAATTATGTAAACCTCTATTGATACAGTACATTTAAGCAACATAATTATGTACACCTTTTGTGATACAGTATATTTGGCAGTCAGCAAAATTAAATTAAAAAGGATCAGAGAAACGTAACACTAGTTCAAATTTGTTAGCTTACTTAAAAGACGACACACACTGCAGTTTGGCGAAATAATTGTAATAAATGGGTTATGGAAGAAAATAACATTTCAAAATGTATATCCATTAAGTAAAACTGGCCTTTTCACTGGCTGCATAAAAGGGGAGCAAACTTTGCTGGAAGAAGGCTACAGATAGAACATGACTGGCATAGATTCTTTGACACTACCTGTTTTTGTATACCATAAAGGGTCATATAATAGAGTGTATGTAAATTCCTTTAAAGCCAAGACTGGCTTTATTCTTCAATACAGAGGCAAGGGCGTGTGCATGAGGATGTTTATACAGAATGCGGCACATAGTATTACTGCACTGTAGTATTGTATAAGATATATATATATATATATATATATATAAATGAGCATTTCATTTGTTTCATTTATTCTAACCAAGCTGTTTGTTCAGATAGTTAGGACAGTTATAACATCCAATGGATGTGCATTCAGTTTAAGGTTATATTTGGGTGAAAAATAAAAGCCAGACTGAGGCTCACCTCCTCTGGCTCAATGAGCTTGAACTCCATGCCCCGCCCGGTCCAGGCGATGAAGTGAGAGTTTGAGGGGTCGTCCAGGAGGGCCACGAGGAACTGCCAGAGTTGCAGGGAGCCTCTGCGCTGGTAGGTTGGGACCCTCACGGTACAGACCAGACTCCTGTTTGATCTCACCTGGGGTTGTGGGAGGTTGACATTGCGACAGTGGGAAACCTAGCATTGTACGTTACAGAAGTAGCTACAGTAGAGGGTCTGGGTCACTACAGTCAAGCTCAGCAGTATGAGCATGTGTACAAAACATGAGCCATTCAATTTGTTGCTTTCAAAATGGATATGGGCCTGGATTCAATCAACATTTGATTTGAAAGTAAAAAACGTTTGCATTGAAACAAAGGTACACTGCAATTGAGTCAAATTTAAGGACAGATGTTGACTGACTCCGAGCCATAAACCCAGGCTTACAGAAAAAAGTTAAGCAAGTGTTTTTTTTATACATAATTTAGCATTCATTTCTGTGACCTACAACTTCATAATGTAAGAAACACTGTGTGCTGCTTTGTCAAATTGAATGACAATGCACACGGTGGTTACTGCAGTCATGTGTAAGAAAATAATATTCATATGGACTGAAGCACCAAAGCTCTTCTCAATATTTACTTCAGTAGTAAGAGCAAAAGGTCTTACCTTCAAGCTTTTCAGGGACCACACATGTGTCATCATAAAAATGCCTAGTAACTTTATCAAACATGCAACCTACAAAACAGAGAGAAACCAGAGGGAAAATACAAATGAAAAGCCTCTCATACAATGAGTGTAACATTGTAAAATATTAAAACAGTTAGTAGTAGGTCCTACAAAAACATATAGATTTTTAAAAATGAAAGATTATTTACATTAAAAAAATTGAGTATTTAATCCTTACCTTCAGTTCTGTTAGCATGAGCCAGAAAACCCTCTTGTCTCATGTAGACAGAATGACAGCTAGGCACTTCTGCAGGACAGATACAATAATGGGTGTTAAAACTACAAGTAGACGATGCCAAGACGATGCATCGTTCAAGTGGATAAGAACAAAAAGAACACTATTTTGACTATTTTTATCATTTCATATCTAAAGATCAGGAGGGTTGAAGTTGAAGTTCAACAATCGAATTTATATATACTACTATAATGGCATTTACAGAAGATAGTCAAATCAATTAATCTATCTATTAATCGATTAAAATGGTTTCAGTTTTTTGGATTTGAAATGAGCAAGCAAAGGCAATGTTAACAGTAGCTGCTGTCTTAATAGTATGTACTTTACAATCACCTATACGCAGACAAATGTTTGCTGTTTTCACACAGATGTTGAATCACAATTTCTCTTTTTTTTTCCCTCAGACTTTTAAATATTCCTCAGACTAAGGCATACAAAGAAAATAAAAGTCTATTTATGTTCCCAAAGTTTCCGGGAAGTGGCAAGCGCTTTAGATCACTTTGTTCTTTCTGTTTACATTTCTCTATTTTGGTTTGATTTCTCTGGTAGTTCATCACTAAAGTCATAAGTCAGATTATAATCAAACTGTAGAAACATTTACAAAAGTGACTGCTCAATAAAATGACTATCCCAGTTAATTTGGGGCCATAAACATTGCTCTGAGATTCATCAAAGTAATGGGCTGGTGGAGGAAATTACTTCTAATTAAATTGCCAGCTACCCTCGTCTCCTTCCCACAGGGCAGTGGCCTACAGACAAGCTTTAGTATGAGCCCTCATAAATCCCCATAAATGGTCAATCTGAGCTGTAAACCATGATGAAAAGGCCACAGAGCATCAGGCCAGCTACTTTAAACGTACCTGCTGTACATGCACCTTAATTCAAAGCTTGTGCTTAGGGTCTCAAAATTTCCTTGTACTTTACTATGCACGTTAGCATTTAATGCAGTCGCCGCTTTACTGTAGTCTACATTTCTTCTAAACGTGAAATTTGAGATGACAATTCCACCCCCCCCACTAATCAACTATGAAATTCTGCCTAGGGAGAACCTTTGGCTAACATTGATTAATATTATTTTCAGGTTACTGTTTTTTGGTTGCAGCACATGAATCTTGTTGCGATTCTCTTTCTACAATATTATTACACTGAATTATTAGAAGAAAAGCAATACATTAATCCTCAAAGATTCCCACATTTTTGGATATTTTTAACTGATAAAATGTTGAAGTCAGAAACTTTAGAATGCTGTATCTGACAATATTATACTCAGTCGGATTATATAGCTGATTATATTTTATACGGTGTACAGATTCCGGGGGGCCTCTCTGCTGATGCGTGTGGAAGCCAGGTTCTCAGAGAACAGAGCCAGGCAAAGGAAAGGTCCCTGCATTATGAGCCCCAGGCAGACGGAGTAGGAGCGTTGACTGTTTTTATCAGAATAATCTGGACAGGAAGCAGCTGCGGTAAAGCTGCGTTCCTGTCCGTCCGGGCTCTCCAGCGTCTGTGTTTTATGAATGAACGCAGCAGGCGGCCGCAGTCTCATTCATACTGGCCAAAGGGGCTAGCGGCCCCAGGCCCAGGGAGGGCAGTTGGGGGTGGGGGGTTGGGGGGTGGAGAGGTGACGTGGCAAACCCAGGCCCGCTTTCCATTCCAGGATCACAGGAAATTACACACGTCCGTCTGACCCCGCGCTGCCACACAAACCAGATCATGAGCCTAATAATGCTTTAATCCTATAAACATTTCCATTCCTCAAACGGGAACTATCTGCTGCAAAAAATGGAGGAAGTAGCTCATCTGCCTCCACACATACGCGAGATTTTGGAAATTACATTTTCCTCCAAACTTTAAAACAGTGCCATTTACTGACACAAGACAGCTGTCTTCATTCTGATCCCTCTATGTTTCTCAGTCCTGGACAGGGACAGATACGGTGTCCACTTTTCTTCTTGCAGCATAGTCGTATGTTGTAAAGCAGTGGCCTAGCTCTTACCTGAGTCATAGGTGAAATCTCTTGGCTCCTGCTTGATCATCATGGATGGGGGGTACGTTTGAGCAATGGGGGCCCCCACCATGGCAGGGTGCTCGAACAGGGGGTCAGCATACTCCTGCTTGAACCCCTGTGGAGGGAACGGGATGTTTGGTTCTGACATCTGTCTGTGGTACATCGGGCGACTGTCCCGGGACATAGAGGAAGGTGTGGGAAATGAGTGGCAGGGCTCTGACAGCTGGCGTCGAAATCTGTTAGAGGGAGAAATTGCCAGAAAAAAAAAAAAAAAAAAAGCTCAGCTGAATAAACACATATTCAGTACTAAATGGATCTTTTTCAGAGACTGTATTTAAACTGAGACATCTAGCCAATGGCGTGGGATCCAGATATATCCTCTCTAATATCATCCTTCAAAGGCAACCTGTAAATTCAATTTCTGCATGGGCAAATTAAATGTTGCAACTGGTCCATCAAAACTGCCACAGTCATGCAGTACAAACAATACATAGCCAGGATGTTTGTAGTTATATTTTCCAAATCCGCACACATTTCTGAACAAATTGCTGTCCACAGCAAGGCCAGGTTACCTGTGGTCCATCGTAAAGGAGCTGTCTGGGATGGGCTGCGAGGGGGCTGGATGAGGGTACGTCCTGTCTGGTTTGGGCGTGGGGGCAGAGTTCGGGGAGGCATGGTGGAGCGGGGACACGGGGGTGCTGCCGGGAGTGGCCGGACTAGAGGGCTTCATTGCCGTGTGGGGCTTCTGCTCGTAGGCACTAGGATACATGGGAGAGAGGAACCATGGTGAGCAAGCACCCCCTGGCCTCTATGTCATTGAAACCCCTCAGTAAATAACTGGGTCAGTCCTTAGCTTATCCAAAGGATAGGGTACTATATAAGGCACAAATATCCAATCCTTCATGATTTTGTTTAGGTTTTGAGGTTGTGGCCCAGTTTGCAATATCAAGGTAATTTTAGTGTCAGGTTTCAATATCTCCTAAGCATCTACACCCAACAGGTCGTTTTGGATATAAAATCCAACCATACATAACTCACTGGTAGCAATGCAAAAGTTATAATCATTTAAATCAAGCTAAGGGTGACACAGATCCATTTATAAACTACCATATAGGTATTTGTAAAGTCTTTAAAATGTGTTTTTTTATTTCACGCTTCTTACAGAAATGCGTTAATCCACTTACAAGGAAGTGTTATTTATCAGCCTCACCTGTAAGGTGATAGATAAAGTAATTCAGCAACAATGAAGCCTCTGCCTTGGTCTGCCATGTTCTATTCAACCCTCTGTACTTTGCAAGATGATTAAGGAGGAGGGACTTAATTTTGCGAGCTCTGACATTTTCCCTATGCAACTTTAAACAAATTGTCATCATTATTGTCAATGTGGCTGTTTCGCTCAAGTGTCATTTGCCTTATAAAAACAGATCTGCTGCTTGCGTAATTACAAAAGCATATGGGAAAGTAAATGCCAAGCGCACTTCCCAAATCAAATCAATGGAGGCCTGAATGTAGCTAGGCAACCATGTGTCTAGCATGCATTTGTTTTTGCACATTTGAAAGAGCAATTCATCGCATTTAATGTGAGGTAATTTAGGTATAGTAAACCCCATTCTTTTTTTTTCATTTCAGGTGCACGCTACTTGAGCTACATTCAGACTGTTCAGAGAAGCAGCAAGCTTTTTGTCCATCGGTTTCAAAGGGAAAAGACCGATATTTTACACAATTTTAACTACAGCACTCAAGGTTAACAATATCCTTTCCTTTTGAATAGCGCTGAAATGATCAATTTTATTCAACACATTAGATTAGAGCTGAGTAAAAAAAGAAGCTTGGGAACTGAAGAGGGAAAGACATACGGTATGAGGAGCAGGGCTTCAATTAACCTCTTTAACCAATCGCATTCTCTCCATTGTCAGTACGTCAATCTATGTGTGGCGTAGCGTCATGAACGAAGACCTGCCAAACAACGTGTTACAGACTCAAACCTAAGAAGGCTTTAAAAATTGAAATAAGAAAAAAGCATATGGAACTTTATGGATGTCTTGCCTGTAGCAGCAACCTCAGGCATAGGGCCTAGATTTGAGTTTTTCCCCATTTAAAGGAACATATTCCTGAGGAAGATTTTGTTTGTTCTGAACGGCCAGCATTACTCCGCGTTTAGCTCTGTGTGTTGCGCCGTATTTTCGCCAAACAATTCGACACTTTCCTGCATTATGCAATCACAAAGCACTCTGGGTAGATTTACCGGAGACTACAAGAAGCAAAAGATCACTGATGCTTCCCATACATTTAACATGGCATACCATTTGCAATCGAGTTGCACAACTTGGCTTTAATGGAACAATTGAAGGTGGAACAAAGTGGCAGGGGCAATCCGCGGTGCGCCGTGAGGGCTTTGAGCCCACAACCTCCCGTTGACTCTTCCGGTGACCCGAGTGCCACCCTCTCACCTGATGTTGTACAGGCACTTCTCCCCATAGCTGAGCTTGAAGGGCTGCCCCTGGCTGCAGGCAGAGCTCAGCTCTGAACAGGGGCTGTGCAGCTCCTTCTTAATCTTCAACTGCAGACCATGGAACGCCACTGCATGGGCGTGGAGGTGGGGGTGGAGGTGGGGTGGCAGAGAGGAGAGAGGAAGGGGTGTCGGGGGCAGGTAGGGACAGAGGGAACGGGAGGATTAATACTCATTCATCACTGACTGATAAACTCACAACATAATGGTATTACAGAGAGACAGGCTTCCCCGACGTACCTGGCTGCAGAACGGCGCCCTCATCAGTGGGTATAAAATGACCACAGTGCTCAATCACTCAGGGAGACTTACTTAAAAGCTCATTAGTAATGCCATTACATAACGGGGGCCATTGCGCCGTGACAGCTTCGAAGCTTTGGTAAACTCCCTCAAATTCATATCTCCTTTCGGCTCTCGGTTTGCCAATACCGTCCCGACGGTAGCAGTCCCATTGATCTCAGTATCTTTCTTTACCTCTCCACAGTCCCGTCGCGTATTTAAATGGCTGCTAAGTCCCAAATTATTCCTGATTAAATTCCCATCATCTGGAGTCATGATCAACGCTAATTGAATTATGCAGACTGAACAAGACTCGGTACGTGTGTTCCGAGAACAAACATCTCACAAATGGCTTCAGGCAGTTCCTTCAAACAGCGCTCTTCCGAAGACGACCCATACCTGGGCTGGAACGTGTTGGCCCTGGTCAGAGTGGTTTACGAATGCAAGGCATTTAGGTAAACCTCTTTTTGTAAAGTTAAATGAGTTAAATGGAACTTACTCAAGGGGTCTTTCATTCCCTTATACCTGTTCTACAGTACAGTCATGTGTGAACAGCAATGGGATTACTCCACATCTACCCTTTGAAGGTAACATTGTGTGAATGCTTTCCTTCAAACAAATTCCAGAACCATTTAGATTCTGAGAAGTTATATATATATATATAAAATATCAAATGTGCAAGTATGCATGCAGACATGGATATGTGGATATGGATTTCAATAAATAGGCTATTCAGAACAATAACATTTTACAAACACTTTGTCAATTACAAACACACTGTGATAAATCCGTGATAAATAAAATCGGGCAATTATGTATTTTTTTCTTTCTTTTTCAGAACTTGCACAACAATCTTTTAAGTAAAAAAAAAAGTGTAAAAGGCCATAAAATCTCTCAAAAGATTTTTTGTGTACCTCGACTCAATAATTTGAAAGCATGTGTCTCGGTGTTTTTTCCGGAATGTTCCACTGCAGGTTCCTACAGGGGTGCACTTCAGTGCAGCGAGTTAGAGGAGAGCCGGATGTTTTTGCTCAGTCCTGTCCACGTGCTGACAGATGCCTTGTGTGGCGGTCTGTGCTGTGAAATCAATCTAACAACACGAAATCCAATGCCCCCGTCTCAGGGGAACACGGACTCGGGCGCTTGTTTCAAAACACAGGAATTGTTTAGAGCCCTCTGTGGGGCGTGACCTTTACGGGTCATCGATGAAAGGTCAAAGCGGCACTTCCTGAGGGGAGACCTTTGACTGGGTCGAACACCATCGTGGCGACAGAACAGTCTCCTTATCGGGCTAATTAGGAGATCCCTATACAGGTACATCGTGTCCGAAGCAGAGACATCACTGACGCATTTTAAATATGTATACACATTTTATCAACTGGATATATTGAGCATTTTTATACATCTTATTATTTTTATTTTTTAAAGTTTACCGATGTTGCCATTTTTAAGTTCAGACAACTGTAGCATTTTTCTCCATTCACACATTACAACGTAATGGCAAAAAATGCTTAGCCTACATTTAAAACGATAAAGAAGCACAGTGTAACTTCAATAAAATCTGAATAGTAATAATTATAATAATAAAGTCTTTACTTGTCATGTATAAGTTTAAAAGTTAATGTATAGCCTAAATATACTACAATATGTCTAAAGAGAAAGCCATTTGTATTTGTATTGTATGTACCACCTTTAAAATCTGCCAATAAACGGGGTGGAACATTGAACAGATGCTGCAAGGCACAACAACACTCCAGTCACCTGACATGTTGCCATTTCTCTTCAGTTACAATTTATACTGGGAACATGTTTTCATTGGCAAATAGAAAGTTTAAACCAGAATACAAAATGTGGCCACTTAAAAAAGAAACCCGGAAATGTCAGTATAGATTTTACGTAGGGGCAGAAGGTACACAAATCAATGGAGAATGCATTGCTCTTCGCTGCAAACAATGCGTCCTTTAGAGTCCAAATTGTCATCTGCACGACTGCATGCCGTGCACCCATCAAGGCCAGATTGCGGCGATTACTCCTTGCATCGATTGTTCTTAATGGACAACGTTTTAAAAAGATACGAATTTATGGCATTTTATTGCCACTGTCTTGCTCCTCATTACATCGTATGCAAACACGCACTGGCATTCCGTGTCCACGCGCATAAAAAATGACAAGTATCACAGTAATACATTTTGCACGTAACATGCCATCTCTGTTTCGCCTTGAAAACGCCTACTAGTACAGTGATACAGAGGTGCATACACGAGCACAGAGACGTCATATCGCAAAGCGTGGTACCCTTGCGCGACCTATTTCAAAACATGCCTCATTGAAAGGCACCATCTTAAACTTGAACGCAAATCATACAAACATAAACATCGCAAGGATGCTAGATACACCCCCTCTCTCAACAGATGGGCTGTGATATACACAGTGGGGAAAACATCTGGGAAAACTGGAAAAAAAAATATGTGACTAAGCATTTCCATTCAAAACAACATGCTTCAAAAGGAATTTGATTTCTCTTCAGCGTTGCTGTGCCCTCACATAAAATAAACCGCAATTGCTTTTCCTCACACGAAGGTTTAAATTCAAAAATTATATATATGTATATACAATTGTTTGCTCAATAAAAGGCAAAGTCATTTAAAAAATTTTTGTAAATAACAATTTTGACTAAGTTTCAATTTTTCCACTAAAAAGCATGAATTAATAAAAATTCTACAGGCTGACCAAAAGCGATCACAAAGATCTGTCCACAACTGATCAACTGCAGGGAACCGGTGTGAAGCTAACCACCGCTCGCGTATGACAGTAGGTACACATCATTCATAGATGCAGAAAAGGGCCCGAAGGGGAACAGTTGTGCACTGGGGGTTACAAATGGTGTATTTTGGCATTTACATTCCACTTTTGGCAGGCATTCTTAGACTTCATTCATAAAAATAATCCTGCTCTTTTTGGCAATGGCACAAAGAGGAAGTCCACATCACAATATGGCCACGGTGGGATTTTTAAACGGTGACATCATGGAATATCAAATGAAAGATCAACAGTGAATTTGTGCGCTCGCTGCTGCAGCTCAACGTTTCCATATGAAAGTTTGCTTTTACACCTCCTTTAGTAATGCTAATGAGGTCTCTGAAGACACATTTCCTGCCCTCTGTTTGAAGGCAAATTACACAGGATATTCTGGAAAATATCTGCGGTGGGTATAATCTCTCCAGCACATTGTCTGCACAAGGTGGTTCTCTGCGTGTCCTTTGTGTAGGGTTCGCTGGAACAAGGAGGGCACAGGGCTCACTGACAACGCAGGATCAAATTTCATCTGCTGCTAAAAAAATAATAAAATGCACCCCCTAAACATAGGATGGGGATGCCAAAGATAAAATTTCAGGCCAAAATTTGCGAAGGTTTTAATTTCGGCATATATGTCAATAAAATGGAGGGGGGAAAGGCCCAATCCTTATCCCAAATATAAAAAATGAGTAAAAGTACTAATAATAACACGGTCCGATGAAAATAAACGCGCTCTCCCGCCGCTCTCGTCAGAGCTTCCTGGGACGAGTGGTTCAGACGCGCAGGGAACGGGAAACGCTCCCTCCAGCTCCCCCGACTTGGGTGAAACCCATATGGGACTGTTGCAGGCTGGGACGTCTGAACAGGAGCCCAACCGTGGAGCCCTCACCGTCCAGCCATCTGTTTCTGCCTCCCCAACCTGCTCCGCCATGCCAGGAGTATGCAGTCAGCAGTCTCTTACTACAATGGAGGAGGAGCGGCGCGGGCTACTGGGGCCGAACCGCACGATTGTAACGAACGGGTGGCCGTTCGACGTTGACCGCTTAGGCTTTGAATGGGCTTTGTTTAGGCAACCTTTAAGCTTCAGGTTGACTCCCAGCGCTAATGGACATTTGTGGGAATCCTGGCAAGCAGAGTGAGCCCTTGCATCAGATTGAAATGTAAAGAGTGAAATTTCAGCTCCAAGGGGAGGACCGTGGAAGTGCAAGGTAGACAGTGGCACAGGGAGTTGCACAGCTTTACTGAGCAGTAAACATTCCCCCATGTAATGCTCTACAGCGTGGGCCGTGTGTGACTCACCGAAAAGACATGAACACAGCATACGCCAGTGTGGCACATACTCCACAAGCACACTGGCATCATTACAATCTCGATTGTACTCGGACAAGCTTTTTCGTGTAATACCTGCAGCACTGCTACACAACCATCCAGTAGAAATGAGACGAGTACAAAACTAAAGTATCATAAAACGTAATACTACATGACAGTTGAATCCGTAATCACATTTAATCTGATTCGTGCATGAAGATCAAGATGAAGACCAACAAAATGATGTGCTCCAACAATGTTTCCCGTTTAGGTTATAAGTGACTTTCTCCAAGTTAAAAGGCTTGATGTATTTATTAACACACACACACACACGCACACGCACACACATGTACATACACACACACCAATATGAACATGCACCTTGTATTGGGATACAATTAATTCTAGGAGCATATAAAGACAGAAACAGCACATAACACTGCTGTAAAAATACACGATGCAGGCACCAACCAAGCAACAGTGCCTTGTTTTAATTCGACATTGTGAGCGCTGGAAACCATCCTTGCATGTCACACAGTGATACCTAATAATCAGAGAGCAAACAGTGGGGGAGAGAACACTCAAAGCTCGCTGGTGTAACTGAATTAAGAGTGAGACCAAATGTGCAGCGCTCCATCTTCCCTCGTTTACGTCTGTTGATCCCAGCCTCTCCCCACCACAGCAACACTGGAGCCCAGGAGGCCGGGCGTGAGAGCACAGGTGAGACAACGGAAAGACAAGAGTGAAAAACAAACTCCCGGGAGGCCTACTCACAGTTTTCAGTCTGAAAGTCTGGAACAAACTGCTCATCATTGTCTGGAACTTGAGCTAGAGAGGGAAAAAAGGGGGGTTGGGGAGAGAGAGAGAGAGAGAGAGAAAAGGTTATTAGACGCCATGGGCTGACGCCCAATAATGAGCGTCACCCATGGTGAAAATACATCTCCCCACCGATCAGCCCACTGACTGAGCATTCACAACGTTCACGTTTTGCTCCCTGACGTTGCGCGCATAGTCCTTAAACCAATACGTTGAATCCTTCTTAAATGAGAGCCTTCTAGCACCTTGTTTGTGTAACTATCTTAAACCAGAGGGGATTTAATTTGGCCTGGTGCGTCTGTCTGCACCAAGGGCCGCCGCAGGAGTGACATTTCCCCACTGGAGGTCAAGGTTGCATCAAAGGGGCGATGGTCTGCGATCTCTTTTTGCACTTGATTACAAAGCGATTCAAGCGACACATTTCAACTGCTAGGTTGTGAAAGTAACACACTTAAAACTACAGCTTGTGTAACATAGTTTTTGAAATATGTGAATATAAATATATATTTTTATATTATATATATCATGTCCTGAAGTTGCATCCTATTTTTCAATAATGATGTTGCTTTCGGAGCATGACAATAAAAGCACGGTTGCTATGGTATTTAACAAGTATATAACATGGGCTTGTTCTCCCCTCTCACCCAGCTTCAGTGTTCAGTTCACCTGTCATTCACACATTTCCCCTAAACGGTTAATGCCAAGATGATGAAGCCTCCATCACTGCTAAATTAGCAATATATGTGTATATATATATATATATATATATAAATCAGACATATTTACACTTTGAGCCAGTTGTCATGTCCCTCAAGCCAGACTTGAGGAGTTGCTGAAAGCAGCAGTCTGAGATTTGACTGTGCTAAGTCATTAACACGTTTATTTATAAGCACAAGACATGTGGAACCTCATTTTCAGACTTTTTATTGGGAATGTTACAGGGAACTGTTGACATGTTGAAACATGCGGTGTGTCTGCATTTTGCTTAACACGACACAAAAAAGAAGAGAGCAATAAGTGTAAAAGCAAACATGTCCGAATTAATTAAGCACATTTTGAACTTAAGCAGTCACATTACAGTGACAAAAAGATGTATGTATTCTTAAGCATTTCTCTTATTAGGTTATATTCTAAGCATATTCTTATTAGGTTTCTGAATTACACTGGATACATTTTTTAAACGATTACTAACAACCTTGTATTTTAGAGTTACATGAACCCGTTATTAGGTCTTATCGATATAAAAATTATTCTTTTAACGTAAATAGATCACAAAAAGGCTAAATTCTTTGCCGTGAAAGGGGGGAAATGTTTTAGATCACACAATCCACCCAGCGATCTGATATTAAATGAATATCTACCCACTGCACATTGCAAGAAAACCCCCACTTAAGATCGGGGATATTAGACATTAAAGCCCCTATCCCTACACTACAGCCCCCACACTACTGTGCCTATGGGTCTGGAACAGAATGATCAAAGACTCCATTTTGACTGATCAAGTTAAAATAGATTTTACTCATTTGCACTGCTTTCATTAGAGAGTACAAAAACGGACTGTTTCAAAAGGCAAACAAACAGCGATATCCTGCTTACCAACAGATGGTAACCCTTATAGCACGGTGAGGCTCTAGCACTGTGTGTGCGAGAGCATTGAGCTCTATGCGCCACCACTGCCATTAGCGAAGAGCTAAGCCTGCAGACTGAGCATTGTCCAACTGACTTCTCAGAGACACTGTCCCTCGCTATGTTACTTTAACACCAGGTCACACTTTAGAGCGCACCACTCAAAGTACAATATCCATACACAACAGCATGGAATAACCAATAGCCAGCTAAGACCAATCTGCTCTTTATAGCGCAGTAGTGGACTTAATTGCACATTCTTAACATGCAAACTTGGAATTTATTGTATTTAAAAAATATATATATTTATCATTGATTTATCAAAGCACCATAACATATTTTTTTCAAGGGGCACCTGGCCAAGACAGCAGCATAAATGGATAAATACACAAGACAATATAAAAAATGACAAACAGTGAAATTAAAACAAATCAAATGAACATTAGGCTGTATAAGTGAATGCAGGTACACTCCTCAGTTAGTGCTATGGGAGTAATGAATTTCAAATCAGCAATAAGTAACAGCAGGTCAGATTTGATCAGTAAGATATTCCACCACCAAGGTGCATAATAATTCAAAGCCATCTTACCAAGTTGCAAACAGTGGCAGGGAACTTTAAAAATGTGCAACTTTCCAGAGCGAAGATTATATTTTTGAACATTACGAATGAAAAGAGAACGCAGGTAAGAAGTGCACCTAAAATAGCCTTGTAGATGAAAAAATACCAATGAATTGATCTATGATGAAGTCAATCCAGCCCATTCATACAGAAGTGGTAGACTATTATTTTGACACAAAACGCAATACCCCACGATATACTGTATCCAAGACATGCAATGTTGCAGAGGTGGCGTGCATATACAATTAGTCTCCATAATCAATGACAGGCGACTGAGGTAACCTGCAAAAGAAAAACACAATTTATTTATAGAATAAAAGCCTAATTTCTTCAAAGAAATGAAAAAGAGCATGGACTATCAGGTCTTCTTCTGGTGTGAAGGGCCAGGGGACTGTGGGTGGGGATGGAGTATGCCATGTAAATGCCATGGTACTTTGTCCCTACCACTGAGTAACAAATGAGTAAATATTCACTTTTTTAAAAACATCTTTTACACATCGCATGAAGGAATGTGAAAACTGCAGTACCTGCTTAAACGTGTTACTGAAAAGCAACTGCAACACCTGCTTAAACGTGTTACTGAAAAGCAACTGCAGGACCTGCTGCAATGCATCACTGAAAAGCTCAGGACATACCAACACAGGCGCACTCTTGTAGCTTTAATCATGTAATCGTAAGCCTCTTCTCTCTGCTAAGGTGCATGCTTTAGAGAGAGAAAAGAGAAAGAGAGAGAGAGAGAGGGAGAGGGAGAGACCTGCAGACTGACTGTGTGGCAGGATGTGAGTCACTCCACTCTCCTTGAATGGGACAGCTGATCCGAGGAACAATTCCTGAGGACAGCAGGAGAACTGGAGCTCTGCCGCCATTCACAAAAAAAGAAAGAAAGAAAGGAGCGATGGCCAAACAGAGGCCTGTCTGAAGCAGCACACCCTTTGTGCAAGGCTAGAAAAAGAAACCGTAAACTTCCACTGCTCACCCTCTCCATTCCCCTCCAGGTCAGACCGAATCAGGTTTCTAACAAATGTAGAGTACCGAAAGAGGAAAGGAAACACTCTGACTAATTAAAAATCATCGCCACGACAGAGGCAAGACAAAATAATCAAATATTCAAAACATACTTACTGTATTAGGCGATTAACCAAACTGCTAATATCCAGCTTCAATATTTTTCACATTTTCCTTACTAATGCCAAGAGAATGACTATGAAAATACTTGAGATATTCAGTAACAAAATGTAGAAACTCATCATTCAAAAGGCTCACACCACTTATGAAACCGAGTATTTAATAAAATATCTTAGAAGGGCATTAAAACCCCCAAAATGCCACTCAATATTGCTTTTAATTGCAACAAAGGTCAAACCACCTTTTGAAAGTAGAAAAACACATATATAAATATATGTGTAAAATAAATGCATAACCTCTTCCTTTCTAGAACATCTTCCTGTAAAGTTTCGGTGCCCAATGAACTTCTACATCCATGATGTCGGAAATTTTGTCTGTCTAATATAATCCTTTCTCTTATTTCCAATTACCTGAACTAATAAATCTTTGAAATAGGTAGGTGTTCATTTTTATCTTAATGGACAGGAAGTAATTTATTAAGTCCAGAGTCTTGAAACACACTTCTCATTGATAGAGGACAGGTAGAATTGTAATCCTTACAGTAATATCTACTCCAGTGGACATAATCATTTTTTTCTGACTGAAACACTAAAATATTAAAATTATGTCTTATTCTTTTAGAAGCCCTGCGGTATATACTTTATAATCTTACCAGCTCAATGTACTGGTGAAGAATTTCTACATCTATTTTAAAACATAAATTTCATTTTAAAATCTTAATTTATATTGCTAGCATTTTTAAATGTATTAAAGAATAGATGAAGCTGGTCTCGGGTCATAAAATATTGAGTTTCTTTTTCACCTATGTAAGAGTAGCAAAAGATTTTTCACCCACTTGAGAAAACTCAGCATGTCAAGACAAACTTTCCTCAAAAACACTAATGTTCATGAACATGATATAAATTCCATTCATAGCTAAAAGTTACATTACACTTTTAAGATAACATTTCTTATATAGGAGTGCATTATGCTAAAGATAGAAAATATGATCAAGAGATAACAGTAGTTTTAACTTCCAAATTCCAAAGAGCGAAAACAGAATTTAAGAATGAATGTTTACAAGTTAAAAAAAAATAAAAAATAAAAAAGTATTTTCTACCTCTATAAGAGAAAGCATTATCCAACCAGCTGGGTTAATCTAATGTGAAGGGTGCTTAGAACACCTTGATTGGGATACTCATGAACGGCCATCGTCTTGCGACATCATCTTCGTGTGCCGTTTACCAATCATGAAAAAACTGGTACAAGCAAAGACCCTTAAGTACAGTATGCTAGGAACGTGGCTGAGGACTCACAAGGGATCATGTTTATACTGGTAGACAAATAAATTAACTAATATGTTAAACAAATCTTGGTGAATGCGTGGTCCTGTGATGTAAAGCTAGGTTTCAGTTTGAATTTCACAAGGTGCTTTGCATTCGTTTTCATATCCATTACGGCTTTAGCTTACTTAGGTTGTTTGCTTAGTATACAAATTCAACGCCATTTTTGAACAATTACCAGTGGACCGCAAAGTCAGAGAAAACTATGTGCAATGCACTGTTTCCAGACCAGCAAACACAAATGAAGAGACAGCTCTATCTAAATGAAGAAACCTAATGTAAGACATATAAAATATGGGCAACACAGCAAATTACATGTCTTGCCAAGAACAGGGTTTAACATAGCTGCATCTGATCTACTATTGCAACATAACATATCTATGAATTGTTTAAACAATAACAGTAAAATATAGAATAAAATAACAAAGCAAACGTTTACAGGACAATCTAGCTCTATGTATTAACATGTAGCAATAGCAATACAATAAGACAATTATACTGAATGGAATATTCAGATAAACAATAATATATGTATATATAACTTTATAACACCCATAAGTACACTCAAACATACTCTGACACTCTGTCACTCATACACACACACATAGACACACACACAATATGAAACTTTTTTTGCATAACCCTAAAGGCAACACATTTTATAAGATTACGGCTTGACAATGATATATGTTCTTCATTTGTATGTTACTTCTGAAGAGTGAAAAAGGTATCCTCTAGGTTATCAGCAAACCATGAGGTATTTGTGTATGGAAAACTTATTGACCTGGAAAAAAGTCCACTGAGGGTACACCCTTTCTACCTGAGTCCCCACATGCTGACTAAATACTCAGCCTATTGTGAAGTTAAAAAGCTTAATTAACATTTTGGGTATATTTGCACAACTGAACATTATTTCACCAGCATTTTCACAGGCTATCTACCAGAAACATGTCATGGCAAAAATCTAAATGAACAGGAGGTAAGATCAATGAATGTAATAAATATACACACAGCACACAGCATGCAAAAAGAATGTTACACCTACATTTTCAGAAGAAAAAAACATGTTAAAAGACTAGTTAACTTAAACAACAATAACACTGCAATGGTATTCACGTAAAGAAATAGTAAATACTACAATTTCTAGCATCATTCTAGCAACCCTGGTTAAGGTTGCAGGATAAATGTAAAAATAAATTAAAAACGAATTCAGATTACCACCAAGAATATATCCAATTTTAAAAATGTTCCTTATTGATCCAATAGATTCTTTTAAGTATTAATTTCAACAAGCATTATCAAGCAATCTCTTAAAATGTAGCAAAAAAACTGAAAACTAAAAGACTCAGTTTGAGAAAGGTTCTACACTGACACAAATTAGCTGAAGACATGCAAAGGGAAGATAATACTCATCACCAACCTAAGCTTCTGTGCTGTAAGTGGAAGGATGGAAAAAAGACACTCGCACTTAAATCCTGAAGCATCACGTCTGAATTAGACCACAAGGACGAGTTCTTGCCATTAGAAAAATTGAAAAAAATTATAATAACAACTACAGTAATATTAGGGGGGGGAAAAAATCAAAACAGCCGGTCACAGATCGACTCTTTTGCGCACCTCTGAATACATAAATCCACTTTTTTTTTTTTTTTTAAAGAAGCGTGAGAGCACTGATTGCAGCCGTCGAAGGTGAGCTCTGGAGAGAGGCGAGGATGAGAGAGGACGGCAGAGAGCTGCTGGAGGCTCGCAGCATTAGCTCTTGCCAAAAGCAGAGGAGACAGTGAGCGGGGAGAGATTTCTCCTGGTAATTTGTGATGACACTCTGGGTAAAGCCTCCTCAGCCTCCCTTAAGACTGGTGCTCATCATAGCCTCTAATGTATGCATGACACACGAGGTGCCTCTTCCATTGCTGCATTAATTGGACTACACGTTGGGAAGGTAACTTCAGACACGTTTTTTTTTCTCTTCTCCTTTGTGTATGTCTTTCTCTCTCTCTTCGCCCTCTCCGAGGAGCAACATGAGCCTTTACGAATACCCTACGACCACTTACCTTCAGCCAGCCAGGCCTCCTGCAGTTGACTGAGATCCTGGAACAGTTCTACGGTGAAGAAGGGATTGGGAGGGTCGGGGGGGTTGGGGGTGGGGGGTGAGGAGAGAAACACATTAAAGCTTTTGTTGTCAAATAGCTCTTCCGTTGCACAAGTTTTGTAGTGCTAACACACTCTCCTATCGCAAAAGAAGTCTGAATGTACCAACCGTGCCCGCAGATATATCATCACAAAATTCAAATTGGATTTGCAACCAAGGAGATCCTATTTTGAAACTCTCACAGACCAGTGTGTGTTCTAATTGAAATTTCTAAGCAACCTGCTCATAAGGGTGCAGGTGGCCACAAATTGCATTTTGCTAAATGTTAAGAAGCCGTGAAATGAACTTCTCTTTCTTTTACACCCCCCCACACACTCACCTTCAGTATCCACAGCCAGGTCAGAGTTAATGAATTTTCTCTTTCTGTCACTTGCAGGTCTCTCATTACATTTCTGCCCTTGTGAGTTCTAAAAAGAAAAAAAAAACACAAATCAATTGCTGTCAATGGAGTGATTCTCTGACATGGAGCACATTTACTGGCATAAATCAGGTGACGGGCAAAAAAACAACCCCAGCAGTTCAACAAGCTCCTGAACCCTAACTTGGCTCAGGTGTTCCATCTTAAAATCTGTCAGGAACAGTCAGAACCACATTTAATTGACAGAGATCAAAGAGTTATTCATCGAGATGTTCTTAGACATCATGATGACAGAAAACAGCCTAGGCTAGCATTAATTTAATGTGCATATAATAATAATAATAATAATAATAATAATAATAATAATAATAATAGTACGTTTTAAAAGTTCACAAATTTGGCTCATACAAACATTTCCTACAGGACGCTGTATTATCTCACTGCGTAGAAGTTGCTATTAACTTTTCTCACTCACATTTGAAATCATGTAAGGCACTTGTTGGTCGTGAAATCCCTCCATTCTGGGACTCTAATGTTCTAGTTTATTTGATGAGCAATTAGCAAGAGCTCTCCGCTGAGTCTGCCGTCCGATCACCCTTAAAAAACAAGATGGCTTTAGCGATAAATAAGAAAGAAAACAATGAATGAATCGTTTGAACTTGCCGGGCTAATCAGTCTGGAGCAGTTCCATTCATAAAAAAAATACAACTCGAGACAACCGCCCTAACCTTGTTTTAAGGATTATAAATAAGAGAGAAAGCAATGCAACTGATCGCAACAGGCGTCTTGTCTATAAATATGCTACATGTTTACAGTTAACATCACAATCCCTGACTGTTTTGCAGCTAGCCATTGCATACTAAATGCTACAGCAGCAATGATGGCGATCAACATGTCTTGCTCTCACATATGCTAGCTTGCTATCGGGACTCTAGGCTCATCAGAAATTTATATTTTCATGATTATAAACTCACGCAGTGTGCAATATAAACTCGAGAATCTAAAGGGGGCACTCACCTAAGTAACATGCACCGCATTCACCTTAGATTTCCCGCAGAATTACAGTAAGTTAAAGAATTGTGAATTTGAGCTGTGCAATTCACCCCGGAGCTCACAGCTCACTGCTCGCGCTCAGTTCAATGGTTTTGCCTCCGCTGCTCCTCCGGGGGCCTCCAATCCAAATTGACTGTGCTTCGCTTCCTATTGGCTGCCCGTCTCTTTGACTGGATCAGATTTCTGACTGTCAATCACCGGCATTTTTTTTTATTGGGGTTAAACAACAAGGTTCCTAAATAGCTGTTGAAATAAACAGGTGGTCCACTCTTTCTATTATTGCTATAATCTATATACTGTTATCAAATAAATTATCACGCAACATTACTATATGCGTGATCATTATTATCCCATTCTGGAATGTACTATTAATATTTAACCGACTTTTAGCAGTGGAAATTAATGCCAATGTCACTTTTATTTAGTATTGTTAGCTTCAAAATTAACTGAATGATTCTATTTTCATCAGATTGTGATTTGCTTTTGTAACGACCAACGCTGTGGAAACGACGTTTTATTAAAGCAAAACACGTAACTATTCAATTGAAACACGTACTAGTACAGATTACGAAATAAACAAGGAAAACGGATAATATAAGCCAGCCAGAGGTCTGTTTTGAGGTGTTTCCCACGGGACTCGCGGAAGATTGAACTCTAGACACTGGCGGGTATTATGGGGTACACGACAATTGATGCTCGGACATAGCATGTTAACTTGGTTTATAATTTAAACGACCCAGATTGATGATGCTCATACGAGATTTGAGTAAGAGAAGCATGCGCAAGAGGGGGATAATTAGTAGAGGTATAAAAGGTATTTAATAGGGAACATTAATTCAATTTGGGTTGAGTGATGAGCGGTGTATTGTCATAGTCATAAACAATGTTAGCATGGAAATATCACATTCCAGTTGGATAGACTATCTTTGACTGGTAAACCAGTTTCGAAAGAAATTGCATTGGGTGGATATTTCTGTGTCAATACCTGTGCCAGTGCCTGGATCTAAAATATACTATTTTGGTGTAACATTTGCACGTACTGTAACAAGGTATAAACCCATGGACCAATAAAATAATATTCATGCATCCTTTTTGTGGAAAAACAAGTATTCATGTGAGCCCTATAGTTACACAAAATATATTGTGTGGATGTCTTAGTGTAATTCCAAATGATATTAGCATTTTCAATAGCATTCTTAATACTGGACTAAGTACAGTGTTTTCAAGAAGAAACACTTTCATGTCAAAAATATGACAATATAATTTTCAATGTCAGCAATACGTGAGACAAGGAATGGCACCCATTCTGAGACATTGATGAAGATGAATCGTGAAGCGTTAAGTTAATCCTTAAGTGATTCACTGGCACTCACCGAAACCCCCAAGAGGCCTGAATGACACAGGTCAAGCGAAGGTGCACCCATGACACCGAAACAATCCCAGTCCAAGTACTTTGTTTACCGTGGAACCGAGAGGTCAGCATCGCCAAAAAAGGCATATGAAACTTTATACAAAATGTCATTTACACAAAATATATTGTGTCAAAATGAAACTTGTTTTTACTATTTTGGTCAAGATTTCCAACATTTTCTGTTCAATGATCTTTACATATCTATCCCCAAATAGAGCATGACATTAATTATAGTACTAAAAGGAGTGATACCTGAATTAGGTCATGATTTCGGATCTTTACCAAAAGGGTTCATATTGAATATGCGCGAAGGGCATGTATTTGTAAATGTCATGGCCAGGTCAAGTTTTCATTCACTCACATAAAAAATACAAAATACAACATAACACAGCCTGGCAGCAGCAGCATCCCTCTTGAGTCTATCTACTGTATAAATAGCGTGACTCCTGTTGTAAGCCCCCTTACATGCTAGTGTATGTCCTTTACTTGTCAACAAAAGCAGCTGCATTCTGTCCCAATAGACTGACAGGGAATGACAGCCACATGGAGTGTTGTGGAGGGTCAAAAGGTTAGACATGACACCAAGGAATAACATGTTGCATTTCAGTTAAAGAAAGTATTTAATTTTTATTTTTCTCTCTTGGTAAATACTTTAGTTAAAATTGGTAAGCTCCAAACAGCCAATGCATTACGAGAATGAACTGTACACAACAGTGTGCTTATACAGAAAGCCAATCCAGTTTACAAAAATACAGCCCCACTGAACGTTTACAGTAATTATAAAGCACAATTCATAGTTATGACAAGGGGTGGTTCATGGGAAGAGGAGTGGGGCAAAAGCAAGAATTTCTTACTTTAGAACCTTCACTAAATGCATTAAAAATATTTTAAAAACTGTTAAAACAGCTATGGCTCCAACATGCATGGATACAATCAGTTTGTAAAACAATGCACAGAACAGAGAAAATCCTTCAGCACGTGTTACTAAATTTAAGTACCAAAGTATCAAAAATGGCACATTGTGGCAAATGTTGTTCCAGTAGCAGATGCCATCTAGATTTGGCCACAAAGGGTATCTTCATCATTTTGTCTTTGGTGATATTCCACAGACGTCAGACTGGTATATGGTTCAAACTGGTAACATGTTTTTTTAAAGAAGTAGATGGGTATACATATTTTAAAACTGTAAACATTGTTTCCTAGTCACAGTCACCCAAATCCTACTCATCTATCAATTTTATTTTCATTCATTCATTCATGAATTCATTCATTCTTTAAATGATTTAACTTTTGTTGAAACCAAGATTCTAATGAGGATCTGGTTGAAGATAATCTATATAATATAATGGTATGGTACTCTGTTGAGTGTTTATACATTGTAAAACAATGGAAAAAACATTAAACGTATCAGTATGCATTATACTGTACAATATGAACAGCAAAATTAAATGTTTACATGACAGAGCTGTAATAAGAAATACTTGATATAATCATATAGAGAGAAATACTGTAATGCATTTTACTGCACTACAAACATTTTGTGCATATTATTTCAGGCAATTTTGGGGAAAACAAACAAAAAATACAACTAACCACACATCCTATACAAAGGAAATAAGGAAACAAATACATTTGTTTCTATTAACAACAGGCGGTAAACAATGGTAAACATGTACCATATGAAATTCCTGTAAACAGAAAATGTGTCAATAAGCAGCTAGGAACCTCACTAAAAGCAGATACTGACAACACTATATTTAAGGGCCAATTTGAAACTGACTTCACAAACTACTCTTGGAAACATCACCATGTTAATAGCTGCCACTCTTATTTTAATCAATAATCAGTGCTTTGTTTTGAATTCAGCATTCTCATGATTTTCATGCAAATTCATACTCATAGAGAAATATATATCATAATCAATATATAATAAAACCAATGCTAATACCTCACACATACAATATAACAGCTATTGGAGCCATTGAGTACCACGGTATCAGATTCTGAGGAGGGCATTCAATCTTACTGTGATCCTTAACTATGAGTAGAAAACAAATATTGTGTAAGAATAAAAATCTGTCCTTAATTTCTTTACTCAAAGTAGATAATGGTTCGACTGAATGCACCCCTCTTTTTCACCACCACATAACACTTTGTGCTTACATGCATGGACTAGCAAACAATACTCGTAATCAAGTTGTCATGAGTACTAAACATTTTAGTTACCCCGTGTTTTGTGGTAATTGTTGCTAATGTTTGTTATTTGTTCAATGTATCAGATTTGCGATTTGAGCAAGGACGGTAAATTATGCTGTCTGATTGTGACAGCTTTTGAGGGAACTGTTTGTACGGAAAGCGCTGAGCCAAGAACAGTAATGGGGGACAGGGGGGGCTGGGGGTTCAGAGAGCAACACCTCCCCCATTCCCGGGAAACCTCAGTGGGGACTCCTGGTCCAAACGGATTAATCATTTTTCAAGAATCGATTTGTCAATTGTAGACTAGGCACATGAAGTTCAATTTGGGATTTAGATCTGAAACCGAATGATCCCTGTGAGTGATATGTGGTCATTTTGTGTGGTCTGTGTAAACATATTTGAATCTAGAGTGAACTGAGAAGGATCAGCGAAAATTCAGAGAACAAAACACTTACTGCACCACTGAAGGTTAAAAAACCCATTACACTGGCTGTGCTGTGCTGTGTTGTGTGTTCTGTATATGCTGTAGGCAATCATGTAAATTGCAGAATTGAATGCATGCAGATCAGTCAATCACTGTCAACCCTGAAGCTCTAGGTCTTCTGCTACTTATGTCACTTTTATACATAGCATACTAACTCAAAGTAATAGTTTTTTTCACTACTTGAATATGTATAGCATCCAAGCAAACATACATTTCTTTGAGTTTTGCCGGTCAAATCACTACAGTGTTGGCTTTAATATTGATGCCAAATTGGTATTCATTTCAGAAAAAAAGAATGGTGGTGACTTTAAATAAAGCCACATTAAATGCCTCCATAAATGTGTGTTCTTGGCCATAAATCAGGCTGTATCAGAAAGTAACTAGGTTCGTGTTTAAAAAAGTGTGAAAGAGTTAAGATTATGCATAGCATAGCAACAATGATTGCTTCATCATGCATTTGTGAGAAAGAGATCATGTACAAAGAGAAGGTACTAAAGACTGGAAAATTCCATAGGACAATTTCATTTATGATAACAGCCATCATTATGGAATGCCCTGCTAAAACAACACTGAAATAACTACTCAGGTTGTTAGCAGAAAAGGCATGACAACACATGCTGGAAATACAATCACACTTTATGGGAGAAAAAAATGTTCTTGGTTGAGGACATTTCAAGTCCAACCCTAAACAAATGCTGTAGAGCAAAACAAACAGTGGGTGCAGGGCACCTTACCCAATGCAGTCTCTTTTATACCAAACACCAATGACTGGCTGCTGCCCAAGAACACCAGCACTCCTGTTTCCTCTCCCTCTCCTTTGGAACATTTCAGACCATAAACGGAACTTCTCATCCATCCTTCGCACTTATAAGAATGCAAAAATCGACTTTTCATCATAAACAAATACAGACAGAATGACTAAAATACAAATAAACAATTTGAATAATTGTGCACATGCTTCCGCCAAACGGACTCTTTGTTCTATCAGTAGAATGTACTGATGTGTGGGTGTGTGTGTGTGTGTGTGTGTGTGTGTGTGTGCATGTACATGCGTGTGTGTGTGTGTGTGTGTGTGTGTATTTGAGTGCGCATGTATATGAATCTGCATACACGTGTGTGTGTGTGTGTGTGTGTGTGTGTGTGTGTGTGTGTGTGTGTGTGTGTGTGTGTGTGTGTGTGTGTTTAAACAGCTATGGCTGTTTGTGTGTGTGTGTGTGTGTGTGTGTGTGATCATGACTCACGCTCAAAAATATTACTCCAGAGTAGCTCGTACTCCTCTGGCTCTCTAGTCAGAGAGTAACACGACTTCTACTCCTCTCTGCCTTACGCTGAGGGAAACAGAACAGCAGGACACATCCAAATGTGCAGAGACACAGTGCTCCTAGTCTTTGCCTTACGCTGAGGGGAACAGAACAGCAGGGCACATCCAAATATGCAGGGAGACACAGCGCTCCTACTCTCTGCTCTCAGTCCTCGTTTTTCGAATGATGGAAAAGAAGCCGGTACCTTGCGGTGGACCCATCAGCATTGGAGCCTGATTCTTGTGCGTTATTTCAATCTGAAATGAGAGGGGGGGCAGGAGAAGGAGAAGGAGAGCAAGTGAGGGAGATTGAGCAAGTGAGGGAGATTGAGAAAGAGAGAGAGCGAAAGAGAGAGGGTGAGAGAAAAAGAGAGAGAGGGAGGAAAAAACATGCTGTCATTCTTGTTTACAGGTTTACAAGTCATTTTGACATGATTATCCAACATTTCCCTCTGCTTTTGGCAGCTGCTTCAAATTGCTTATAAATACATGGTGTGTGTGGCCAACAAACACGTTAAAATCACATCTGTGGTGAAGTCACAGAAAGCCACAGTCATCTAAAAAATACATCTCCTGAGAATATGAGCAGTTTTACCAAAGCAAGCTCTCCTAGAGGAAGCCAGGGCTTTCAAGGGACCTGACGCAGGAATCTGTTACATTTTTGTTTTCTCACATTTTCTCATCGCCCATGTAGACACTGGCAACATAAAACTTTGATATAATACTAATGAGTGACTGTCAGAGCTATACTGAAATAAACAGCAGATTGTGTAAAATTATGAAAACGTCTTGCGAGACTTCAGTTAATGGAAACCTATTGATAAGGTGGCATATTCATGCAGATTTTTAAGATGCATTTAAGTTAATACGTGAAGCTTTTGTTCATAATGAAAAAGGACAAATGTTGCCTTAGGGATTATATGTGGTGTAATAGTTAGTAGAGCACTGAGCTCTGGGGTTGTATTATGGGAGGCACCGTGGAATGAATGAATGAACGAATGAATAAATGAATCGCATTATATTATATCTTTCATTCCTCATGTTGTACCTTTGAGAAAATGAATCAGTTGTTTAAATGTCTGACAATGTATAGTCGAAAGCATATCATTATTATTATTATTATTATTGTTATTTTATTTCTTATCTATATATACAGTAGTGGTAGCAATAAATGGATTAGAAATAGTAAAACTTTGGGGGGCATTTAGAAGTAATTTGAGACCATTCTAAGTGAATGCAATTCTGTGGAAAGATCATATCAACTACTAGTTAGGTATTTGCGGGGCCGCAACAACCTATTTCTCAGGGCAAATGCAAAATACAAAAAAAAGCGCGTAGACACCCACACACACCGGAAAACAATTACAAAGCGATTATCAATTTGAAAGCAAAGTAAGCATCTATATGATCAGTCCTTGTCTCATGGAGTTTTAATACATTTGGCAGACATTGCTAGTCACTATGTCCTACAACTAAGCAGCTATCGTGTTGTTTGGCTCCACCAAAAAGTTTGCAAGCAAAGCAGTACACTTTGTTTGTTTTATTAGAGAACATTAACCAGTCTCGTTCAACTCTTTCACCGTTCGGTAGTAAACTAAAACAGTAGACTTTAGAAAATTGCATTTCACAGGCCCGTTCTCTGTCATCATTTGACTAAATGAGTCATTGGCTGTGTCACAAATTGCATACTTGGGTCCTGCGTTCTCATGTACGTGTAAGAACTCACTTCTAAGTACACTCAAAATAATACACTATCGAGAGTGCAAGAACACAGGTTAAGATGTGATTATACGTGGTTTTTGTGGCTAATGATTTAGCTATCTCCAGTAACATATTTGTAGTTTTATACCATTGCTGCATTTTATATATAGCTAACTTTTTAAGTGCTTTGTTGATATTACAGTAAAAAAAAATCATTTTAAGATGGGCTAAAATAGTTTACAAGTTTTCCACTGGCTCTGGCCGGGAGTGCCACTAGGGGGCGGCAATTAGCTGTCCGCCGCAGGGAGGGGGGGAAGCCGACACAAGTTCGCTGCATACGGGAGTAGCTCTGCAGTACCGGAGTTACGGTCGATGGCTTTTTCTCAGAGGGGACGATAGCCTTTGTCACTGCCAGTCTCAGGGCTATGGCAGCAAACTCACAATATGAGGGGCGATTGATATGAAAAAGAGAGGGTGTAATTGGCTACTAATTTGGGAGAAAAATAGGATAAAATCTGAAACAAAATCTCTGTTAAAAATAGTTTACAAGTTGCAAAGTAGCTTTGTTCGTATTACTTGAGTAGCATACGTACATAGCAATAATACTTCATTCCCTCCAAAGATTACTCTGTACCTTTAGTTGCTAATGACTCTGTTACCCAATGTCAACAATAAAGTCAATGATATTTACAACAAGTGCTGGGTTTTATTTATCCATTGTAAGACAGCTTCTTGCACGTGACACTTGTTAGCTTCAGACAGCTGTCATTGCCAGAACATCGCAGAATATGTCCTGATCGGTCCATAAATCAACCAAATCAAATGTACATCTCCATCAGTAAAGTTAACTAGATAGCTGTCTCTAGATAGATAGTCATTTATTTATTTATCAGTCAACGTGACATTTGATACATAGCTATGTTGCTGTAGTAATGTCAGAACTTCAGCTAGCTGGTTATGTTAGAGAAGTTACAACTCAGTTACAACTCTTTTTGTTAACTGTTATTTTAGTTACAGTTAACAGTTAAATCACTAACTAGCTATGTTAATATGCATAAGTTGTGCATAACTAAATATCTAATCGTGAATAACGTTGACTAAAATACAAAAGTAGTCCTCCCGCCTTGTCCAATTACCTTCCATTTTATTGCTGAATAATACAAACATTCCCTTCTTCTTCACCTTCAGCGCAGAAACCGCAATGACTACTGGGAACAGTAAATACATAAAAGTCTACATTCATGCATAGTACAATTTTATGTTCTCCCAAGTACACCAAGGGAACTTCCAGTAAATTCTTTGTGTACTTGCCAAGTTGAATACTTGAGTTTGGAACGCACTTGATCGCATGACCATTTACTTCCATACTTGATTTATGCACTGGATAAAACGCAAGTATGCAATTGGGGATACTGGGCGGAGGCCAGTCCAATGGCTTGGAGTGATAGGGCAGGTTTCCACTAATCAACGCTCTGTCACAGGTGGCTGTAGCGTCAGCTTATTTGTTTGTTTGCCTCTCTGCTCGGTCTCTCCCTATATAAATCGATCACGTGAATTAGAAGTTAGCAACTCGCTCAAAATGTAATCCAACATCTGATATTTTACTCATGTAGCCTATTAAGTATAGACAACAATATCCACTTTAATGTTCCTGCCAGCCCCTCCACTAACATTAGTCTCAATATCCCTCATTTGCTTGCCTATCAGGAGCCCCTTCTCTGCTCTGTCCCTAGCTAGTTAGCTTACCCCATCTCTCCTGTACTAATGTTAACCTGTCTGCTCTGCCCATCACCGTCACTGGCTAATACCGTTGGTAACGACTCCTCTCTACTCGGTCGTGCTTCACTGGGGATATGAAATGAATAAGCTAGCTAATAGCCAACATTCAATGAAGCTACTTGAGCTAGCCTATCCACAACAACCTATTTATTTTACTATCAGCTTCAGTCGCTAGCTAACATTAACTAACTATTAGATAGCTACCTGCTATTCTGCACACTTGCTACAATACTGCTCTGACCCTTCTGCTGCGGTGGTAGTGGTGGTGGGGGGGCATTGGTTCACTATCCAACTTGAAAGGGAACTTCTTATTTTCCCCTCTCCATCCCATGTAATTTTTTTCTTTTGTGGTTTTGGGTGCCTGAACCTTTTTTTTTCTTCCATCTGCCCATTCTAGTTGCCTAGTCTCCATGCCTAGTTGTTGGAACCTTTATCAAATAAATAAATAAATATTTCTGCAGCACTCTTTGGCACTCCTCATGGTCTGGCACCCCTATGCGAGGCATGCTTTGTACCCACCCCTAGTTGCGGCCCTGGGTATTTGGTTCATAAAAATACTGTATCACACATGCAGTGCACAATATGTATAGCACACTAAAATAATGTTCAGCACTTGAAAGAAACCCTTTTTCCTTCCTTGTCTTCAAAGAGAAATATGACATTTATTGTCCATAAACCATAGCACTGCGGACTGTCACATCTTTTTAACAAAATGACAACATTCTATGTGTTTGATGTACACTGCCTTGTACTGTATTTGACATTAAGAACATAAATGCTACAAGGATGATCAATCACTGGAAAATAATTTTTAATGACAGTTTTAATGAGAAGTGAAAGTGAAAAGGCTGAAGTTCAAATAGTTGCTTTAGAAGAATGGAATTGCTGCAAATTTGCAGGTTACTGTAAGAACTTCTATTAGGTGTTAGGCTGTTAGTAGGTGTGAATGCTAAACTAAATATACTGGCTGTTCCTCCAAACACTCTGAAACACTGAAAATATATTCCTGCCACTAAAAATTCCTGATAATTTATGCAATATATAAAAATGTTTTCTTTTTTAAACTACTCGTATTCATATAACAGATTTACAGTGCAAAAATATTATTACTGCCAGTATGACACATACTGTATCCACATACTTAACTTGATAAACTGTCAAGGTTCAATTTATATGAAGTGTACATATATGAAATATTCTTCCCACTCTTAAAAATGTAAACTTTAACAAGTCTGCTTTAAATAAATATTTACAAATTTACAGCAAAATATGGGTTTAAATATATTTTAATTCAATAACCCATTCTAATATGATTTGCTACAGAAATTTAAGATAAAAACACCAGATAGTTTAAATGCTTAGATTTAAGTTCAAACTGATTTGCATTTGCATCTCCATGGTAATATACAAGTAAATACTTCTAACCGACCCTAAAAATGTTTTTAATATGTGATCATTTTGTCATGTTTTTATTCACTGCCTTGACAAAAAAACTGTGGTGTCCTGTAACACCAGACACGATGGCCCCTATAGGAGTGAGGACATAATGCCATGCTTGGGCCAATATATACCTATACACTTACATGAGTGGGTGGGGCCTCAACCATCAATCAGTTGTGACATCAGTGCATTATATATATAGTGGGGTAAGGAATTTACCTTCTTGACCATACTGAGCCAGGTGGGGTCAATGGAGTTATGGGCAACAACACATTTTTTATTCCAAATATATATATATATATTTAAATCAGGACTTAGTAATAATTAATATAAATGCTCCTTAACTCCTAAGATAACTGATTTTCGGAATGAACAAACCGGCAGTTTTGCTGGTAATAATAATATAAAATATTATAAAATATAATTGTATTTATTTTAATTACAATATGCAGTACAATTACAGAAAACCCAGGTCTTCTCAATCTTAATTTTCCAGTCTATTGCTTATGCTGTTTGAAATGCTATTGACTTTCCCACCTTACTGATAAACTTTAACATCGAAAATGAATGACTTGTCTTCATCTAGCACGCAAATTTAACTTTCAGCAGTAACCTGCAACAGAACTTCTACGAGTGTGAATGAGCACAATTACGTTAATGCTCCAATGCAAGACTGAAAAATAGCATTAGCAAAATCACTGCTGCTAATAATTAGTATGATAACTTCCTATTTTAATTGTGATGCTTTTGTAAATGTTTAACAGACAAATTGTTTCATCTTTATCTTCATTTTTTTAAGTCACCATGGAAATCTAAAAACCACTGTTACTGTCATTGCCTAATCGTGCTTTTCTGAGTTTTAACTAACAAGTACAAGTGCACTTTTAAATTAATAGAGCTGACATGGTTTTGGTTCTCAAACAATCATTGAACAAACCCTATGTAAATTTTGTCGCTCTTCAAAAGTGATACTCTCAGAGAATGTACAGTATATTTTAATTCAAATCAAACACTCTCTTATTCTCCTTACAAATTATTTCTAAAAAGTGAATGAAATGCTAAAGAAAGCTAGTTGTTTTGCAAGTTCCTTCTAAAGTGCACGTTCGAACAAAAAGTTAACTTTGAATGAGGTACTTCTTGTATCAAGGTAATGTCAATGTATCTTTTTCATGTCAATTCTCCCCTCGTATTTCGAGTTTGCTGCCGTAGCCCTGTGGCCGGCAGCGACAGAGGCAAAGTATCGTCTCCTCCGAGACAGCACTCTCGTCGACCGTAACTCCGGTACTCCAGAGCCACTCCTAGATGCAGCGGACTCATAGAGGCTTCCCTCCCCCCTCCCTGGGGCGGACAGCCAATTGCCGCTCCCTTCTGATATGATGTTGATTTCTTTGTATTCTACTTGTGCTATGCATTGCTTTTGCTGCTTGTCTTGCACTGATTTTATGTAAAGCACTTTGAATTGCCCTTGTGTATGAAATGTGCTATACAAATAAATTTGACTTGACTTGACTTGACTAGTGGCGCTCCCAGCCAGAGCCGACTCTGGTGCGGCCGGTGGAATCGAACCTCGGTCACAGTGCCCAGGGATTACTTTTGCTGTGGATAACAGGATACAGTCTTTCAATAAACACTTGTCTTACATAATCAATTGGAAATGAAGGACAGTCAATAATTATCAAACACAATATACAGTATTAAAGCACTTAAGCAGAAGACGCAGTGGTATGTCATAAAAATGGGCAGGGCTTTGTGCATTTTGATGTACCAGCAACCAGCTGAGCCATGCCAATTTCCATAATTTTCCAATGCCTTAGTACATAATTGAATTAATAAAATGTAAGTTTCAAAAGTCCTTCCTTGAAGACAGCATAACTGCATGATGTACAGGTAACTATCAAAGGCAACATTTAAGTAAATTAGGTATCCTTTAAACATGGTCAGTACCATGATTGTCCGTCATGGGTTGTCCTCGCCTTTCCAATGAGCTCCATCCCCTGCCCAGCTAGGACTTTCCTAACCCGGGCCAGCCCCATTTGAGTGCCCCTCCTCACTAAAGTTTTGCCTTTATTTTGGCAGTTGCCTGTAACATTCTGCAAAGTTCTATATCATGATTTGTGGACTATAGTGCAACATAAAATCAGAACCACCAAAAGCATCATCTATAAAGGTAAAGTCCAAGCTTTAAAAAAGAATTCTGCCCAATGGTACAGGGACATCAAGTCTCTGGTCAAAAGATCCCAAACTGAGGCAACCTTTCACATTGTGGGCCTTGAACCTAATAACCTGAGAGCAAATAAATAGAACCCTATCAAATGTGACATGGTCTTTACCCCCATCACCACAGTACTGCAGCCTTCCTTTCTGCCAACAGGACCAGCATCAATAGTCCAGCTGCAGGAAATCCATGGGAAGTTGCAGAGAGTGGAACCCCCAATACAACAGGCCCAGATTGAATTTCAGGGTGGCTCATCAAAGACTTTGCCTTTGAACTGAGCAGACCTCTGGCTGACATTCTGAACCATTCCCTCCAGGAGGGCAGGGTCCCCAAGGAATGGAAATCTGCCATTGTGGTTCCTTCACCTAAAACCAAACCACCTTCCATCAGTGAAATACAACCTCTTACATCTCTGCTGGGTAAAGTAACAGAGTCTCATCACTCACAAATAAACATTTTACCACAAATAAACCTCCAGCAGTATGGTTTTCTTCATAGGCATTCAACAACCCGTCTCTTTGATTTACTTAACCAGCTATACAGTAACCAAGGCAAACTAGGCAACATCTGTTCCCTCGTGACTACCAACTACTAACAAAATCAATTTAGTCAGTCAGCAAAACCAACTTAGTCAGTCATGTCAGTCAAAACAGAAAGTTATTGTTGGTAACCCAACTTCTTTCTTGTTGCAATTTCGCCGATTGATGACCTCATCTTAATCTTTCAATTTGTGGCACCCGTGATTGTCGCAAAAACACCCTTATGAGTTACTCTTGAGAATATTTGAAGACTTCGCTAAGAGAAAGTGTGAGCTGCTTGATAACTACATACGTTGTAACAACCACTTTAAGCGAAGAGTGATTTCACTCCTAAGTAAGCTCTTAGGTGTCGTAAGATACTTGATACATACCAGCCCAGATCTCTAAGTTCCCTCACGAGTATCCAACAAGACCTTGCCGTTTTGGAGAAGTGGTCTGAGGAGAGTCACATGGTCCTTCATCCCACAAAGTCCTCCATATTTATTTCGCCAATGCACCCCCTTACTACCCACTCTCAATCGACAGCACCAACATACTCTGTGTGGAAGTCATCAAAATCCTCTGGATCCAAGCCAACCTCCGCTGGTCTGAACAGATAGACCATATGGTCAAAAAAGCCAGTCAATTTCTCCTCCACTGCCTGAAACACTCATTTATACCTAAGGAGGATCTGACCACTGTATATACCTCCTACATCAGACCAACGCTGGAATATGCGGCCCCAGTGTGGCAGTCATGCCTTACCACTAGTCACTCCAACTGAGAAGGTGAAGAGGAAGGCAGTGTGCATCATTATGAGCCCTGACGACCATATTCTGAGGTCTGCGCCAACCTGGGCCTGCCCTCCCTCCACTCACGGTGTGAGTCAAAATAAACATCCAAAAATGGTAAAAATGACACTTAAAAATATGTGACATCCATGTTATAAGCCTGTTTAATATATTTAAAAATTGGCTGGCACACTAGTTGTACTCAACATTTCACCTTACATTTCCTTAGGACACTATTAAGCTATTTTTGCACAATTTAACTACTGTACGTTTCCTAGAAGAACATACTGGAACTAGTGCATCCTCTGGACTTACAGTGCAAGGAGTTTGCATCCATGGCTCTCCATCTATCTGCATTGGAAGGGATTTGCTGGTCCTGACACAAAAAAGGAAAATACATTTACAGTACAATATTTCTTACATCAGCAGGGCAGTAAGATCTCCCCTTCTGTACATTGTATGTGGTTGAGAGGCGCTCAACTGTGGGTGGAATTCAGTCCCACCCCTCCCCCTGTAGTTTATTAGAGCACAGGACCAAGGTAAAATGTACATTTGGATGTGTGTCTGTAAATCAGTCTCATAAAGGCTGTTCTCTTAGTTTGTGCTTGGTGCATCCAACCATTGAGATCTATAGAACTATAAACCTTCCTGATCCAACAAAAAAGGTTCACAGGGGTTAATTTTCAAATAAGTATTTCCCAGTTTTTATTTAAAAATAACCCAGGTAACCCAGAATGCATTGCTTCACCTGTCCTATCTGGACTGAAGCATATTTGATGTTTAAACTATGTTGTTGTTACTCAATTTTAATGCTTTTACCCATTTGGAATGTCCAATTGTATTCTAAGTCACACTCCCTGCAACCCCCTCTGTCAATTCGGGAGAGTGTAGAAAAGCATGTGCTCTCCTCTGAAACACATGATGTCAGCCGCTGCTTCTTTTCACACTGCAGTCTACCAATTTAGCTTGCACATACATAAGTCAGAGGAAGACACTTATAACTGGCTAACAGAACAGCTTTACGACTCAACAACTTTAACAGGGTGAGCCACCCAGCAGCCATTGTTACTAATTTAAAAAATGATCACAATTATTTAAATGCATTAACACAGCTTTTAAATATGTTACTTTAATTTATGAATACTAGGTCAGCTTTTTTTTTACTGTGAGAATTACATTCAACAGTGAACCAGCTTTGCACTAGCATGCAGAATGGGTGTGACCAAAATGGGGACAAGAAGCAAAAAGGAACAAAGAGGTAAGATGGTGTACTCTCAGGTTCACATAAAATATTGAGAAATATTTCAATGAAAATGAATAACATAATTGCTTCAGGACTGCAACACACGATTTGAACATTTGGACATTTAAAAAAGACAAAACATGCTTTTCATTATGCTTACGAAACCCTTAAATAAATAAGAAATGGAAGATATGTGAGTTTGTATTTTGACTTGAACTATCTATCAAAGGATATGGTGTGAACATTGTGTGAAATGTATGTCTCGCTCTTCCATTTTTTATATTTTTCCATCCTGTCTTTCCTGATGTTGTCTACAACTTTGTCTGGCTCTGTGACTATGTGCTGTGAAATCCACTTATTAGAAGGTCAGTGGTGTTTTATTGACTGACTGAGTAAGGTCACCTGATGATGACAGAGGAACACTGAGCGAGGCGTCTCCCAGCACTCTTTAAGCCTGTGTAGATCTGTCCCATCTCCATAGCTCCCTCCAGGCCAACCACTTCCAGAAGGTGGTCTGACGGGTCTGAAATCACACAGGAAATCCCAACCTTTAATAAAGCTTTACACAGTCACTCAATAAGCACATACAATACCTACAAAGTACATAGCCATTACTTTACAGCAGTGGTGTCCAATCTTATCGCGAGAAGGGCCGGTGTGGGTGCAGGCTTTTGTTCTAGCCCAGCACTAAACACCTGATTCAACTAATTAAGGTCTTGATTGTAGACCATGATTGGTGAATTAGTTGAATCAGGTGTTTTAGTGCTGGGCTACAGCAAAAGCCTGCACCCACACCGGCCCTTCTCGGATAAGATTGGACACCACTGCTTTACAGTGTTACACAGTCAATCCATAGGCATATGTAAGATTTCCAATGTACCTACCATCTACTTCAGCGTTACAGTGAATCCACAGCCATATACAGTATAAGCACCCCTTTACTCCAGTGTTCAGTGACTCCACAGTAGCATAAGATATCTAGCAATTAGTACAATTGGTCTGAAATGACTACTAGATAAATGAGCAAGTCTCTAGTTCAAAATGGAACCTTGTGTTTTACAATAATAACAATTTGATTATACTTTACATTGCTAATAATAGTAGTACTTTAGTGAGAGTATTGAACTAATGTGCTACTACCGGTATTGGTTCAGCAAAAATAATTAATCTAAATAAACCACCATTGAAAGAGCAATACATTATCATGGAAGTAGTTGCAGTAAAATCAAACTAGGGAAGGGGCAGAGGAAGAAGGTGTTCTATTACAGCCTCACAGCCTGACTTCCTTTTTTAAAAGCACAAATTTTCCCTGTAGGAAAAAAAGACAAAAAACCCCCCACTTATTAATTAGATTGCAGCACTGATGCTAAGCAATCGTATGTTCGTATATAATTATTAATTTCTTTTTATTTTGAAGTTATGAGCATTGATTTTTCCCCTGTTGGAAGCCTTGTGTCGCGCTGGGACCATCTGTTCCGCTGAGTTTCAGAGGGCCTGTTTTTCATCCAGCCCTTCCGCACAAGCCCTGCACTGCACTTGTCTCCGCAGACTAATGCGTTCACGCAGAATCGGCACTATCGAGACACAAAATCAAACAAAGATCAATTTGGGTCCTTCGCAAGTTCATTTTTGTACTGACACGATTGTTATCACGGGGCTTCTCAGGTTCTGGAATGTCGTCCTGGGTTAGTGGGCCACTGTCGCCATGGCACTCCCCCCCCCCCCCCCCTTGGGCTTGCACCTCTGGCTCCTGTAGGGGAAACGGAGCCACTGCATGGTGTGGGAATGTGTACACAGCGTCCTGACTCCTCTGACCCTCTAACTGCACCCGCCCGCCATGTCTCCTCACGTTAGTGCCGAGACCCGATGTGGCTCTCACTCACTGTGATCGGCGGTGTCAACTCTGCTGCAGGTGATGGAGGGGTTCACTGAATCACCAGGGGAACACACATGCTAACGCCGATAGATTCTACTGCTTAAGTAGTTAAGGCACTGCTGAACCGGAGAGATGAGCTTCCCGGGACAATGAAGGCAGTGAATCTTCTCCATCCATCCCTCTATGACATTGGGTTCTGGGGTGTGGATGTACCCCATGGCCTGCCCTGTGCCAGTGTCTATTGTGGCCGGCAGTCCCTCAGTGCAGGGCAAAATTGTCTGCGCTCTCCAAAGTGAAGAGATGGGCATACGGATGCTATCAGGCATTCCAAATTAGCAGAAAAAAATCTGGGTTAAAAATTGCTTCCAAAAAATAATGAAATAAAAATCCAGTTAGAAAGAGTGGGCAGGTGGCACAGCGGGTAGCACCAGTGTCTCACAGCTCCAGGGTCCCGGGTTCGCACCTGGCACTTCCTGGGTCTGCATGCTCTCCCCAGCCTGTGAGGGTCTTCTCCTTCTACCATACCATTAAATGCTTACGTAAATTAAATACTCATGTTCTTTAAATACTCTGCGTATTTAATCATGTAGCACGTCAATGGGAATGGGCGCGTCTAGTCCGTGAAACTATACACTGCATGTGCCATACAATGGGAAATTAACCCCCTGATAATTATAGGTGATTATATGAAAGCAAAAATGTGTTTCATAATTAATATTTGTGGAATACGAGTTATTTCAGCTATTTGTGTGCTCTTTGCAAGTGGCTTTCCCTTGGCGTTCCAAGTTTTGGAAATGTTTAATCCTAATAAGACACAACTGTAAACTTAATTTAGTAGCACAGCTGGCTGATACAGTGCCGATCCTCTTTTTTATGTCTTCTAAGTATACAGTAGTTGTGTAGTTAGTAGACAATGCTGACATGGTGAGAACCGTTAGATGAATCATATTATTGGCTGATATATAAAAATGACAAATTAAACAAATATTCATCCAAAATAAAGAAGATATTGCCTGAGCTGGTTCTGCTACACATACACACAGGCCCTTTTGTTGGCTGGAGAAGAGGAGAAATGGACAGCATCAGTCACCAATGGACGCACTTGCCAAGTTCAGATCTCCATTTCCACAGAATAGAGGGATTGGAGGAGTCAAAGAAGAAAAGACAACAGCATTGTGAGAAATGCATTAATAAGAGCAGGCAGCTTACAGTAGAAGCATACTTCTGTTGGCAAAACTGTGACGAAGGAGTTTGCTTTTTAGGACTGATGCAGAAAGCCATTGTCGAATTTGGGCCCATGCATTTAGTTCACCAGTGTATTCTGAATGTGGCTTTTTTCGGAATCTTTTTTTTCGCTGACCGATGGTCGCGTTCACATGCAGAAAGGGGCTCCTGACACAAATGCCCATATAAGGTCTTCTTTCTGTATGCATGGGAATGAACAGAACGAGGGGATCAAGAACTCTGCAGCTGTGGCATTCATAGAGGATAAACAACTCGGTGTTTCCAAACAATAAACATGGGTCTTGTACTATCAAACCAAAACAAATCACATTCTCCACTCTGATACATATACATGCTTTGCTCTAAATGATCATTTTAAGAAAGCATATTTCTTTCTACTGTTTATACAGAAATGTGTGTCCAGCGCTCAATGAAATGAATTAAAAGTAATAGAAACCATAACAAATGGATTGTTCTGGGACAACGTAAACATCGAATGACAGTAGATTGAAGTCTGGCCTAATTGTTATTTAAAAGTGAAGACTGGCTCTGAAGTGTGAATCAGTTATGGACAGGGAAAGGGACGAGCCAGTTTTAGAGATGTGGGAATGTTGCCTTGCATTTAGTAGTCCACCCACGATAATTGTGCTTTCTTGTTTCAGTTTAAATTCGTCCAGAGGAGTGATTGTGAGAATCTGTCATGCGCTCAGCTCACGCGGAATGACAAGAGGGAGACCAGGTGAGGAGAGGCTCTCTGCTGACATAGTTTCACGGAGCCTGTCATGGGACATCAGTCCCCCCCAACACCAACACCCCCCCTGTCCCCCGTCCCCATCCCCCAAGTCCCCGCACCCATGTTGAATAATTCACCCCCAGCCATTCCTTTCCACCCAAGGGGCTTGTCTCCTGGTGTCACCAGCGGGTCAGAGTTTTCAGGGTTTGATCAGTGTTCTGCTGGCAGCCTGAGGCTAATGCACTCAGTGTTTGCAATACCCCACTCTCTGCTACAACAAGTCAGGTTCTAACCTTGAGCGGCCCTCTCACAAGGACAGGGCCCGCTAAGTGCCTTCTTGAGCGCAGCCAGAAGAATTTTTACACAAATCAATTGATTTTTTTTTTTTTTTTTTTTTTTTTACAGAAAGAGATTAATGGATTTGAATCACCGCCCTGCCGCAGTTTTTTAATTGATCACCCAGATCTGCTTTTATTTTATTCTTTTTAATGTAGAAGAATTTACAAACAAACCAACGCAACCCCCCCCCCCACCTTCCCATCTCCTTCCCCAATACTGCTCGGTTAATCCAGTCGGCAAGAAGAAGAGATCCTGAAATGGATGATGCCGGAGGATATTAGAGAGAACATGCATGATACAAATGGGTGCATTCATCAGTGCTTGACTTGTATTGACTGGAATGAAAGAGCAGGGAACTCCTGAACTGTACACAGTGCAACGGCACAGAGCCGGATAATGGATTCCATCCAGTAGTTTTAACCGAAGTGGACGGATCAGAGCGTTTAATAAATGGATTGCTTTGTACCCATTAGGTGACTGCAGCTAACAACTGAGTGGCGTCCGGACTGTGAGCGCCCCACAAAGTGTCATCGTTGCACACCTTTGTCACTGCGTTTATTATCATTAATGTAATATTCCACAGCATATACTTTTACTGTAAGCGCTCACCGGGTAAAATTATTGAGAAGCCCAAGCAACAGCTATTTCAGTTAAATATAATTGTTATATATCATTGGCGGCGTGATCTTTGTGCTCCTTCACCACAATATTTTACATGTAATTACACTAAATACATGTAAAAACGCAAACAAAGAGAAAATGGTGAGTTTGCCTCTTTGAAATGGTTCCGAGCAAGGATAAACAACTGATGTGAAAAAAATACTGTATGTGGCTTTATCTCTAGAGAAAGTAAAACATCCTGTTAGGCCTGTTCTTAAATGCCTGATGTCTTATCAGGAATCACAGGGATGTGTGTTTGAAGGATCCTCCTCGACCCCACAAGTCTAAGGCACGAGTCGGATATTTGACGCTGAAAGCTCTCCACATTTTGCTTTTATTGTCTGGAAACGGTTGTTGTATGCAAAGGCTGTGCATGTTCCTATTGAACACCCTGTCAAGGAAAGAAACATTATAATAATAGTAGCTGATTGTTCACCTTGGCTTCTGAACCTCAAAATACATATGAAGAAAAGAAAAAATGAATGCGGAAACAAATCATTCTTGTAACATTATGGAAGATTATGAATTACGTTCTGCGTCTGGAAGTGTTTGGGAAGCGGACAGAAATAGATTGAGTGAACCATTTCATAAATCGTTTCAAACAATGCACTGTGTATCTTAAAAAAGACATCTGTGGAGTTGAATCATTAATACTCATTGACAGATTACTTGGGAGCTAAAGTTATTCAGGGGTACGCAATGTAGCAGAAGAGATATGACTGGACCACTTCTGTCGCTGTTAGGCCCGCCTGTCTACTGGTGCCTACAAAAGCCATTACCACAGAAGTGACGGTGTGAAACAGTGACATCAAACCGTACCGCTTCACCCCAAACAAAACCTTAAAGCAGTGATTCAACTTGTCATTGGTGAAATATTCATAGGAGAGGGGAGAAACTTTCCAAAAGTTCCTCTTTGATTCATCAGATATGAACAGGGACAAGTGTCTCCACTCAGAATTACGTGCATTGTCGGGAGGTCAATCCTAAGACCAGTTTGGTGTTTATGATGCGATATGACACATGGACAAACCATACCCAAGTATTCACCATAAAGAATCAGCAAACTCCACATTTCTGATACAAATACTAACCAGTGTTACACTAACGCAAGTCTATTAACCATTGAATTGCAGTTACAACAAAGACACATAACTATGCAACATAGGTATGCAAGAGATAATTAGAGTTAGTTAAAATGATATCTCACAAAGCATGCATGAAGACAGGCACACAAGAGTTCTTAAAGTTTTGAAAATACAGTAGAGGTAAAAATTGTATATACAAACAGCTGTTTTGTATCATGCAAAACAGCACCAGCCTCAGGTTATTAAAAGGTACTTCAGTGAAGCATAATTCTTTCTGCTTCACTAGCTAATAAAATTCAATGTAATGCAATTTAGTACTTTATATGTCGTTGATTGGACAATTATGGCTTGTGACGCGTTTCAAAGCCCACACAGTGAAGCACTGCTTCACCTAGTCTTTCAAATGATGCGCGATCTTGATGATCTTTAATAAATACCAAAATGCAACTAACGTTAACGTTATTGTTTGCTTGCTATCTATCAACCAGTAATTTGGCCAGTAATTTGATAAGAAGAGAGGTTGTTATAAATGTCACAAATGTCAGTTAGTATGTCAGTTATAAATGTCATAAATGTCAGTTATTCATGTATTTTGAATAAAAGCTCATGGACATAATATGCTGGGTTTATCTGCAAAATTATATGTTGTTTATACACATATAAAGACAATGAGTGCTGTTTTAAAAGGGGGGGGTGGTTGCTTCATCAAAATTCACTAAAACCTGAAACAGAAATTCTAGTTTAATGAGCTAAACATGACCCTGTTTTCACCATACTAACATATATTTTCTAAGTGGCTAAACGGTGGAGTTCGAAAAGAACACATTACAGCGCATGTGCGAAAATCAAGTGGAATTCTAAACAGGCGACGGTAACATGCAAGGCGTGTCAATGCATCTGTGTCCCTCATTGAATAAGCCCTCGTGGCTGTCAATTGCATGTGCATTGTGTGTCGTTGCGCTCGCGGTGCGACGGCAGTCGAGAACCCTGCAGTGATCTGCTTGTGCGCGGGACAGGCACGGAGAAAGACAGTACACTAATGAGAGAGTAATAATAATAAAGGAGTGATGAGACCCAGCTCCCTCTGAACTCGCCAAGAAATACAGGTGCATCTGTGCTGCCAGCACAGCAGGGAGGACCAGACTCCTGTTCAAGCCAGGGGAAGTGGATAGGCCTACGTTTCTCACTAAAAGCATACGACGCTAGACTGCAGGAAGAAACAAAGAGGTGATGACTCGTGGAGAGCTTTGTAATTTGCGCTTTCAATTTGCGTTCTGGTTGAAACGTTCATTGCTTAATGTTATAGATTTGGCTCTAGGCTGTTTTTCAGTCGTTTTTTGATAAGCAGTTGATGTTTGTTCGCTGTTCCATTTGCGGTTTAGTGTTTCGGTTTTCTTCCTCAATCCTGAAAATGCGTTGATTAAAAAAATGTGTAAAAAACAGCACTCCAGTGGTATGAATATTTAAATAATGGCATGATACTGTGTAACAGTAAAACAGTTTGATGCTAAAGTAAATCTTTGTTTTCTCATACTGTAAGGTTATTTTACATATTTTATTTACTAAATAGACACCCTTAGGTAGGGCAACATAGCTTCCATGGGAAAAGTATCCACTCACAGAGCTGGAATTTAAAAAGCAATTTCAGTAAAGTACTTAGTTGGTGCCCTGGGTTCAAACATTCTAGTTTGTAGTTACAAGTCCAGCACTCTAAGGATTACTCCACACTGCCACCCCAAGGTGCTTGCCAGTTCAGAGAGTGCCTGGGCAAAAAGGTTTCCAAACCTGCATGGTGAAACCCTGGTTGAATTAGGGCTACACATAGGTTTGACTTAGGTAGAGTTTATCTTAAGGCACACAATTTCCTAGTACCTTGAACAGCAAACATGAGCTCTTTGGGGTCCACCAGCGTGGTCCGCTTCTCAGCGGTCTTCTTTCCAGCTCGCCAGTGGCTCCGCCTCTTCCTGGTCTCTCCCCACAAGTTGGAGCCGCCGTGCATGCTGGGTATATTTAAAACAGCAATGCCCTCAAGGGAGATGTTGCTGAAGTCCAGGTTGATTCCATCGCACTTTATGACAGGGGAAGAGAATGGATAGGGCGAGGTATGTCATTAGGAAGACAAACATTCCATCAATGGCTTCAACACATTCACATAAGAAATATTTTTATTTAAGATTATTGTAATATCACTAATTCCAATTGACAAAAGTTCAGGTTCTCAACAAGCAGACGAGTGCATATGTGGCACCCATTCACAGTGCATGAGTGGTCACTGAATGGTTTGATAAGCATGAAAACAATATAAACCATATGCCATGGCAGTCTCAGTCATCAAATCTCAACCTATTTTAACACTCATGGGAGATTCTGGAGCAACCACCATCAACAAAACACCAAATAATGGAATTTTGCATAATGGTGTTGCATCCCTCCAATAGGGTTTCAGACACATGTATAATCTATGCCAAGGCATATTGAAGCTGTTCTGGTGGCCCCATACCTTATTAAGTCACTTAATGTTGGTGTTCCCTTTATTTTGTCAGTTACTTGTATACATGTGTGTGTGTGTTTGTGTGTGTGTGCATGAGTGTTGGGGGTGTGGGTGTATGTGCACATTTGTGTTGGGGGGTGTGGGTGTGCGTACATGTGTGTTGGGGGGTGTGTGTGTGCGTATATGTGTGTTGGGGGTGTGGATGTGGGTGTGTGTGTGTGTATGTGCATGTGTGTTGGGCAGTGTGGATGTGTGTGTGTGTGTGTGTGTGTGTATGTGTTGGGGGTGTGGATGTG
This sequence comes from Aldrovandia affinis, assembly GCA_029706075.1. Lineage (NCBI taxonomy): Eukaryota > Metazoa > Chordata > Actinopteri > Notacanthiformes > Halosauridae > Aldrovandia > Aldrovandia affinis. The sequence continues at coordinate 10,498,142 of JAINUG010000008.1, forward strand.
GGTGTGTGTGTGTGCGCATGTGTGTTGGGCAGTGTGGATGTGGGTGTGTGTGCGCATGTGTGTTGGGGGCGTGGATGTGGGTGTGTGTGTGTGCGCATGTGTGTTCGGGGTGTGGGTGTGCATACATGTGTGTTGGGGGGTCTGTGTGTGCGTACATGTGTGTTGGGGGTCTGGGTGTGGGTGTCTGTGCATGTATGTTGGGGAGTGTGCATGTGGGTGTAGGTGTGTGTGCGCACATGTGTTGGTGGGTGTGGGTGTGTGTGTGCATGTATGTTGGGAGGTATGAGTGTGGATGTGTGTTACTGGAAGAGAAATAATCGGACTTCCCCTCACTCCTGTGATTGTGTGCGACACTGTCAGAACAGTGATATAACACTGTACATGTTTCTGAAACCAAAACATATGTTGCCAACAAGCCTGAGAAGGGAGAGAGACATTCATGTCATAATTAAAAACTGCCCATGTAAATTAAGCCGTTGGGTTAGGACTTTGATTAAAGGTACTCTGGGTGTCATAAGCCCCTCCCCTTTCTGGCCTCAGAGAGGAGGGCATTGTTTGCATAATGAGATGTTACATATTCCTCAGCTCACTTGCATAAACACAATGGCTGCTCAAGACTGATGGACAGCCGCCACCATAAATCAAGGCGGGGATGAAAAAAACGGATCCCCTTGGGAATTCCCAGCAGACAGCATTAACTCCTTATAATTTACAGTCTAAATGAAAGCCATTTGATCTTTGACAAGCTGGAAATGTCAACCAGGAGGGGGTCCTCTGCCAAGCGTGACCCACAGCTGTTGAGATCCGCCTCGTCGCCGTCCGTCACATCTTTATTCAGATTTTAAAGAGCGCCGCAGTCTGAGCAAGAGCCACGGCTCCAACCTGCTACCTACGCTGCCCCCGTGGCTAATTAACGAAGGCCTCGGGTCTCCGAGTTGCTCAAACAAGGGGACGCAACGGAGACCAATCGGCCGCGCGCCACTTTCATTATCACTCAATATCACAAGCAGCAGGTAGTTCAGAGATAATTACCTGGGCACTCGTCTGAGAGACACCGTGAGGGGAGGTGGCGTTCCCCCCTTTCAACGCCCCTCCGTCTCCTCAGTGTGAAATTTACAGATGTACGTGTGGATCAAGAGCTGCAAGTCAAAGATACCTTAAATATAGAAGTGTTGCGTCCATAGCGATGTTACCTGAATATTTGCTCGCATATAGGTTGTGACTTTCAGCAACTTCTTTTTTCTTTCCTTAAATATGAATACTAATTCAGTAAAATTCTGTCATTTTTTTGTTTTGTGATTGCTTGATGATAATGAATTATGTTATATATATATATATATTTATTCAGTCAGAACCAACTGAAAAAGAAAAATGTTTCAAATATTCAAGTCGTTGTTTTCAAGTGATGTCCAGAATCGTTTTTGTTAAAAAGAGTGAAATTGTTTGCTGAAACAGTTTACCTCTACTTCCAGGAAGTCGTGAAGCTTCTTGCATGTCGCCGAGAAGGTCTCGGAGGTGCCAAACTCAAAGTACCAGAGTTTATTTTTAGTTCTGAAAACAGAAGAGCAGGTATTTAAGGGATAAAATGGAAACATTTTGCTCTTTTTCACTAAATCAACAGTAATCAAAAACATCTTCCAACTTTTGTTTCACAGATAGCAGGCGTTGCCACGGAAGAAAAAAAACACTAAGCGATTACATAATAAAAACACTGTGTAATTATAGCCCCTAGCCAACAGTCATGTATAGTCACACTGTCACACTATTACCAGATCACAAAAGCAAGCTGAAAGCGTGCCAAAGCAGATGTCTGCAGGTGGCAGATTAGGAGAGGTTAACCACAGCACACGGTGCGAGTGCCCGCCATTATGGCACAGCAAGGGGCAAGAGATTACCCAATCATACTGCCCTTCAATTAACAGAGGGGCGGGGTCAGAGACCCCTGGCTTCCCTAAACACATGCTTTCATTGAGACCTGCTGCATGATGGACGACCCTTTTAAAAAATTAACATCTGCGTGCGTTGCTACATTTTAAACATAGTCTGATGGGGTATCACACATTTACAAAGAACAGAGGATATTTCAATAGCAATAAAATGCTGAATGTTTTTATAATGAAACAAAAAGAACAGATTGACATCTTCCACCGATTAAAGAGAAAAGCACAATTACTTCCTTTATTGTGTTGGCATTTGTATATTGAATCTTTGGGGAGTGTTTTCAACTTGTGAAAACAATTAAGGTCATATACAGTCTCAAATAAATGATTAAAATGCTTTAGATGTGTTATCACATTAAAAAAATCCCTCAATACCTTTCTTGTAGCTATTGAATTGAAAAACAAACTTACTGAATATGTTCTGAGATGCATGCTTTTATTTTTGCATTTATCTCAAAAACAAAATGCTCAAAAGTTTTATAAGAAGTTTACCAGATTTCCAAATAAAGAAATAAAATAAGTAAATCAATTGATGTCCCTTTTTGAGTTGGTACTAATGACATCATACATAGCTATGTAGAAACACAAATAATGTATTAAGGTGTGAACTAAGTGTGGATAAAAAAAATATTTGATTGACCGAGTATATATAATCTAGCACATTTATGAACGACTATCAAATTGTCAATACAAAAAACAAACATGAACAGAGCATTATTCAATAATAGTTCATTATTTAAAACTTTAATATAATGGTAAGTGTTTGCAGGGTATCCAAATTCTTAACACTTTTCCAAAGTAAGCCTTAGGGTGACTTAGTATCACACTTTTCAACCATTCTATTTCAGTCTTGGCTGAAATGCACCTATGCACCGGTCATGAAGACAAGTTTTTTTAAATACTTTTTTGTATCTGCTAATTTTCCTTAATTCTGTATGAAAATTAGTTATCACAAAGGATAGTAATGATAAAAATAACATTTAGCGTTATAAAGAGTCATAATAAAAAATGAATAATTACAATTTTAAAAAGAAAAAGTGGAAATTCCCTAAACAAATTAATAGGAAAGCAACTCATATTTTTTTAGCTTGATCTGAAGTCTGTTCACTTTGCAGGAGAGAGGTTTGTTTTGAAGATCATTATGAATGAAGATATACGTCAAGGCTTTAATTTAAAATAATGTCCAATTTTTGCCCAGTACAAACGCAATGTACCTTCATGATACTAATGCGTAGTAAACAGTCAAACATTAAATAAGACCAGCAACGTACAGACGCACCACTTTAACATTGTGGGTCCTACATGCGCAATCTCGCTCTCATCATCAATTTTCACAGAATCTTTGACGCAATCATACGTATAAATAACTCAGAACGGCTTCTTCAATATGGTCCATAAAATAGGAACGAAAACATATAAATGGCCTGGGATGATGCCTATTTACTGACAATTGTTCTCTGTAGAGTACAGGGCTAAATAAGCCAGATAAGGAGGACTCTTTATAAAGATGGACTCCTAAAGCTTAATTGGCCTGCAAGGTAAATCAATATTTCCTGACTGGTAGCCACAGTTTAGCCAGCGAAGACGACACATCTTGACTTACTGCACTCTGTTGCGAGTTGGTGATCCTTGAAGGATTCATAATAACTTGTGTAGCTTGTCTCTTTCCGGGGTAAGTAACGTTTAATAAGAAAATACTTGTTAAAAAATGCTATCAAGCCCAAAAGTCAAAAACTCTGTAGGCAACTTCTAGTATACCAAAAAATAAGAGATATTCTCCCATTTTTTTGTACACTGTAAATACAGAAAAAGGATAGTGAAAACCAATCAGTCATTTATTCAAACTGTATCATTTTTATTTCATTAATGATTTAAGCTTAGTTATGATAATCCATAAACACTCTGCTCAATGAAAATAATTTTCTTATTCTTTCTGCTTTACCTGCTTAAAATCCTACATTCCATTTTCATGCTTTGTGAATAGATGCCTGAGTGAAATCTACTTTAAAGGGGACCTCCATCACAAACATCATTACTTAATATCGTATTCCTTACAATTATAGTTAGTTAATTATTCTTAACCCAGTGTCATGTTTCCAAAGTAAATCCAGAACTAAAGCATATCCTCAGAGTCCATGTCACCTGGTGACAAAGCCAGCGCAAGACCTGCATCGATTCACCGATGCTTGCATTATCTGGATAGACTGCAAGCTGGCATAAAACATGAGCTCAACCATCCAGATAAACCCACAGTCAGTGAATCTGCTTTGTTCCTGGGTGATGGAGAGGCAATGAGGACATGATTCTGTTTAGGGAAACTGTTTCCAGATATGAAATAAGGTAGGCGCAAGATGACCCGTTAGAGCCAGGGGCCAAGGTATGAAACAATACAGGAGTGGAAATTGCACTCCTAGTGCATAGCTGAGCCATTACAGAACTTAAACCAGCGGGACAAACCAGCTTCTAGTCATTTTAGTTACTAAAACTGCTAGGCACTGTGCAAGCTCTTTCCATCCCTGAACTCATTTTGGGTGGCAGTCCCATCTTAACAATGCAAGTTTGATGTTTACTCGTCCTTCGCCGCTCTTACCACAAGGTTGAGTGGAAGTGTAGACTTTATAACAGATGGCTTAGCCCCGTGTGAAACACTTCACAGCTACATAAAACAGACTATATGCTTTGAAGAAGAAAAAAAAAAAGAAAAAACTTGAAAGATGCTGACACGCGGAACCGAAACACAATCAAGGAGAGACTAAACGGCGTAAGAAGAAATGGCCTTTTTGTGCTGGAATCAACCACTACGACCAGGATGTATTAGTATAAGCAGAGCAACAATCACTAAATTATTGATTTCCTCATTAGGCTTTTTGTCAGCACCATTTAGCTACTTTAAAAATGAGCTTTCATTAGCCACTTCCAGGAGAAATGCAGCAGTTTGATTTATCATGTGCAACATGGTCAATAGATACAGAAGGGAGAATAAGAAGGGGGGAGCACCAGGCCTGTTGAGGACGTCTCCCCTGGGCCACAGCATTCTCCTTCCAGACATCAGCCACATTTGCGTGCGTATTTATGTCCTTAGCACATCTTCTAACCACTCAGGAGACGCCAGTGCACAGAGTGACTTGCTGTACACAGATAACATCATTTCCATGTATAACGCTATAGGCTAATAACAACAGCAGTGCTCCACCTGGGATTTGAAATCAACCTTCCAGTTTACATATAGGTACCTAACAGCCATGTAATTCAGTGTTTTGTTAATAGCATTTCTGTTTTTACATTCTGGACATGTAATATCGCTGAATGACCAATAAACAATGAATAATAAACACACCACACTGCCATGTACAGCTTGAATTGCACTACATTTGTACTTTAGATAAAGTGAATGCACTACATTTTGTCCGGCATATTTGGCAAACCAGGAGAGCCACAGGCTTTCCGGGTTTTGTTTTCACCATAAAATCAGCAACCGGTTTAGACTTGAGAAGCCAGGTGAGGTGAGTTAACTGTGTAACCAGCCACTTTAATTGATCAATTAGATGCTGAGTAACAGTGAAGACCAGCAGACACCGTGGCTCTATTGTCCTGGGGACCCCTGCTCTGCAGCAATTGCCATGCTTTGCCTCAAAGCACACATAGTAATGAGATTGATCTTGTGGCTGTCAGATACGGGTCCGAAAGTGCCCTGTGCAGCTTTACGAACATAAATATATATTTTTTAATTGAATTCAATTGAATTATTTGCCATACTGATTTTTCAACCCCTTACAGCTTCAGTCTCAACCCATATATTGATATGAAATAGGTAAACAGTGTTCTGATTCTGAACTGAATGTTAATGATTCTGTGACCTGACATTGGCCATTGCATTCTAGCTTAGGGAACTATGCAAATGCATTGTCTTGTTTGTGAGTGAACATGTCAAATATGCAAGTAATTTTTTTTATCATCACTGTAATAGGTAATGAAAGAGAGTGTGCACAGCCTCTTAATTGTCCTAATTGAGGAGCATACTTCAACTTTTCCTTCCTTTGTGGTTTTATGGTTTCTATGGTAACATATCCAATCAATAATATCATACAATACAACAGAAGTAGAGAAGTAATGGGATATTTTCTAAATTCCTTTTACAGCCACACAGTATGTTACTATATTTCCTGTCTCCTTTGTTCACATCTTAATTGAGCACACCACTCCACTAAAAGACCATACAGAACCCAACAGTGAAGTATACCACTTTACACCGCACTGTAGTAGCTATAGCACACTAACCACAGAGCCTACAGTGCACTACCCTAATGTACAAAACCAACACCAGGCTAAAATATACTACAGTGCACGACGTTACATTGCATTGCTCTTCGTGCTGCAGAATACAAGGTAGAGTCCTGTTTTTCCAGTCGATTCCTACCACTTAACCTAACAAGAGCGCCCCTGCGACAAATCATGGCCCACTCACATTTCTCATTAGGTAATTAGGAGCGTCTCGTCTATTTATTCTGCCCGCCATCAGTTACCTTCAGGCTGAGGCTCCCCCACCGGCTCCAGGCTCCGTCAATGGAGCTGACAGGCAGCGCGGCGCAACAGCGCGCAGCGGCAAGCTCACTCCTCTATAGGCACACCGGGACCGACTTAGCACGCGGGCTGACTTTCCACAGCAGACCCCTTGGCTTCAAATCGCTTAATTAATCCGACTTAGAGACTACATTTACGTTTTAAGCAACTTACATGCGTCGTGCGTGCAATTCATAATGAAGGCCGCGCGAGACTTCTCCTCATTTGCACCACAACGAACTGCACAAACAAACTTGAGCACATTACACCTACGTTTCAGGAATTTAGCAGACACTCTTATCCCGAGAGACTTACAATGGGTGCATTTAAAAATGGCAAGAGTAAAAAAACAAACAAACAAAAAAATATTACTAAATTAGAATTAGCATTATTCCCAAAAGGCAGTATCACTGGATCCTCTACTGTACTGGAGATATTTATAAGAGAACACGAAGGCTTCCATTTTGCATGTACTTTCAATGTCACCACCAGACGCTTCCCGGGGCATCAGCCACTTTCTGAGAAGGAGATATATGGGGCTGCTTGTTCTTCATCAGTCAGCGTGCTGACCGTTAACACACTGTCACGGCACCAAATAATAAAGTGTTGAGGGGCCCGGCTCCAATGCAGACTTGCTATCCCCGGGCGGCACTCTTTTTTACACTTGCTCCCGTAGCCTGGAAGGAAAAAAGGCGTTCTGGCATTGATTTTTCTTTTGACACTTAATCTAACCTGAGATGATCTATGAACTTATTTTCACACTAATTTTGTCTTGATAAGAGGTGATAAATATCACATTGACATAACTAGCTTTCTGGCGCTTTGTATAACATGACACCACCCCGAGGAGCACAGCGACTAGCAGGGTATGGCATGGGCTGCGTCGCCGCTAAATCGCTCTTAAAGACCCAAGTACGCTTTTTATCTGCCCCCGGCTGAATGCTGAGATATGCTCACGCACCCATTCAACGTTTTGAATTATATAATTATATATATATATATATAAATTATATATATATTGGACTCTATTTTTTCATCTACATTGAGTGGGGTTTGACCACAGCACTGACGGTTACTCTGCGAGGACAGAAAACCTGGTAAAAGTGTTCAGTTAGATGAAGCAACCATTTATAAATCAGCTTTGCAAGGGCCATTTACTTGTAGTGTAAGTACATTTGTCCAAATGAGCACTTTTCCTAGGGTTCATTTTCAATCACTTGTTTCAAGTCTTAAATAAGGTCATGAATGAGATTCAGGTGGCCTACTCTATGTTCAATTGGAGTGTCCTGATCCCTGACTGCGGAAGGTCAGACCCCAGTGGCAGTTTTATCGTTATCAGTGCCATTTGTCGCACTGTGAAGAACGCATGTTTTGCAGCGACACCTAGTGGTGGGTTAATGCACCCAATGTTTGTCATTAGAGAACAAATTGGGGCAACATGCCTACTGCAGGTTCATTCTTTAAGTTCCATTCTCTTCAGTTCATATCCATCCGTCTAATAAAACCTACTCTATATATAAAACACTATTTTAATTTGGTTCAGAAACATTTATCATAGGCAGGAAATAAAAAATATTGTCCCACACAATCATTGTAAATTTCACACTGTTTCAAAATGGCTATACGTTTTTTTACCACAAGATTTTAAAGCTAGACTTATTTACACTTAATAATTTATAGGCTAGGGCATTCACATTTTGATTTATATATGAGCCATCAACTAATGCGGAGACAGCCACATGGCTAGCGGACATTGAGCTTCCACAGTGGTAATAAGCAACAGTGAAAGAGGCCACAGAATGAGCTTCCGTGCATGAGCAGTTTCAGTTCACCCCTCCCACCATGTAAATAATAATGACGGTGGTGGGGAGCTGTACTGAGGGGAGTGTGCTGACAGCTGGTGGCTCTACAGGGGCTGGAGGCTCTACAGGAGTTGGTTGGTCGATGAGCACTGGTGGGACCTGGCTTGGGAGACACTCATGGATGGACGCTATAGTAACTCCAGTGGAAGCAGAGTCAGAAGTCCTGGGCAGAACCAAAGAAACAGGGCAGGGCAGGATGACTGGAACACAAGCACCAGCAGGGGTGGCCTTCAGTGAGGCTGAGTACATAAACATACCAAGCTTCTACATAGTTTCATAGATAACATCACTATGGAATTGTCATGAGCAACAGCTTGTAACTAAAGGGTTGTTGGTTTGAATCTTGGATGGTGTCATGCCATTGACCAGTAGCAACATATTTAACTTGATTTACCCAGCCATTTTAAAGGATAACATGCAAAATGTAATCTACACAAGCCAGAGTGGATCAGCATTTTTATATAACAATAATAAAGATACGCAAAGATCAAGGGTGCCTCGGCACACACGCGTGCAGACACAGCAGGCCAAGCCATGGGAAAGTTTCCTCACTCTCTCCACAGTCGTTATCCGACGGCTTTCTACGCAGAGACATCATACACATGCATGCTCCTCCACGCATTGCCTCCAACGTTCATTTACAGTATCCGTCCTGGTAATTACAGAGGCGCAGAAGGCCACAGTGCTGTTTAAACGGGTGGAGTGGGTGTAAATGGGGGGCCCCCCAGCCAGGGAGCGGACAGGACCACAGGTGAGAGCTCACTAAATTACACTCGTAAGTGGCCATTAATTATAGATGACAGCCCCGCTTAGACAAATCATTCTGTCTCAAATTAGGTGCGAGGAATTTGCCGGCTGGGTCCGGGGGCTCCTGCAGGACCAAGCTCTCCGCCGCTGGTGGGTCAAACCGGGCCTGGCTCACACGGCTCGCTTTGATGACGATCCTCATTATGCTAAACACCCCTCCGCATTTCGGCCTCCCTCTGACTTTGGGAAAGGTTAACTCGGGAATATCTTAACGGGCGGGCAGACTGAGCGAGCTTAGTTTTGAGAGGCGGGATTGCGTGGTCGTAGGATATGTGGAACACAGGGAGCAATGAAAGCAGATTTGGCAGATTGTTTCATCACTTCAAGTCATCCAAATTATGACTACCAGGCATTAGAAAGACCCACAAAAAAATCCATATCAAGATAGTCAACTTCGAAATTCAAAATGAAAAACCCTGTTCTGTTTGGTTGATTTTGCAATTGTGCGTGCTCCAAATTTTGTAGGAACTCATTGCCTTGAATATCACGTTATCATATTTTTTCTTTTTTTTCTTTCCAATTTTCATAAAACATACACCATGAATAGAATACATACAATATTTTGTTTCTAAAAAATTAATAAATGATGAAACACTGCCCTGGAAATAAAATTGTACTGTAGGCCTGATAAACGCTTTCCCCTATCAGAAAAGAAAAACAAAATAAATTGTGATGTGAATCGAAAATAATTTCTTCATTTTTTTCTTCAATTTTGGATCTAGATTGTCACAAGCATTAAAACAATTAATGTCATTCATTGTTGGCATTATGTTGACAGGTGCACAGCGAAGGCAAAATAAGCAAACTCTGCAGTGAGGGTTGACACAAAGGCAGCAGAGAATCTCTCTGAGGCAGAGATTAGTGTGTAATTACATGGGAGATCAGTGACAAGTTGAACAGTATATTTTAACGAGGCAGGAGTCGTCAGCGGCCTGATTGTCTGGTTTTAATCCTCGACCTCATTATCACCTCCTGGTCCGGCTACACCAGTAAATTAATCTATCTGCAAAGTGTCAAATCTTCTCACCTTCTCCCCTATAATCACCCAAGGTGCAAATAAAAAGAGCCGGGCCAGGCCTGTGGATTCATCAACAAGATCTTCTCTTTTCATAATTAAAAACGAATATGCCATTATTTTGTTGTTAATTAAAACTGATCAAATATTTATGTCTTGTTTAAGGTCAAGTCTATGACAAAGACAATGAATGCCGCCTCAAAAATGGAGAGAAACAAAGACAGAAAGTGCAACGCACCGTCTGGCCATATGCAAAAAGGAAGCAATTTATTGTAAACCAGGGGAAGACAACTCAATTCCTGGAGTGCAACAGTCCTGCAGATTTAGTTTTGCACAGATTTAATCTAACTGTAATGCTTTGCCCTTTGCAGTTTATTTATTTTCTTGATACTAAATAAACAGCATGGGGTGGTGTTTTACTTATGTAAAAACAGAAAAAATAATGTATAGCACGTTGGACAAAAAGTTCTAATTTATAATGATAACTAAAAAATATAGTCATTAGTCATTCAAAAGTACATAACACTCGGTTATTTTACGGCAAAGTTAAGATCAAAGCCTATTATATGTTCACATGAGACCATAAAAATGTGCCGATGAGAAACAGGGCATTCAAGCTTTCTTTTCTCCTAATCATTTGACTGTAAAGTATCTTAAATGAAACCGTACAACACATTTTATTGCTGGTACTTACCATGCAATTAAAAAACATTAAGTCAAACAATTCATTCAAAAATGAAAAAAATAAAATAAATAACACTACATTAATATAAGCGCACACCAAAGTGGAACCATCACTCCGTCCAGCTTGGTCTTTAACAACTTGAGGTTTCTACTACAAATCATGGAAAAACTATTTAATGCGTGTATAACTCTTTGTGTGAAGACATATTTTCTAATGTTGGTGTGAAATGTACCTATAATTTATTCCCACATGTGCCCTAGATCGGTTGACAGAACTCTGCCTCCATGAAACACCTCACTAATGCCTTTTAGCACTTGAGTCAAATCGGGCCTTGGTCACACTGAATACAATTCCTCAAGCAAGTGATAACCTGCATTCATTTATTCTCATAATTGACCCATTCAGATGAAACAAGAAGCAGAAACATTTCCACCAATCCAGGGCCAGCACTGCCCCACCCGTGCTCTACACCACAATATTGGGCCCAATAGCTCACATCGTGTTCCTCGAAAACCGAAAGGGAACCCATTCACACAAATCTGAATTTGCACTTGCATCAGAGCAAATGTGATGGACCCTGACAGCGCCCAAACTTCAGTCCAATGCACTCTGCTGAAGTCGCTGGTCACCTCCACAAGGAGGAGAAACGGAAGCTGAGGCAGTCAATAAGCCTCAGTCCTGCCGCCACTTGTCCACAAAATGGACAGAGGCTCCACAGACAAATCCTGCGAAAGCTACGATACCTTGAAAAACTATAATCATACATTATTCACATGGAAAGGATAGTGTGTAATAGAAAGATCCTAAACCCATTCCTTCCTGTAAATTATTCATCGAATTCAAATAACAGATGGTATAATTTTCTTAAAATATCTCAATCATTTTTCACAACGGTATAAAACAATATCCACACACATACAGTAGTTGTAGTTATGTACCTTCTCTGCATTCTATTTTCGAATTAACATTTTTTATACCCATGATACATTGCCTGATACAGGTACAGTCTGTTGTAAAGTCTGTATAATTATGACACAATTATATGAATGAATACGAATCAATTTTTAAGTAATAAATCATTTTGGATAAACACGTACATGTCAGTAGGGCTCATTTATAAATGCACAAGCTAAAAGGATTGAGTGTTTCATCGACGCCCGCAAATTCATAGCACAAAGTCACGAACAAACGCACACACACACACACACGCTCACAAAACCCCTTATTTATTTGTCAGTGTTGTTATATTTTCCAATATTCTACTTGACAAGAAACCTGATATTCCACTCGAATATCTTAAAAAAGAAATGTCATTACAATGGCTGAAAAAATACATTTGGAATTTACGAGGCAAATTACTGAACTATAAACCTGGTCATGTAAAATATGATTATGATTATGAATATGATTATTAGGAGTCTCTGTTAAAGGTCCTGTGCCATCATGCTGACAGATAAATGATGTCGAACTACCCAAGCAAATTCAATTACCAAACCAATTACTCCCTATTGTTAGAAATGACTTATTGGGATGTTAATTATTGATGGAGACGAAGATGCCAAATTTGTTCATCGCAAGAAGGTGAACACAATTTTATCTGCTCACAGATGGACAGTGTGAATTATGCAAATTCTGAACAGACAATCTTACCGAAAACATCGGAGCACCAAAAAAATGTCATCTTTCTTTTGGAATGAACAGAGGGTGAAGGCTGTCTCCTACCCAGGCCTCATAGAGTTTGCTTGTGTGCCCTGAAAACATTGTGGCAGGCTGGCAGACTCATGCAGCTACTAGCAAGTAACAATCTCTGCTCGCTCATACTACATTTATTACAGACAGAATTGTAATAAGGAAAATATGTTTCATACATACTATATATATATATATCCATATATGAAACCATAGAAAGGCATTCATGTTCCCCTTTTTACTACCGACAGCATCTATCCTGAAACCTGGCAGCCACATTTTGTGAACTTTTTAAATATGGATCTCTACATTGAGCTATACATTAATTTGATTTATGATTGTGTTTTTGTATTTTTAAGACTAGTTGAAGCTGAACATTAGGAGGATGTGTTCAGTTGGACGGAGTTGCCAAGCACCCACTAAAATAAGTAACTATATCCTATATATATTGAATGTTATATTTATATCTCTATTTTATTTTTACATTTTTCCCCATTCCATCAAACTGCAATGTACTCTGTCCTCAATTCTCAAGTACTCTGAGCCAAAGCAATATTTTTGTTGCTCCTCACACAACATTATAAGTGTGGCAGCCCATGGATGTAATGAGAAATGCTGTGCAATAAAAAATGAAAAATTATGTTTTAATTAACACGTTTAAATATATATATTTTTTCAATTATTTTTATTTGAAACAAATTCAAATTTAAGAACAACACCCTTTGCAGTCAGACTGACTGAATAGATGCCTCTGTTTAGCGGAATTGAATTGTACAACAGAAAAGCACGCCATGCATAAGTTTGAAAACTGAGAGGAGGGTGCTACACATCTGTACATTAAGGGAGTGTAAAACATGCAAGCAGCAGCCAGTAGTCACAGATGTGGCTGGCAGCCCACACATAAGAGGGGGGGAGGGATGCAATGTAGAGTTGCTTTAAACTCACCTACTGTTGAACCTCTCTGGGTGTTTCTCCCTCATGATGTGGAATCTGTGTGCGATGGAGGCGTCCTTGAAAAGGGACATAAATGCAGTTACAACACAGTTTCAACGCACACTTACACTGTGGTAAAAAACCCCAAAACATTTTACTCACTGAAAACACTGTATGTATTTGTACCCATAACCCCACCCCCTCTCCACCTGACCAGTTGAGGGGTTTCACAATACCAAAACGTTCTAGCAATGTGGAAATGGCTTGATTGAATCCAATCCATTTGTATGCATTTAGAGAATAAATAATGTCAAATTTTTGGTCATTTGAAGGCTGTGCTCATCCAGACCTAGCGGTATTGACAAAAAGGCAGAACAGCACGGCTTCTCTGCGCAGCCTAATTAATTAAACACACATTGCGAGTAATCACGGCCCCAGCCAAACAGGATGCTGCTGGCTCCCCTGGCAACAATGAGCTGTTTTCTATCCCTGACCCCCGGGCTAGAGGAGCAGTCGTGTGCGTGTGTGTCTGTGTGAGTTTGCGTGTGTTGCCGTGGTGAGGGTGACGACAAGGCTCCTGCTGTATCTGGGCATCTGATAATTATTGAAAAATCATATTATTTTGTTAATTAAAGCATGGTGATGCATCTAATTACATTTGAACATGTACACGAGGTTAGCATCGGGCTGCTACTGCAGGCAAAGAAAAGATACATTTCAAAAAGTAAATTCAAGACAAGGAATATGGGAGCGTTAAAGAAATGGCCATTCACCCCCACCTCAAAGCAGCTCATTACTTGCTTGTAATCAAGAGCGAATCTGTCAACTTCTACATCATATTTATGAGACTACTTATGAGACATATTTATGTGGTTCTGTGTGGCTCAGTAGGTAGAGCATTGACAACGCTTAGGTTGTGGGTTCGATTCCCATTGGGACCACATATACTGAAAAATGTATCCATTCATTACTGTAAGTCGCTTTGGATAAAAGCATCTGCTAAATGGCATATAGTATAGTACTTTAAAGGACAACAAAGAAATACAGCCACATGCCCCAAAAGAGCTGGAACAAACAAACCAGCAAAAAAAGTTTAACTTTTTCATGGTCTACTCTTTTTTTAAATCCAACTCAAGATATCTGTTTTGTCCAGTTACTTCTTGAAATCAGTTATTGGATCAGCAGCCACAGGGAGTCCCCCTGCTAGTTCAAAAGACCAAATTTATGAGAGGCCAAAAAATCTATTCTTTTTATCTTGATGTCTTTTCAGGACACTGTTAGATGAAGACCAAAAGAAGCCGTATGATTCCCCAGGGATCATACAATCCTCAACACACACAAGAAATATAAAATGGTGGATACATCTTACAAAATCGTACAATAAACAAAAAAAAGATAAGAGCTGGTGTATTTCCCCACTGGCGTATATCCTGAAACCTGCTTCTGCTAGCATGCTGTACAACTGAAAAAGAATGTTGTCAACAACATACAACTATTAAAATATTAGGCCTATTCGAACTCTACACACTGCAGTCATGTGTGTGTGCATGTGTGTGTGTGTGCGCGCATATGTGCTTGCTAATATGGTCGTGCACTTTACGCTTCTGTGACTCACTGTATGAAAGAGCCAACAAATTACTCAGGTGTGTGTGCGTACATGCGCGCGTGTGTGTGTGTGCCCACGCATGGGTGTTTACCAATATGAGTTGCTTAAGCCTCCGCAATGTGAGGCGCAGAAGTTTTACAGCTCTCGGTCATTTTCCCGGCATGAAGCCGAAGTTAAACGCTCCCTAAACAAGGAGTTCAGTCCACTGACAATCCATCCTCGGCACCGCTCCAATAATTACTATTGCAGAACTTCAGCACCCAAATTAATAAAGGACATATGTAATGTCCCCTCATAGCTCAACGTTTAGTCCAATTATGAGTTTGGCAGGCAGATGATGTCCCTTCACAGTGAGAGTAATGACTTTGACATGAGTACAGGGTCATTAGGAATCAGACTACATTATCTTAGGGGGTCTTGTGTGATTAGCTCCCAGTCTCTTACTCCTTGCCTGATTGGGATCATTACGGACCCTCACGGGGGATTATTCAACTAGTTACATTAAATTGGATAAAACAGGATTAGTATTTAAATGGTACATGATTAGCAAAAAAATCTCTCTCGAACGTGTGTTCGAGATGAGATTCTTTGTCTCCTTCTTTGATGAGCGTACAGTATATCTCATTGCCAGCTGAGAAGCGAATGCACTATACCACAACGTACAGGAACTGTCAGTTCTTCGTTTTTACTGTATTCAATGGCAGTCTATTTTATTGCATCCTTTCCCACACTACATGTTGTTAAGCAATGTTACAACATACCGTTAATGTGTACACATGGCTGGAATGGTACAGTACCCTCCAAAGTTATTCACACTCTTGATAAAGATGAGCAAAGAAGGCTGTAAACAATACAGGTAATTAGCTATATTGTATGCTCAAAAAATGTGAAAATTCTATTAATTCGTACTAATACTTTATACTAAAATACTAATTCACAAGTCAGGAGATGGTTTCAAACAAATAAATAAAAAACTAAAGATAACACTTTCCACTTTTAGGTCTATAATTAAGCCTGCCCTGATAGAGGACGCAAGTGCAGATGCCTCCTCCATGCCAATAGGCTTTTCTGAAAGGGGTTGCCAAAAAAAAGCCCATATTGAGGTTTATCAACAAAAATAAGCATCTGGAGGTTATTAAATGGCATTGGAACTCTGATTGGGACTGGGTGTTATGGTCAGATGAGACCAAAATTGAGCTTTTTGGCCAAGCACACCAGTGTTGGGTTTGAGGTCGGAAAAAGGATGCTTATGTTGAAAAGAACATCATACCTATGGTGAAATATGGTGGTCTTTGATGTTATTTCTGGGAACAAAATATTATTTGTAGAACAAAATCCCTGAGCAATTGCACAAGTATTAAAGAATATAATTTCCCCATTTGGTAAGTGCCAGACATTCAATCATACTGAATCTTTTTATTCTCTTTCTTCTTTAGTTGACATGTTTCATGTAATGCTATGTTCAGCAACACATTTTTTGAGCATACAATATATTGTTTATTTTATAGAGCCTTCTTTCCTCATCTTTATCAAGGGTGTGGATAATTCTGGAGGCTGCTGTATGTACTGAACCTTAAACAAGTAAAAGAAAGGAAAAGCACATAAGCTAAATTTAATTAACTGCTCATTCACAGCACTTATTACGAATAAGGTTTTTTTCTATTAATAGTGATTTTAAAAATTTGAGTGATCAAACAGTCCAAAAGAATAAAATCTAAAAAGAGTCATGTACACTCTATACATAAAACTGATACTATCAAATCTTTATCCTTTATTTCAACAATTTGCACACTTTGGTTGTTAACTTGCCTGTGATCTTTAGTATTCTGATGTTATTATATATGTAATCTTTAGATATCTGCATAATCTCCGAAGTAATTATTAGCTTGACTTGTTCTGCAATATTTATTATATTAGATTTTTGAGACATATCACAAAATTTGATGTGAAATGTAACACAAAATATCACACATTATTCCACTGAGGCTCTGTAACCCTCTCTAATCCTGAAATAAACAACTTCATCTGTCCAATCTGCTCTCCGATGCAAAACACACCACATTTACAGAGGGAGAAATGGGGTTTTCACTCTAAGCCTGGTCAAATGCTTAAGCACTACAGAGTAGTTTCCTGTGATTAAGAAGTTTCAAAGAAATACTAACATTGTATTGATATGATGTAACTATTAACTTGATATTCTGTGAAATTATACCCAACAAACTCTGATCCCTTTAAATAAACCAATCCTCTTGAGAGTGCCAAAACACAATTTGAAAAGAAGAAAGAAAAAGCACACCAATAGTTGATTCAGTTAAAGTGCAAAGGGCTGTCATACAAGACATTGAAGGATTTCCTCAGTCTAAAGTCAAGCAGCTCTATCAGATAATTTATTTTTTCTTTTAGCTGGATTGTGACTTGGCAAAAAAGGATCATCTTTCTGCCTTGCCTTGAAGTTTGGAGAAGAACAAATGCTCTCCTATCAAGTAAGTGGTCGATAAAACCAGATTTATGTCAGATAAGCAAATCCACAATTTTGGAAAAGGGAAAATCTGTCTGATAACACTTCATTACACTCTATTGCTGAAAGTAACACACGGACTGCTGTTCGCTGACAAAGATATACAGGTACCTGCCAAAATAAAGGAAACACTTGAGCAAATGAGGGATATTGGCGGCTCTGTTATGGTGTGGGGTGCATTTTCCCGGCATGGCTTTGGTCCACTCAACCCCTTTGAGGGCATAGTAAAGGCCAACAAATACAAAGCCATTTATATCCTGACGGGCGTGGTCTCTTCCAGGATGAAAATGTCCCCATCCACAGGGCACAAGTGGTCACTGAATGGTTTCATGAGCATGGAAACGATGTAAACCATATGCCATGGCTGTCTCAGTCATCAGATCGCCACCCAGTTGAACACTTATGGGAGATTCTGGAGTGACGCCTGAGACAACGTTTTCCATCAACAAAGCACCAAAGGATGGAATTTCTCGTAGAAAAATGGTATTGCATCCCTCCAATACATCGAGATCCAGACACTAGTAGAATCTATGCTAAGGCACATTGAAGCTGTTCTGGTGGCTCTTGGTGGCCCAGCACCCTATTAAGACACATTTACACATTTACTTTATTTTGGCAGTTACCTGTACATTGTCACTCTATGCATAATTAATGTATGTTGCCATGTTTTGTGACACCTAAATGCCACTGGCCTTTTATTTAAAATGATACCATTGGATGTATAGTATCAGACACAACATATCATGATTATCTTTGAAATACTATTTCAAGATATTGGATAGGGGATTATACACACCATATTCTCTCTATGTATCAGAATACACTTTCATTTGAGGTCATAACACACATTCAAAATAATATTTTTACGTTCATGTAACTCATGGGGTCATTCGATACGCAAATATAATAGAACAGTATAATTTGTAATACCATTATCACAATTAAAAGAACATCATTAATTGGCAACTTTTCCTGTCTGTGGCTCATATTTGTTTCTGATTTGTT
Organism: Aldrovandia affinis; assembly: GCA_029706075.1. Classification (NCBI taxonomy): domain Eukaryota; kingdom Metazoa; phylum Chordata; class Actinopteri; order Notacanthiformes; family Halosauridae; genus Aldrovandia; species Aldrovandia affinis. The sequence goes on from JAINUG010000008.1 coordinate 10,516,762, forward strand.
CAGCTCTCATGTTATCCAGAAGACTTGACTTGCCCAGAAAGCAAAATGGGTGTTCATGCTTGAGCAAATACAACGCGTTTTGAATTTCAGATATTTGACCTTCAATGCCTATAGAATGTCTAATAATCACTGCTGATCTATCCAATCTCTTTGTATCCCATACACCACCTATTCCTTTCACGAAGAGTCAAATTCATAGTAATGTGCAATTCGCACATGGTTTAAAATTGCCATCACAGCCCCAACCTGAGAAGTGGGTTTTTATCCTCTCAGGTCTACTTAACAAATTAATCTTTTACTACTTTTGTGAAGTGTTTAACTGGCAGTAATGCGTATCAGCCATAGTTTTAAATTGCCTCCATGTCCCTGACCTGGTAAGTGGCTTCGCATCCTCACAGGTCAAATAATTAAGGAGCTGCATCATTTGACTAACATTTGTGAAGACATGCGTCGCTCCTCTCCCCTTAATGCTGTAATGTCACAGTGTGAGTGTGGCGCCGTCCTCGGGCCCGCAAATGTTAATTACCATATTTCCACTGACATTTGTCAGTAATGGCCGACATGTGAAAGGTATAATCTGCATCATTAGACTTCAGATGCATAGAGATACGTGGTGCGCTGCTGGGAGGTGGAGACGGACGGACAGCTGTGCAAATCCACCAGGTTTTGGTTCACCTGAAGGCCAATCAGCATTGATGAACCTTCAATAAAGACATTTGTTGTAGTGGCGGCGATTCTGAAACTAAAACTTGCGATGTAAAAATGTGGCTTATATTTAAATAAATAAATGCATAAATATGTACAGTAAGTGTGACAAATTTGTCTTCGTGTCCGTTGTCTATGATTTGATGAGCTGAGACTTTGACCAGTGAAAACTATTGGTCGTTTTTCAGAGAGAGCAGCTGTGGGTGCCCTTTCGTGACAGGACTGGACCTGTTTGTGGATTGATTTGAAAAGTTTGGCCGCCGTTCCTGCTGTGAAGGAAGTTAAAATCACTGGACCATGGGCATCTGTGGTCATAATGCATTACAGCACCACTAGTTCTGTGAAAATGACACTCTCACCACTCCGATGGAGAAGTAATTGTTGATGATGCTATATGGCACGGGGTCCCCCTTCTCTTCCTTGTCACGGGGGTCATGTCAATCTTCCAACGGTCCAACATCACCTCTGCACTGTTCTCAATGTCCCTTAGGATCTTCAGCAAGCTCTCCCCCTCATAGCCTCACACACATAGCGCACTGATTAGATTATAACACACCCTTCAACAATGCATGCAGCCTTCTACTGCTAAGACACTAAACGGTGGTCTTATCCATGGGATGCTGCCATAATATGAATATATGCCACAGTGTTTAATTAGATGGCAAATACAATATGAAACTTGTATGTATTGTTGTATTACAGATTTTAATGGTATATGTAACAAATATTTGAACACAATATCCAATGCTTAAATACGTGTGCATATTGGAATACACAGCACACTTTATTTCCAGTTGAGCTTCTGTAATATGTCAATAATCGATATGTATGAGAGTGTGCATAATACCTCCACCCCACCGCAGACACCTGGCTAGGTCATTTCCTGTGCCGAGAGGAAGTACACACACAGGGGGGTTCCTATCCAGGTTGGCTTTATCTGTCAATAAAAGAGCAGCAGTCATAAAACTGTCAAATATACTTGCAAACCCACACCTTTAACCACACCTTTAACTTTAACCCTGACCCAACACAGCTCTCATGGTATTCCACACTGCTGCTTTGACCACTGGCTCCACACTGCTACTCTGAACACTGGCTCCACACTGCTGCTCTGACCACTGCTCCACACTGCTGCTCTGACCACTGCTTCACACTGCTGCTCTGACCACTGCTCCACACTGCCATTCTGATCACAGCTTCACACTGCTACCCTGATCACTGGCTCCACACTGCTGCTCTGACCACTGCTCCACACTGCCATTCTGATCACAGCTTAAAGCTACAATTCAAACCACCCCCAGACCTCAGATGAAGCTTTCCATTTACACTATTTCGGTCTGTCATGATAGATAGAAATTGAAGCAATTTTCTCAGAGACTAAAACAGAATCAATTTCTCAAAAAATACAAAGTAAACATTTTTTTCAATCATATTAGGAATATGTCATTTCTGTAATAATGCTATTTTTCAACTTGGATAATACATGCTTGAATTTAATATAAACAACTCTATCAATCAGCAAAGAGTACATGCAAGAAAGTATATTTGATATTATTTTACTACAATAACAAGATAATACATTTGTTTTACAAAGTTGATGCAAGAGTAAAATGAATAAATTCAATTTCATGAAAAAAGAATAGAAGGAGAAGCAGGGAAATGGTTTAATTTATATTGACTTAACACCTAATCATTACTGCATTTAAACTGCATGGACAAGTAAGAAAACAAGTTGAATGTCAATAATGACTAAAAGAAAGCCTGCCCCTGAAAATAGAAATATTTTAAAAGCATTTAGATAGTTGCTGCTATATTAAAACAAGACTGGCATGGTATCACCGTGATAGAAAAATATAATTTTATCAGATAATCAACCAAGGTCAGGCTTGTTTTAATTTAGCAGAAAAACATTTCCTCTGGCTACTTCAAAATTGTATTGCTATAAAATATGAACATAGCATATATAATTGTATTATTGTTGATAATAGATGATTTGAAAGTTACCACAATTATAGATTTCTAATAGATTTCTAATATTATTGGTCATAATAACACAAAAATCTGAAATGGAATAAAGGCTGATATATAAAAAAAACATATCTGTATGCGACATCTAAAGTAGCATTGATAGAACACAATGCCTCTACCAAGACCTGTTGGTAGAGGCCAAACATTTTTACATTTTAATTGTGAAATTACAAAAGATAAATAATACATAAATAAATAGGACCTCTCCCATATAAAACATATTTCTTACCGATGAAGTCGAGAATCCAGCCAACAGTGCCATCTCCACCACAAGCAAGCACCCTGAAATCCGGGACATCTCGAAAGAAATTCAGCCTGCGACAACAGAGAACCCGCGACAAAACACAATAACAGCGGGCTAACATACACATACCAAAAGCTCACAGTATGCAACAAAAATCTTTGTTGTAATCTGATTCTTTCTTATAATTAACCGATTTAATTATTTACACAGCAAATATTGTCAGTGTCTATTAATTCAGGTTTTTTTTTAAATCACAATACAAAAAAGGGGAGCACAATTTTATGTTCAAGTGGGACTAGAATCAAGATATTCTTCAAAGGGGAACGGAATCACTGCTCTCAGGCATTCTGTCACATAGCACGTCAAATATTTATGAGGCCTAATGGGAGTTTGCAGGCTACCTCCACAACAACAATAAACTGAGGGGATTCAAATTAATAGTAGTGGTACAATAATTAAGCAGGGATCACAATCTGCACATGCAGTAACAGCTCCCAAACATTATCTGTCACAAACCACTTCTAAAGAACAACTACACGTATTTGTTCAGTGATGTAAATGAAATGCATTGCATGGTCAAGTGCATACACAGTATTCACATTATGCATATTTTTAGGCAGCAGACAATGTAGTAAAATGATACTGAAAGATGAAATCATTCAATCGTAAAATCAATCAGTAAATCGTGAATCCAGAACTCTAACAGTAAATCCGCTGCCAAGGACACGGCTAATTCTTAAGTTCAGTGCAGGTGAACTGTACAACATAACTGTTATATGTTAACTATATGTTATATGTAACTATGCAGGATAACAGAGAAAGAGCTGTAGCTAATGGCTTGTTACCTTATAAATCAGTCAACCAAGTTTTAATTGATATAACGCTCTTAACAAATAAATTGTCACAGAGCATGTTGCACAGTGCAAGATTGTGGTAAGTGATAAAGCAATCTGTGAGACAACCCCCCCCCAAAAAAAAACACCACTATCAGGACTTCTCACAAAAACAGAACAAAAACAAATTGAACAAACATGTTTTATTTAACATCAGCAGCTATCTGGAGGTGTCCTCCTCTGAGCTTCCCACAAAGTGTGAACTGTCACACCTCAAGGCATACCTCAGTAGCTGTTATTAGCTCGGTTCACATCTTTACCAGTGTGCTCCCTTAACTACGCCAGTTCACGAATAGGAATCCAAGTAATGAGATGAAGAAGAAGAAGAAGAAGAAGAAGAAGAAGAAGAAGAAGAAGAAGAAGAAGAAGAAGAAGAAGAAGAAGAAGAAGAAGAAGAAGAAGAAAAAAGAAAAAAAGGAGAAGAACAAGATAAGGTTGGCAAAGAATGTGGTCATGGTGACGATGAACATGGTGGAGACCGTGGTGGAAGAGAAGAATACCTTTATGATGGTGAAGAAAGAGAATAAGAGGGATGAGAATGAGTTGTTACTTTTTGCAATCGATAAGGCACATGCCGTACGAACGGACACTGACACAAAAACAGAATGGTGTGTGTCACAGCCTAAATTCTGACACAGTTACAGCACCTCTGTCAAGTGGGCTGCAAGTCCCTAACATCAGAAGTGGCAGTACAAATTGAGTGACTATATATTTAATTCATGGTCATAAGCGCTAATCATAGGTATAAACATTAATATAGAGGTACTGGTCAAAAAGATGGAAACACTTGTGTAAATGAGGGAAACAAAGTTGTTAATGGTGTTAATCATCAAATTAATGAATTACAATGACAAGTTAGTCCTTTAAGTAACAAGCAGGGGCAATTCTAGGATCTGACCTTTAGGAGGGCTCAGCCCCCACTAAGAATGTGAGATATACACATGCAAAGCACAAGCCAAAAGTTTTAATTCATTTACTGTTACATTCCCCAAAACAAAAACACCACAATGGTGGTCACTCTCAAAATTGAAATACCACTCTCTATCTGTGGTTAAATAGATATTAAGAAAAAAACTTAAGAAAGGAATTTTAGAAAGGAATGACTAAACATTTTCAGGGGGGGTGAGATGAAAGACAGGGGTCTAACATAGGGTCTAAAATTGCCATTGGTAACAAGTCTGTTTATGATTGAAACTTTGAAGTAAACTACTGTACATTTCCTGTACTATTTGGAAATGGTTTAGTTTAAGGCACTTACTTACTGTTGATGTAGAGTTACACTTTTACAGTTTAACTAATCCTTTATCTCTTACAACTATTGTTTCTTCTATGGAGACTCTGCTGTTCTGGATTGGTGCTGCAAAGGCCTCTAATCTTGCTAAACTACACTCAAATTACACTGACAATTATGCGTTCATAGAACCAGTCTGTTCAAAGTCTAATCAGATCAAGGCAGGCAATGTTCAGCCCAAATGCTTCCGTTCCTTTACAATAATAAACCAATAACTGAATGAGGAAGTCTTGGATCATGATATGGTGGAGAAATGAGTCGCTCAATTACTCTCCGGCTGGGATTTGTAACTACCGTAAACCGAGTTAGACGCAGAACAGACGACCTCAAACATGAAAGGCAACTTTGGAGATATTCAAATATGAAAAAACAAACACTTAATTTGCTCTAATCCCGTTAGCGCAGCCGCTAATTGACAGGAGAGGGCGCGGCTGTTTCTGCCTTTGGTATTGCTGTGACCCGTCGCTCTGTCAGGGCGGGCTGCATTACGTACACTTCGCAAATTATTAACAAGGTTATTCGTTGGCAAGGTCATCTGGAATAATGATAAAAAAAGCCACCGCTACAGTTATCTGCAAGTCACTCACCACCATGCAGTCAATACAGTGCACGTGACCTTTACTGACAATTAAAACTCTGCAATATAGATTGATATATAGTCAAATCTACATTTCAAAATAATACAATCGGACAGGTTAAATGTCAGGGCTGTAATACATATAATCCGTACCACCACACTGAACAAGCCAATTTTGTTGCTATTGCCGATTCTTTTTTGGGGGAAACCCGCTTGCTCTCTATTCTCTTATAAATCAGTCAATAAGGCAATCGATAAGGCACATGCTGTACGGATGGACACTGACGCAAAAACAGAATGGTGTGTGTCACAGCCTGACACTTTCTGACACAGTCACAGCACCTCTGTCAAGTGGGCTGCAAGGCCCTAACATCAGAAGGGGCAGCGGGAAACCGGCTTGCTCTCTACTCAATCATTTGAATTCTATCTTTAAAAGTACATTACAATCAAACATCCTCAATTTTCAGGATTTTCAGGAAGGCGGATTTGTGTACACCTGGAGATGACGCCCACAAGAAAGAGCGTACGCATCGTCTATTCAAGGCATTAATGACCTGCTCATCTTCCAGATCACAGATAGGAGATCGGCAGCTCATACCTGCTTTGTCTGAAGGAGCACGAGGCTGTCGTTTGTATGCGCGATCACACGTGAGTCTGGAGCAAATGCCTTTCGAACTTGTCCAGCGTGCCCCTTCGTTTGAGCTGCGGTCCCCACACACCCCTCTAACCAGCGCATTGGATTGTTGTTCCAAGTGTTTGTGATGTCTGATGTCACCTTTTAATAATGTGTGCATATGCTCTTGATTCGTTGGGATATTTAATTTAAGACACTTCCTTTGCATACAATTCCCACAATCAACGGTGAACAACAGTGCAATGCATCTGTATTAAGGCTTGCAAATGCCAAACAAGAAGCCAAAGAGTCCAATCGTATGATGCTGTGGTCACGGTGGAGATGGCTTGCTACTCACCCTGGCATGGGTCCATTTTTGGCGAGGTTGTACACCTGGCGAGGGTTCAGCAAATACTGGAACTTTCTGTATATTCTGGATCAGGGATGAAGGGGGAAAAGGAGGCTAACTCATCTGGTAAACCACATGGAACCCATTCCACAATATAATGTGCTATAACAATCCCACTCCTCTGAGTGACCCTGAAACCTCTTAGTCCTTAGATTCCACTCCAGCAGCAAAGAAGGAAGTGGCCATAGAATCAGCACGTAATAGAGAGTTTCATGTCCGAGATCTAGATGGGCCACCTCAAAGCAAGGGGCTTCACCTGAACTGCTTCAGTAAATATTCAGCTGAATGAATAGATGTCACACATAAGATGAAGCTCCCATGACAAGGGTGCCTGCCATGCAACTGTGATATAATATGATTTGCCTATATTTTATCACAAATTTCAAGCTGGAGCACAGTATTTTAAATTCAGCTCTCTCCAAAGCAGTAAGATGTGTTTAGAAAAATGAATTTGACATTGACCTGCGTGTCAGAAACCGGAAAAATGTCATTCAAAGAAAATACATGCAAGCACAGGGAGATTAAATCTCGTTAACAACAGCGTGTGCCCAGTCTCCATGCCACCGAACGTCCAGTGCTGAGGCAAAAGGGACGGTCACCCTGTACTCCCCCCAGGGAGGGCTCATTAGAAAGACTAATTCATTCTAATTTCTATTTCATTATAACAACTGGGTCAAGTCATATTTTGATCCCATAATTTAAACAGATGAGTAATAAAGCAATAAGGAGGGGAATGAATACGCTCAGTAATAACCCAATTAGTCCAGGAGGGGAGGAGGAGGAGGCCTGTGTCTGCAGACTTACAGGGGAGTGACAGCAGGACAGTGTCCCGGGGGGCAACGGCACAATGTGGAGCCAGGCAAGGGCTCCTGGGTAAATGTGCTTGCCAAAGCCAGGGGTGCATGACTCACAGGGTAGAAGGGCGTGTTTTTTTAGCTTTTAATAAGACAGTGAAATCAATTTCGTTGTTTGATTAACTCTTGCTGGCTTCCGATTGGCGACATCTGATTGGCGCTAACTTGTGTGTCGTACAGTGATCCACCCTTCACAGTTTGGATCGTATCCAGACTGTGCCAGTGCTGACTATGTGCGGGAGCCCCTTGGGGTGAGGCATATTTGGGGCACAGCGTCGGACGCTGGATTTCAGTTAGCAGGGCGTCCCCTGCCTCATTGGTCAATAGCGACTCCTCCGGTCGATTGGGTACCTACTATCTGCCTGTGTAGCGGAGCTCAGAAGACATGAGTTAAGCACATGAGCGTCCGCTGCAGAAAGTGACATCCATAAGACTACGATTAGTTCCCTTGGCTGGGGACTCGAGTCTTTAGCTCAGCGAGCTAATCGTGTCTCTTGTTGCATTGGGATCCTCGGTTTGAAACTAGTTGCAGGCAGAAGCAACTCCGTTACACCTGCACCAGCTGCACAGAGTAAAAGAAGTGGCCAACTGGCTTCACGTACTTCAGGGGATGCACATGCTAGTCCTTGCCCCCTCAAATCAATGGAGGATGCTACAGCGATGTGACAAGTCTACAGCTGCAATTTGGCCTTCCAGGTTAGGGGAAGAAAAATGGGGACATTGTTTTTGTCAGACTGGACTACAATGGTTGTCCTTGCTTTTCAGAGAGTGGAGATAATTTAAAAACCCGCACAAGAATTTCACACCGCTGGCATCTCCAAGTATGGAGAGACCCGCAGTCTATACTTTTAACTGAAGGAAGCAGTGAAAATGATAAATGTTTGCATACCTTGTTGTTAAAACCCTGGAACAAACATTGTTTTTTAACTGGCACATTACAACTGGTGAGTTTGACAAGAGATCCAGTGTGCGGGAGATTTTTTTTCATAATCACGACTCAACAAAGCAGAACAGTAGTGGTGATCATGGCCAAATGTCCCCACAGAGTCTTACCTTTCTCCCTGTTTACCGCCACTTTTCGGATTCACAAAAACCAGCAAAGGGTGAGTGCCCTCTATGGTTGTGATCTAAATGAAAACAGGGGATCAAAACAATCTCATCAACATTTTCAAATTAAATATTGTATTCCCATCAAACCTCTACTTAAGGAGGTGTCGATTTTAAACGACCCAGTAACTTCCTGAATAGAGTTATGTTGTTCACTTCCTCCTTATAATCCTGTGTATGTTCTGTTTGCTTTTGAAAAAACACAGGCTAAATGTGGTCAATATTGTGAGCGCTGTATCAAATAACTTAATTGGGAGTCATTATATTGCCTAATAAGAGAGCCAATTTGTCTTTAGTGACAGATTACCAATTAAAGGTCTCCCAGTCTTCCAACATTTCCAGGTAATGCTATTCTGCAAGCTGAGACTACGTGAGATATAAGTGTGCCCGATAGCCTGAGACGTTAGCGGCCGTCGCGTGCGCTCTGTGGATGTCACTGCCGATGACAATGTTCTCCATGACACAGACGAAGCGCTTAAGTCCTGGCCCTGATGTCCCAGCAGAGCCAGGTGGATTAATGAGCTCCCGTCCAGAGGTTAGGAGTGATCCATTACTTCCTCTAATTATAAATAATAATCCTGATTATTCCGCTGGTTAGCCACAGAGAACAGAGATGGATGCCCTTGGTTATGATTCATCATTTTCTCAGTGTCATGCGCAGACGTGCTGCCACCCAGACAGTGGATCCCAACCGCGCTGAACTGCCACCGCCATCGTTAACAGTCAGTTAACTGCCAGATAGAGCACCACGCACGGTCAATTTGTACATAATTCAATCTTATTTTATCCAGTTTTACTTGTCCTCAGGATAAGCTTGTTCCAGAAGCCATTATTTTTATAATTCTTTGTTGATAGTTTGGTTTTATTAAGTACTGCATCCAGGCTATACTGTTCACTAACTCCAATAGTAGAATACATTTTCAAATGTATGATACAGCATGCATTTGAGCCACAGTTCACAGTCTGACTCACCTGTAGCCCTTGTCCATCCACTGTAACAGAGTTGGCTCTTTGAATCTTCACTCTGCCCCCTGATTGGCTGGCTCTGGAATCTTTTCTAATGGTGGACTGCCTTTCCTGAAGGTCAGAGTTCACAGGGACATTCAAAAGGGGGGTAACCAGTTAAGCCAATAGGAAGGTGACAGTCAAATCGGTGAAAAGTCAAAGTGCCAGTCAAATAGGTCAGAAATAAGACTGGGGCTTATAGTACATTGGCAGGACATGGGCCTGCAGAAAGGGGCAGGTAGAGGTAGAAGCAGTATATAGGGGGTAGGATATATTAGGATACACAATAGGATATATTGTGGTGGGGGCAGCATCTGGGTGTAACTCACCAACACCATCAGGAACAGTTTAGTCAGAGTCAGTACGTATATTCTAAGGAGGGAAACTCTTCAACTCATCAACAAAAGGGGGCGGATTGTGATTGAGTGCAGTATGTGCTCTCTAAGGTGGGAAATTCACTAGCACAATGGGAGAGGTTGTGTTTGGAGAGCAGTATCAGCAGTATGTAGTCTCTAAGGAAGGTAGTAACTCACAAGCACAATTGAGCAGATTGTGGTCGGGGACAGTATCAGTGGGGTAACTCACCAACACAACAGGGCAGATCGTGGTCGGGGACAGTATGTGGTCCTTCAGTGGTCCACAGTCACACTCAGGTTTCACATGGGAAGCACATTTGTTGTGAAGCTGAAACAGTGATAAAACACCCAATCCAATAACTTAAACATAGATTGAACATTTCATATATTTTGTATTACACCCACAATTCCTATTTTTGTGATTTTCACAAACCGTATCTGTTATCATACCATAGTACAACAATATTTCATTCGTCATTTGTAAACCAATGCATGAAATCAGACTCTTCATTATTTATGTCTTCATTTGTTGTTTACAGGGAGCGAGGTGTTTTCTCTTCCAGGGTCTGACTTGTGTGTGGTGTCAGAACTGAACTGAGATCATTTAAATAGAGGCCGATCCACACGCTTGTCATGCTAATTCCCAGCTCTCGCAGCATGGCAACTACTTCAGTAATGAATGCATACCGGGCCCTGGAACATTAAATACACATATCTGAATAAGTGCTTGAGATGTTCTGATAATTAGCAGCGTGCCTTCGTAGCGACGCATTAGTTTGTCGGGGGCTGGGGGGGTTGGGGAGCGCTTAATCTCGTTATTATTTTGTGCGGTCTTTCATCAAAATCACAGCCATGTTGATCATAAATGGGGGACAATAAAGGTACGTGTTCTTTTCACATATACACACAGTACTGGTATACGGGTAGCTGCCAAAATGAAGAAAACACCAACATAGAGTGTCTTAACAGGACGTTGGGTCACAACGAGCCACCAGTTTCAATGCGCCTTGGCATAGATTCAAGTGTAAGGCATTCTTTTGGAGGGATGCAACACCATTCTTCCATGGGAAATTCCATCATTTGGTGTTTTGTTGATGGTGGTGAAAAATGCTGTCTCAGGCATCGCTCCAGAATCTCCCATAAGTGTTCAATTGTGTTGAGGTCAGGTGACTGAGATGGCCATGGCATATGGTTCACATGAAGGTAATCACTCAGACTGACTTTGTATTTATTGGTACCTACCTTGCCCACTAAGGGGTTGAGTGGACATAAACCATGGCAGGAAAATGCACCCCACACCATAACAGAGCCACCATTATCCCTCATTTACCGTTTCCTGCATTTTGGCAGTTACCTGTATATACATACCGTACTAAACAAAGGCTTCAGCTCTCAGCAAATGTGCAAGTCATGCACTACACTTAATGTAGACTTACACTTTAACTGACGAGCAAGATTTTGATGTGCGACGAGCAAGATTTTGCTTGGTATACAATTACTGAAACAACATAATGGATTAAAACATTAAATAATTTCATTTTTGGCATTCAAAATGGACCCCACTGTAATACTAGTTAGCAATCACATTGAAATATTCTGGGACCACATGATTTGTGAAAATGGATCCCAATTATACAAACAAGTCGTGAGCGATTTACCTGTAGTAAAATGTACAGAATCACAAAGCATCTCCTCTACTGCGTCAGGAATAGAAATACAACACTCACAGCTGACATAGTACATGGACTGTTTTAGTAGTTTTGGTTAGATATCAAATCAAAATCATTTGCAGTATTTGTTTACTTGGCAGACACCTGTAGCCAGTAGACATAATTGCAGAACACAATGTAAGGCATAAACAAACTTACACAGTGCAAGTTATTCATTGGGTGAATAACAGAGACATGATGGATCCCCCCCCTGCTGACTCACAGTGATTTGGCACCACACACAGTGAAGTCCTGTCAGGCCCTGGTAACACTTGATGGTTTTGTGACACTTATCACACTTAGTTGGACAATTCCCCTCCACCCAGAAATGATGCATCACCTGTGAATCACCACAGAAAGACAGAAAGAAAGAAAAAGTGGAATAATACAATAAAAGTGCAAAAGGCCAAAAGAAGGGAAGTGCAAATGAGAAATTAGAGAAAGAACAAAAGAAAATGAGGATCAAAGAGAGACTTCTTGGAAATATTGTTGACGGGCTTGGCATCTGATTATTAAACCTAGCAAATCTTGTAATTAGTTCTGCTTAATACAAGCGTTTGCTGCTAATTCCATTAACGGAGAAGGGGCCCTTGGCGTAAGCTCCATGGAACACCGCTGATCTGAGCGTGCGGACTGATGAACACTTCAATCGGACGTACCTCCGTGTTTTTCTTTGACTTGACGTAGGTTTTGATGCATGACGGAGGAGCTCGTGCCACACAGCGCTCGTGGACGGTGTACTTGCAGACTAAAGAGGGAGGGTAGATGTGCACATTAACACAGTGATTCATTTCAAGTAAAAAGACAATTGCGCGAACGCAACAAAAACCATTGCTAAGGGTTGTTGTTCTTTTAGACAGAAAATAGAGGTTTATTGTACGGGGGTCTGGAGGCCTTCTGAGCAACGTCGTGCTCAAAAGTCATCAAACTAAATTCAGTATATATTATTGCCACAAATGTATATATGCCAAATAAGACTGTTCATGGGAAACATTGTAAAGGAGATAAAAAGATGATCAACTATTGTCTTGATGCAACAGTGAGAAAGCGGCTACTGCAGCACACAGATAGAGCAGTGTTTAGTGAGGGTTGCATTCATTTTGTATAAAACCAAGGGGAGCATTAAAACTAATCGCAATGGGCTTTACCCTTAACTCCGAGTAAGGACTAAGTAATGTACCACTCGTACTACTTCATAATTCTGACATTACTAGGCCTCATAACACCAGTAAAGGTAATAACTACTATTGAACAAGTGAGTATTACATTTTTTCACTTCCTATAAGTGACCAGGAATTCAGCATTCACTGAAATTAACAGAAATATTCAGTACAAATCCATATAATTTAACATACGGTTCAATTTGCTACTCAAAAGTAAGGACAAAGTACTGTATTGGACGTTCCAGTCAGACACGTGCTGTTTAAACGTAGTGGCACCCACATGAGCAGCAAAGGCCCTGCTTGCCCAGTCCGATCAGCATGTTCAGACACAGGTTACAGTAGGCCGGCTTGTTGAAGTGCTTCAGTCTCCACACATGCTGTCCGTCATCCTTCACATTCTGAGGGCAGAGCAGAGAACGCAGTTAGCTGTGCTAGGAAACCACTGTGGATCAACGGAAGAGATTGGCCAGTTAATGCCGGCTGACTGCTTCTGTCTCCCTGACTTATCCACCATGCCCAAATTGCTGACATCGCGCAGGATCAAGCTGTGTTTCTATTGAGCTGAATCAGCTCACATGAGAGAAACAACTAGTAAGCTTGTATGTGAACTGAAAGCCTTTTTAAAAAGTAAAATCAAAACCAAAAAAAGTTACAGTAGGTCAGAACGGGAGAATGCCACAACGAACACAAACCTAGGCAAAGGGCTCCACCTAGTGGGAATTGTGTACCCCTCCTTAAAGGAGATGGGTCTGGCTGCTGGGTGGAGTCGAAGCCTATGGGTAAAGCTCTTGCTGTGGGCCTCATGCCACAGGCTAGTGCATGTACAGCTTATATAAATCTTAGCACAGCGTTCAGTCTGGATCAACATCCCTTATCCTAACCCTAAACCTATCCCTAACCCTGAATGTAACTGACTCTTCTTCGGCCCTAATTCACATGATTTTGATCTGGTCTTGACCCAGTAATGATGTTGATGAAAACTGAGAGCACAAACAGCGTATGGTTTCAATCACCTATGGCAATGAGCTCATGGCACACCCTGCTACCATATGTACTTACCTCAAACTATGCAATGGCTAAACCCAAATTGCATTGTGCAGTATGTGTATGGAACAATATTTACGATGATACTGTTAATGCTATTATTGGCAAAATCAGGTTAGTTCAATGGTGGCTTTGTGCAGTACTACAAGGGTACAGGTTCAGCAGCTGTAGCTTTAAGCCTGAACTGACCTTGTGTGAACTGACCCAGTATAACATTTTAAATGTAAATAGAAGCACTACAGATGAGGCTATTTGGTAAATGAACAAATAATAAAGATGTATACTTTATAGATGTCATCACAAACTGTGGCTGAATGCATTGGTGGAATGTAACTTTTGGGATGTAATTCAATGAGGAGCTTCACCAAGCCTGTAACCACAATACAGCACCACACAGTATACACAAGATACTGATAGGTCCCTCTTGTGGCTGAAGTATTGTATTGCATTTCAAAATATCATAGATAAGATAAGATATACTTTATTGTCCCCGTAGGGAAACTTGTCTTGGACTCTGCTGCTTTACAGAAACCATAAACACGTGTAACATCATACATAAATACAAACCAACATACATACATACGGTACCATCAGTAAAAGTAGGAGGATATCAGTATCAGTATAATACCACAGTAAGATACTGTATATCAAAGCCATACACACATATTAATAAAGGCTTCTAGGTAGTTCTGTAAAAATCCATGGTATTTTATTGTAGCTAAAATTGTTATATAAGGCTTTCACTTACATTTGTTATTTATCAAACGTATGACACATGACAGCAGATTGATGAATTTAATCACAAATAACACACTGAGTGAATGCTAAGTGGCAATGCTGGGTTCTATTAAAGATGTAACAATCAACCTCCTAATGTCATAAGAATCTGTTTGTAATTTGTGAACAGTCAACATATGGACTGAACTCATGTTGCCGTTGCACATTCTTCTTACAATATGAGGAAAAATGCTATTGGAGTAGTGATCCAAAAAATGAATCACTCATCTAATGCAATGGTGTGAGCAACTGGGCTAAACAGGTGGCTGGGATGCATCCTATAGATTAAAATGATATTTAATGATCAAAGTTAAAACAATTTTTTTAATTGAGCCTGAAGAAATTGTGCAATCCTTATTTGTAATTTTTCGGATTCTGACGTTGATGCATGATAGTCCCATTTTGGTCATGATGTCCTTCCAAGAATGGTTATTGTAATGTAAATATACAAATCAGAATTTTACATTTGGTTGCGCTACATGATAGACAAGGCCAATTTGACACCGGTAACAATATTCATTTCTAAAGGCCATGTGACATAACCAAAACAATACTCAATGGTCTCACCAAAAAAATACCTAATAATTGCACTTTCTATTTTCTTGGGATGTGCGTATGGTAAATCACAGTAAAAGTCAAATGTGAGAGCATGTGTAACTTTGCACTCCAATAAATATATACAGTCATTTAAAATATACTATTTACAACTGCTGACAGTACAGTGGTAAAGTAGTGGTAACTGTGGTAACAAAGTGGTAACTGGGCCAAATTTTTAAAAATATTAATATTTGTATTAATATGAATTTTAAACATATATTTAATGTATGAGGAATAAAACCAGCATGGGTTAATAAAAAAATCTAAATAAGAGACAGTTTACTTGAGCAGATACATACTATATATGACATTATGAAGGGTAGCTAGGCTTGTTCTGTTAAATATTCCTGCTCTGAAATATTATCAATATTTGGTTTTACCATTATTATTTAAAATATGTATCTAATTGAACATTAACATTTAATTTATGTTCTCTGTAGAAATACAACTATATAAGTACTGGAAACTGCAATGTCTCTCACAGTGGTGCTTGATAAATTCTTGGTTCATACATCCACCCAAATACTTTCCCTGGATGTACGTATGCGTTTAATTCCATTTTACAGTGCAATTTTACAGTAGGTATTCTTTAAGTCCCCAAATAAATCATACCCATAAATGAAAAATGTGAAGGCAATTTCAGCCAAAGAGCATTGACTCATTGAGATAAGGCTAAATGCTTTGCATCCTGGAGAGGAGGAGAACTAACTGTTTATAGGTTGCATTAAACGTTCATCTTTGTCTTTTAATCATTTTGAAAATTGTTTTCCAAATGCTCACCGTCTCTAATCCCAGCAGCACCAGGAGTGGAATGGTCGTCAAGCCACCCTGGATCCATTCATCAAGAGACACCGTGCCATCGCGGTCATAGTCAATTTCCCGCATCATTTCCTGTAGAATCTGCAACAACCAATTACAAAGAAAAGGAATGATGTCACAAGAGACAATCACAAACCTAGGAACACAATACATAATAAAAAATTCATCATATTTAGTTTTTGGGGGGTTTTATTACCGGCTTCAGCTCCGTAACATCCCATTCAAGGTATTCGGCAACATGCATCATTTGAGAGATTATTTGTTCCAATTCCTGAAACAAAGGAAAATGATAACCACAAAATGTCTGCCAACCTCACTTGAAACATTCCTCGTTAATTGATTAACAAAAACATATATTTGTGTATCACAGCATAATTACAAACCTAACAGAAAGAGCAAATTTCGTTCAGAATTAAAGCTGAATTAAACATCTGTCTTCTCTCTACCATCATTGCATATGCCCAATAATATGGACATGAAAGAGAAAAAAAACAGAAAAACAAACAAAATGAAAACAGCATGAATACAAAAGATCCATGTTTGATGATTTAATTACATCTCGTTCACCGTAGGGGCTCAATTAGTTTCAACTGCAGAGTCGTGATGGTGTCATCCAGCCCTAACTGAACAACATGAGATACACTACCTCTCTATTCCTCTTTAACATTCCTCTAGCACTTTGTGCTTGAAAAGGGGGCATAGTTGGGGCTTTCCATCATAGATTTATGCTCAATAATACATCAAGTTGGTGAAAAATATCAAACACGTCTATTTTGCTTCACTGCTATATCGCTATAGAAATTCCCTTTAATATTGCCATCCTCAAGATCAGGGTTGCCCAAGTTCGGTCCTGGAGATCTACTGGGCATGCAGGCTTTTGATTCAGCCCAGCACTAACACACCTGATTCCATTAATCACTTCACTAACACACCTGATTCCACTAATCAACTGCTCGTCAAGGCAATGAATGTTCGAATCAGGTGTGTTGTGAAGGGCTGGAACAAAAGCCTGCACGGCCAGTAGATCTCCAGGACCGAACTTGAGCAACCCTGCTAAGATGTTCTATCTATATATCTAGGTTATGAAGTTATATATTAAAATGATTCACACTAACATGCCAAAATAAAAAAGGTTTACCGAGCTGTCCAGGCACCCGTTCCCATCAGTATCGTACAGACGAAACATAACTGAGAAAAAAAATCAAGAGTATTACATTTTTCAAAATGTACAAAAAGTACAAATTAAAAATATATGTTGTTAATTTTGTGTGCCAAGACTTATAATCCTACACAATATGCATAAGTCCAGCGCTCTAAGAGTCTGTTAATTCTGTGGATGAAAGGTAAGACAATTGCAGCACATTGCTGTACAGTACAAAAAACTAAAACATAAGTATTCGATTAACTGAAAAATTATTCGATTAACTGAAAAATGATTCACTGAAAAAAGTATATAATAATATACTTTCAAAGGTTGTCTCATAAAGGTTGTCACTTCATTTTACCAAAACACAATATTTGTAATATTTTTAAGATTTTCTTTCTGAAGTTATTTCTTAAAATTAATGTGTAATTCACTTTGGGAAGTTTGCTCATAACAAGAAAACATTTCAGAAAATTGTTCCTAACAATACTATAATGGAAACAAGAAAACAAGGAGCTGACATTTCCCTCCTGCGGAATGGAATACAAACTGTGTGTTTGGTTTTAGCCACCTCTTATCAGGGAGTAGAAGTTAAATACTGAGCAGAAGCTTTAAATCTCAGGATAACACTTCTTGGTGTTTGTACTGGAGGCAGCTTGCTTCTCTCTGAAACACTGTATATATGTCAATTCATATTGCCATTGTGTTGAGTGCATCATGTCAAAAGGAACACAAAAAGACGAATCCCCTTTGAAGGAATATGAGTAGCGTATGTGAGCTGCAGTACTGTGAGCCCCAGTCTGAACAGGCTCTCATTCTGCACTAAAACACCGCTCCTGCTGTCGTGCGAATCTGCTGCATCGCCATGGAAACAGGCGGCTCAGAATGCTGGTAAAGAGATTGGATAAAACAGGAATAAAAATAACAGGCTGAAACTGCCCAGACAAACCCAATAACAGAATAGAGAGGGCAGAAGAAAGGGATTTCCTGGCACCTCCATGAACTTCATATTCATAGAGGTGTTCCGTGTGGGTCGCAGTGTTTAAAAAGGTATCTGCGAGTAATGGGTCTACTTTAGCACGTATAGAATAACATTACACAGGATGAAAAAAACAGCTGTGACGTGAGTTATTTAAGGAAGGGCAGCCCCAGTGTGTGTGTGTGTGTGTGTGT
Organism: Aldrovandia affinis; assembly: GCA_029706075.1. Lineage (NCBI taxonomy): Eukaryota > Metazoa > Chordata > Actinopteri > Notacanthiformes > Halosauridae > Aldrovandia > Aldrovandia affinis. Next base: position 10,535,270 of record JAINUG010000008.1, read on the forward strand.
GTGCCTGTTTACATGTGTCTGTGGGAGTATGTGTGCCTGTGTGTGTGTGTGTGTGTGTGTGTGTGTGTGTGTGTGTATGTGTGTGTGTATGTGCATGTCCGTGTGTATGTGAGTGTGTGTGCATTGAAGGGGGCGTGAGGGAGGCGTTTGACGTCATATGAATAGAAGGCAGCTTGCTGTTTGTCAGGTTTTAATTAGGTGCTAATTGACATTCTCCCACAGGAGGCCAGCCCTATGGGGCAGGAGTAAGAGGAAGTGATGTTGCTCTGAGGTCATTAGTTATAACTTGCAGTAAGCCAGGCAGCCACATGAGGGCAATAATGTGCAGTACTGTGGAAAAAATAAAGCAGGCTCCTATTGCAGCTATAATACAAATTATATTGTTGTTTGTTAGTTTATTTTGCCTAGGAAATACAGGAGTTGATGAAACCATCACACTAATGCAACGATTCTGAATGTTTCAGTATTGGTGAACCTCATATTCCTCAACCAAGAGCAAACAATTATACCAAAAACACATATCTATTGTCAAATCCATTCTCGTGGACTCTCCTGAAGCTGATCCACAGGGGGACAGTATATACGTTGGAAAAACTTAAAACCTTATTTCACAAGAACTTTACATTTAATTTACAACTTAACATTCTACTGGAGGGACTGAAATATTTAGACACCTGTTTTTTATGGTATCCTAAATGTATAAAAATATGCATAATGTCAAATCACGAAAGGAGCAAGTCCTTAAGACATACGCACCTACACTGAAGAGGAAAGCAAGGCGATCTTTTTTTATTGCAACGCTGCAAAATTACGTCCCTTCTGGCTCGTTATGAGCGCGTACCTAAATTCACACGTCAGCAAGTTCTACCAAATGGAGTAGTACACACCTCTAGCAGTTCCACCTCCTCACACGAGTGGTAGACTACTCATTTGTTTGTTGTTGACAAGGACAATAAAACACTGGTTTGCGGCTGCATTATTATTTTTCCACATTTTGTACGTTCTGAAATATACAACCATTCCCCAACAGGTGGCGCTGTTTATCTATACCACACAACCATTAGCGGGGGGGTGTACTGCACTGGAGGTTCGCTTTACATTTTAAAAAGAGATCACTTCGAAGGCTAAATGCATAACATGGCGCATTGCTTAATTCAAGAGGAATTATTTATGCCTTCTTTGCTTTACGCTCCATTTCTCTTTTAAATTACACATTTATGAATGAAGAATTGTATAAATTCAGCCAGATTTTCAGAAAATGAAAATGGACCACGAGCATTAAAAAATCAGTGTTGTTTACTTGATATAATTAAGAAACAGTCATGTGAATATTTAAACTTTTTTTGTACAAATAACTGTAAATATATTTATAAATGATTGCATTTTTTAGCAAACACCATTACAAATGTCCTTATCTGCAGAACAAAAATCCTTACATATCGTCCATTGTGTGTGTCACTGAGTCACACAACCAAATAACTTACATAGTTTCTGAACCAATTCTGGTGAAGTACTGTACCTTGTAGAATGTTATTGGGCTCTGAAAATTCACCATTGTGGTCACAAGCCTCAGGTCCTTTCAACCATCTCTCTTACTCAAAGCTGTCAAATGTCCACGTAAAAATATAAATACACGTCTCAATAAACATTTTTTCACACACATACAGAACCATATTCCAATCATAATATGCCATTTACACCATTATAATTGAGCCAATTGCAGATTTAGTAAGAGCACATGGCACTGGATTCTTAAAAAAAAGAATAAGCAGGGATAAAAGCAGGTGTTATAAGCCCAAATGAAATTCCATTTTCTGAATTCATTGCTAAGCTGTTGAGAACACTGTGAGTGATGACACGCCTTGTTCAGGGCTGTGTTCGAGACTCATGGGAGCCAAGGGGAATGAGTAATGAGAGGACATATGTCATACACAGCACAGGTACAAACACTGTGATCCACAGAAAAAAAACATGCCCACACTCAGATGCTGCTTAGATGAGCATGTTTGCTGTTTGGTTTGAAGTTTTAGGCTCCGATCCCCAAAGGGTCAAGATTTCGGATCCCAGGGGAACATTTCTGTTGTACCCTTGAGCAAATGGATGCGTAAAATATAATTATTGTAAATGCTGCACTCTCTGTCTTACCTTGATTCAAAGTGAACGCTCATCAAGAACAATGGAAGAGCCGACATCACTGAATATGCCAATGATGGCACTGTTCAACACTGTTTTATACGAGTCCTATGGCAACATACATTTGTTATAAGTCCTGTGGCAGCAAGAATAACATTGAGCAGCATATGAGAAAAGCGCAGACAATCTGGCTCAAACCTAGTGTTGTAAATAACAGCCAGATCTTTGGACAGAACAAATTGCCCTTTTGAAAGTAAACCCGCCGCACTAAATATTTCATTACTGATTGGGAGGGGGTGTCAAATGATTTATTTCATTGCAGGGCCTGTGTGTCGAAATTAGTCAAAAAGGAAACAAGCCATGTGTAACTTGTTTCATTTTGATCATAGTGGGTTGAAAAGAAAAAGAAAACATTGGCGTGGGCTTCACACTCCAGACTGAGGTACGGAGGAATGATGGACAATAATAATCGAACAAGAAGGTTAAACTGAGGTTGCACACTCTTGTTATATCTTCTCACAATTCATGAAGTATCTATTAATAAAGAGCCACGTTCGGCACCCCAGTGCCTTTATCAGGGCTTGGCATTACTGCTACCTACACTCTCCAAACCACATGGTCACGCCACACTTGATAATTCGTTTAATTCCAGGATGTTTGTCTGGAAATAAAATGAGGAGGAATAAATTTGGATGCACCTACATTCGAGTTTGTCTTCGGGACGCCCCCCTTCCAGAAGGGACAGGTAACACACTATGTCCTTCAGTTGGACCACATCCAAGGGCTCCACTCTGGGGAGGTGCGGGACCTTCAGAGGGGTGGAGCCGCCTTTGATCAGCTTGAGCCCTGAGAACAGGAGATTAGTGTAGACACTCATACAAAACTGCCACTGGAAGATCATATATATATATATACACACAGTGAGGTCCAGAAGTCTGAGTCCACTACCAAGATCTGTTTGCTTTCAGCATTCATCAAAAACGAACACAACATTCTTACCCAGCAGAGCAATTTGACCTCTAGCTACTTTCTACTACTGAATTCTGCTGACATAATTACAAACATCTGCAAAAACCTTTGCAAAGGAAGTGTCCTTTTTCAAGATTAAAGCAGTAGCAATGAGAACACATAGAGGACCATATTAATTTAGTCAATATCCAGTATTAATTGTTACAAGACCAAAACAACTCACACTGTGTGTTAGGAGTGTCCAATAAGGTGTCACAACATTTTGAGGAAATGAAAGGCAGTGGTGTGCAAACAAAATATTTATATATATTTAAATTTCATACCATCCTTTCTCAAAATATTTTTTTATTTGTATCATGGTTTTATGACATTATTGACTAACAAATACCATGAGTAAGATTTGTGCTAGTGAATGAATGAATGATAAAAACAAACAGATCTTGGTAGTGGGCTCAGACTTTTGGACCCCACTGTATATATCATATATATATATATACACCAATCAGCCACAACATTAAAACCACTGACAGGTGAATAACACTGATCACCTCGTTACATATAGACCATAATGCACCAGTGATAGAAAAAGTGTGGAAAGATGTTGTGTGATTTTTTAAGATAAGTGGGGTCAGCAGAACAAGAGGCCATAGGTGGAAATGAGTTCAAGGCAAATTCCGCACAGATATTAGGAAGTGTTTCTTTACACAGAGGGTTGTCAATGCCTGGAACAGCTTGCCAAGTTGAATAGTAGAGGCAGAAACACTTGGGCTATTCAAGTCTAGGCTAGATGCAGTACTAGATTAGGACATGACGAGCCTAGATGGGCTGAACGGCCCGTTCTCGTCATTATGTATTCTTATGTTCTTATGTGACCTGCAGGAGCTGCTGGATTTCACTCCATGGGCTGCCTCCTGAGGCCCCAGGTGCTATGTGTACAACATATGCGCTTTTCCAGATGAAGTACAGTGGTTTTACAAACCGTTTCACAAAAATTGTTTTATAACATTTATTGTGTCTGATTCCACGTCTTACAGGGATAAGGATACAGAACCAACTATAATAATAATATAATATATGCCATCTAGCAGCAACAAAAACGGACAGTAATGAATGCATACATTTTTCAGTATATGTGGTCCCAATGGGAATCAAACCCATAACCTAAGCATTGCCAACGCCATGCTTTACCTACTGAGCCACACAAAACCACAGAACCAACTGTGCAATCAGGGCTCAGATTCCCTGCATGGACACCACTATGGAACATTGGTAAATAAAAATACTTCTATTTTACACTGTTCTCCTCTGCGTTTATGTTTCTAATGCAAGTTTTCATTTATGTGAGTTCATTTACTGTACATATAAATGAACATACTGTTAATGTATTGTACATATGTGTGTGTGTGTTAACTGAACACATTAAATCAATCATTCAACCATTAAGAATTATTCATTCAGCTCATTTACAAAAATGTGTGCATCTCAGTAACATTAATATTCATATTAAAGAGGCCACGATAATTTTGTTGCCCTTTCATAGCGCATCTTAATGGCTAAAAAGGCTGAAATGGCATCAGTGGAGCCCAGGTGGACTGCCATGAGCTCCCTCCAGGAGTTTGGGGACAGTTGAATTCACCGGCTACTCGAGACTTGTCCGGCGCAGAGGGCTGGGCTTGGGCCCTTTGCTGCTGAAGGACAGAAAGAGGTGCTGGCAGAAGTCATCACTCAGCTCACTCTCCAGAAACGTCTGCATGAAGAGCTTGAAGCCTTCAAAGTCAATTTCCTGGGGCAAAAAAGTAAAGCACATAAACCCAACGAGCCACATTTCAGCACTCGAATGATAAACGCCTCAATTCCAGAGACCACATTACCTGATTGAGGATTTCCTGCTTCTGCGCGGCATTGGGTAAAGAGTTTGAGAGGTTTGATCATTGACATGGATTCAAATAATAAACATTATTAAGAGAAAACATCAATTAAGTTTTTCACACTCTGTGGTTACAAAGCAAGGGATGATGGACATTATTAGTCTGATCATGTCACACCGAATATGAATTCAAGAAAGTCGTTCAAAGCAGACTAATATGTCAAAACAAAAATGTTGCTAATTAATGTAAAAAGCTGTAAATGTAGACAAAAAAAACCCTTCCACTGATTTACCTCTTCCGGGTTATATTTTGCGAGCACCCCATCCCTGTGAAACTCTTGCAACACGTCTTTCAGCTTCTTGCTCGAGTCTGAAACAACATTGATTTGAATGTATTACTGTTGACATACATTAACATGCGATTGATTACTGAACTGAATCTTGATTAAAATGAAACAGAATATAGTCCGATGCTGAACATTTAAGATGAAACTGTAAACAATCAAAAGAATAATGACATTATTTCATCATAAATTCATCAACTAGTACTTGGAACTAGTATTTGTTTGCTTTGCCAAGGCCCTCGTCCAGGGAAACTTAAGCATATCATATTTTTACATATCATCCATTTACACAGCTTCATTTCCTGAAGCTAATCAAACTAACCTCTAACACAGAGACACTATTTTTCACAGCCATTACCAAATTCCCTTTGCTCTTAATAATAGCCTATAACTTAAAATGAACAATGTGCATGTGCATGGTTCGAATATCATTTAAAAGAACACACTTACAAGATTATGGATATGTAGTCGAGACCGAACATAATCACCTATTCGGAAACTGTCAATTATGCAAAACAACCATATCACTTTAATTTACAGTGCATATGTCCCTTGGTAACAATGAACCGTGTTTTTCCCTCAGTGAGTCACTAGAGTCATTAAAGATGTAGGCAATAACTGGATAATGATTGAAGCTGATTAAACATTACATATCAACAGCATCCAGGGTTCTATAAAAACAGATATGACAAGACTCTATTTTAGTTTTAATTTATTTTATAAAATGTGTTCAATATGATGATATGAAAAAATGTGGTAAAGATGGTTAATCAGAATAATGTATTTATTGGTGGTCTGGGCTTGGCTTTACAGTGCCTTGTCCAAGGGTACAACTGCATGTGATTTTTATTTTTTAATGACTTTGTTTCTGATTTTATCCCATTGTCTCCCAATTTTGTAGCCAATTAGACCCGTTATTTTATGTCAATCCCCTCCTAGTAATGTGAGTTCGCTGCCGTAGTCCTGCGACCGGTAGTGACGAAGGCGAAGTAACGCCTCCTCCGAGACGGCACTCACCAGGCTGTCGACTGTAACCCGGTACTACAGGGCCACTCTTTTGCGCAGCGAACGTCCTGTCGGCTTCCCTCCCCCCTCCCTGGGGCGGACAGCCAATCACCGCCCCCTGGTGGCACTCCCGGCCAGAGCCGACTCTGGCGGGACGGGGAATCGAACCCCGGTCTCCGTGGCCAGTGTCGAACGTTGTAACCACTGGATGCACACTGGGGTGAAGATCCTGCCCTGGGGACCTGTGAAAACGTCTTGATCACTGACTCAATCCATGATATACCTCACCACCACCAAAGCTGTGATTGGCCACTGACTCCATCCATAATACACTTCACCACCAAAGCTGTGATTGGCCACTGACTCCATCCATAATACACTTCACCACCAAAGCTGTGATTGGCCACTGACTCCATCCATAATACACTTCACCACCAAAGCTGTGATTGACTCCATCCATAATACACTTCACCACCAAAGCTGTGATTGACTCCATCCATAATACACTTCACCACCAAAGCTGTGATTGGCCACTGACTCCATCCATAATACACCACCACTGAAGCTGTGAACCCAAATATATCAATTTTTTTAGTGCTGATGGTTTTCATCCAAATATCCAAATATGTATTCTTCTGCCTAGGGGTGTTTTAGCACAAAGACAATACTGAGGAGACTAATTTGTGATTTTTTTCTCAGAAATTGGAACTTGTTGCACATTTGTCAGGTGATAACCACAACCCATGGTAATTAACCACAAAATGTGTTCATCACATCATCAGCTTATCACTTTAATATTACACTTATTCTGTAAAGCACATTTATTACTACAAAACAGCTCAAGGAAAAACATTTATCTCTTCAATATGCCAACAGATGTTCAGTAAAGGAATACATCTGCATGTGCTACCTATTTCAGAAATTATAGGAAAACAGGCACGTGCAGGTGAGTAACGTCTGCATCATAAATAAATATACAAAAATAACCAATTGATGTTTTTCCAGAGTTTCACCTTTAAAAGCTACATTCTTACAGCTGCATTACTCTCATTGCTGTTTTTCTTTACGTTTTCCCATTCTTACTATCTCTTCTCCCACAAAAGAAGAACTGTTACCCAAGAATGGCCATCCATGACCTAATGTAGTCACACCTGTCTTAAAACAGCTGTTCAGGTAATTGCAACATCAGCTGAACATCTAGACAGGCCTAATTAAGAGTATGCAGACACTTCAACTCTGTTATTCCAGCACTGTTCAAATCCATATATCACTGCTGGTCTAATTGATTGACTTATAATTGCCAACACATCTCATTTCTGGAAAGGGCAAGAATACTTGACAGAAATCAGTCACTCAGAGGTCATGTGACCGTGCTGTGCACAGGAATCAGTGCCGCAATGCACTGCATATTAGCATTGTCTCCTTCTTCTGAAGAGGGATCCAATTCTGAACCCACCTGGCACAATGCACATGGTTAAAGCACTGCTAAGGTCACCACAATAAACCAAAGCTCTCCACAACAAGGCACGAGAGGAATTATTACTGGAATGCAACAGAATGAGAGCGTTTGTGAAATGAGTGTAATCACACTACTGCGCATTGTATTTCCTCTCCTCTGCAGGCACATTAAAAGCAAGAGAGACATAAAAAGAGAGAAACAGATTGAGAGTGAGAAAGTAGAGAGAGAGAGAGAGAGAGATGGAAGAGAGAAAACGAGATTGAAGGAGAGGGAAAGAGATTGTGAGGGAGAAGTACTGTATTGGGGACTGACAGTGTACAGACAGTGGGACAACAGGGAGAGAGACAGAGTGAGAGAGAGAGACGCAAAGCAAGAGGTACAGCAGGGAGCTATTCGTTACTACTCCCAGAAAGTGCCATTTTACAACCTGCGCACCAAACACAATAAAACGCACCGAGCCTATTTGGATGCAATTACACAATTGTCCCTCCAACCCTCTCTCGAGCAGACACAATAAAGTGCAGCTGGAGAGCTGTTTACGGGCAGACACACCACGCTGTCACAATGCACAGAGCTATCACTGTGAGCAACGTCACCCCCGACTTAACATTTCCCCTGTATGAGATAGCCTGGCCAGGGAGTTCTAATTATTCAGATGTTCTCTCTGCTCTTTGAATATCTAATAAGAGCGACTCGCTGGCTTTGGGGATGTAATAGCGTCCACAGCACACATTAGTCCCAATCGTTACGGTTACACTGATATATGACTGCAGTTGTTGTTGAGGCTCCGGGCTCAGGGCCATAGAAGAGTTGAGTATAGAGAATACCCTGACTGGAAAGAAGACGTTGCCCCAGGCAACACCATAGAGGGGGGGCTGCTCCTTAGCCAGTTACAGGAAATGGGGAGAAACTAAAAAATGGCCAAACATGGTGTGACAACGAGAGGACGAGACAAACAACACAAAGAGATCAACAGTGTCCGTTACTCTGCGTGCGTCTGTGTGTTTGTGTGTATTTATGTGTGGAGTGGGGGGGATAATGTCAGTTAGAGTGAGTGGTCCACATTGTACCCAGTGACTATGGGACTGGTCTATTTCAGCATCTGCCTTGAGGTTTGAGGTCTGAGAGAATTACACTGAATGAGAGGATGGCTGCTCAATGACATTGGATGACGCTATTTAACACCACTACACTGGATGTCTCTTTTAAGAGCATAACACCAGATGACTCTTTGTATCACCCGTCTTGTCCTCTTTTGTCACACCAGTATTAGCCATATTTTAGTTCTTCCACATCTCCTGTGACAGGCTGTAGAGCGAGCCCCTCTCTGTAGCAAATTACTCTGGATCTACACTGGATGATTTTAGTGCCATTACAGTGAATTACTCTATTAAGAAGCATTAAACTAGGCCTCCCGCGTGGTCTAGCGGTAAGATCGTTAGACGCTAGCCACTGCGATTGGGGTTCAATTTCACCAGTCGCGCCAGTTTTGGGTCTGACTGGGAGTGCCACTAGGGGGCGGCAATTGGCTGTCCGCCCCTATGGAGAGGGATAAAAAGCCGAAGGAAAGACTCGCCGCATATATGAGTGGTCGTGCTTCGGCCTAGACGGGCACCGGCTCGAAGGAGGCAATGCAGCGCTCGCTACTGGCCGGACTACGGCAGCGAGTTCTCATAGGAGGGAGGGATAATTGGCACGAGAAAAGAGAGAAGGGAATCGAATACTAAAAAGTGGGGGAAAAAATGAGTAAAAGCAGCAAAAAAAAATTTTTTAAAAGAAGCATTAAATTAGACCATTTAGCACCATTTCACTGAATGTCTCTATTTGACACAATTACACTGGATGACTATATTTAGCACCATTACACCAAATCACTCTATTTAGCACCATTTCATTGGATATACTTTTTTTGACTCCATTACATTGGATACTCTTATTAGCACATTTCGCACCTCTGCACACTTTCCATTACCATCCTGCCAAGGCACGTTTCCGTATAAATCCAGAGACATTATAATGAAGAAAAAGTCAAACATACGCACAGGTGCAGGGTAAAAAATAATAATTCAGAAAGAGGAAAAACAATGTACCCGCACACTATTTAAAATCTCCCAATGATTTATTTAGAAACAAATTAAACTTTTACCTACACGGTCAGCAATATAATGAAACCAACCTTTAATTTTACTTGTGTATAGGGTACTGTACACAAGGTTACACTGTACACTGTACACTCAGGGTAACTGTATAGGGCACTGGGTTCTAACTGTGTACAATTGATCACCTCATATGCAATTCCAGAAAAGTACCTTCATGGAAACATTTGCAAACTGGATGAATATTTATTATTATATACGTGAGTGCTACTGCAGCAACAGGATAAGGGCTCATTAAATTCAACCAGGAGCCAAATTCATTCATTCATTCATTATCTAACCTGTTTATTCCTGATCAGGGTCACAGGGGGGCTGGAACCTATCCCAGTATGCATTGGGTGAGAGGCAGGAATACATCCTGGACAGGTTGCCAATCCATCGAAGGGCCCAGGAGCCCAATATTAGACTAAATTTTAAAATGCACCTGCAGTGTACCCAATGCATTAATAATGTGAAAAAGCGCTCAATGCTGGAAAACATTTTCATTTTTTGGATTGATACCCTCTGTCATGTACAGTTACATGCATTTATTTGGCAGACAATCACTAATGCCTTGTGTTCAATAAATGCTGTAGCCTGCAGTCCGCCACACAGACGCTTTAATCTCTGAACCTCCGCGTTTATTTTTTGTTTGACCTTTATTTAACCAGGTAAGTCAGCTGATAACTCATTTCTCATTTGCAGTGATGCCCTGGAAATGTGGGAAGGGAATGCAAGGGATTGTGTAGCCAATCAGATGAAGAGGGGGTGGTTAGATGTCCAGATATAGGGAGCCAATTGTGTGGGAATTAATAATACAGTGTAATATTTCATTAATTCCAAATCAAGTACTTATTGAAAACTACAGGGTAAACCCCTGCAATCTATAAACCTATAAACACCTATGCATGTGTGGCTGGTCAAGTTTTTGAATTGTTAACATTCTTTGTGTGGTCTGAGCCAAATATAAATTGTTAATTTATGTGAAAACAGAGTGACTGAATATTGAGCAATGGTATGATACCAGCAGCAGAGCTGGTCCTGTTTTTTGGCCATTGCCCGTGCTTCCTGCTGTCTCCAAAAGCCTGTAGGTGTCTTCAGTACCATGGACAGCAGCAGGTCTTACCTACAGGCATGCACAGCTGAGGTTGATTGATAATCAGTCAATTTGCAGTGCCTTAAATACAAATGTATGGATCAATGAAGTCACCGCGTGGCTTGGCTTTTCCCTCATCCCCTGACAACACTTCCTGTATGCAAACCCAGGAAGTAATGGTTTGCTTGCATTGACCTTCTGTTGTGTAGCACCACTTAATATGGAATAAAGTTACCTTTGGCATATTGATAAAACACGCACACTTGATGTCTGTGTTTTATCAATTCAGCGCCAGACACAGGCCACGCACATACCATGTCACAACAGGTTTAAAGGGATTCACTTTGTACTTGATTTTGAATTCATATTAAAATTATATTTAATATATCATAATTAAACTATATTATTATATTGTATACAGTATATAGAAATATATTAAGGGAACGTGATGTTTCTGATGATTTAACTTGACTCTTGACTTGATTCTTCAAACAACTGGTGTCTTTCATTGTTGGTCATGGTTGCCTGCTGATCATAATAGAACCTCAAACATACGAACCCCAGAGTTACGGACCGACCTATCAACCGAACGGGGTACGAAACCAGAAGTACCATACGCAAATATGCCTTAACTAGCTCCTGATGGAAAGAAGTGATCTGTAGATGGACTCGAGTCACACTTTCCATTAATAAAAAAACTGAAAATGCTATCATAATCAGACAAATGTCTTAGCGCTATACTAAAGAAAACATTGATGGGAAAGTAGATCAAAATTAAACAGCTCATAAGAGTCCAAAGACAGCCAGTCACAAGGTGATGCATTGTTTGGAAATCTGATGTAGAAGAGTATGAATGCATATTGTCATGACATCCTGATTACTGCTGGTTTGATAATTGGTTATGAACTTAAATGAACGTACATAATAATAGTAGCCCATTTAGAAAATAAGAATACAATAATGTAAGTATATGATTCCAATCAATAAAGGACTAAAAATTATTAAAATTGGTGCATTATCTCACTTTCAATGTTACGAACGGCCTCCAATCCAATTGTGGCAGCCCTCCCCGCTCTGTCTGCCGTAATAATCTCTGTTTTGCAGGAGGACAAGGGGCCGGAGCAGGTAGGGTCATCTGTGCTGATGGGAGACACCAGGCTCTGGTGTGTCTATGTGGGTGTGTGGGTATAATGATTCCAGGCTTCCTCTTCCCACCATTTGGACCTGTTTTGTTGAAGCCATGCTATTTTTTGCTCTTTTAGCACCTTACAACACCCCACAAACTATCTGACACTCATCTGCATACTCACACCACTGATTACTGACCTCCACACCCCATATCTTGTGGTGCTTTTTCTTTTTTTCAATCGTTTTTCAAATTAAGCTTTAATTTGTTATTTTATCAATTCCACGTGTTGTCTCCCTTTTTGTCCCAAACTCTCAGCCGTTTTGTGACACCGATGCATTTGCATCCCAGAGGCTCTAAAGTATTGGTAAACATGTGGCACACATTTGACGCAAACTGCTTATCCTGGGAGAGATTTTTATTTCCCAGCTGGCCCACAACTCCAAAAAGTAACTTAAGAAGGTTTACTCTGCTTACAAACTTATCCAGGATATTACACTGTGCCAAATTACATGATATGGGAATTCTAAGAGCTCTACTTGGAGACACATTACTTTAATATCTTTGGTTGAGTGTAGGAGGATTTGCATTGTAGTATATTGAGTCTGAATCATAAAATTGCTGGTAGAATATGTAAGTCTCCTTAGAGACACATCCTGCTTCTGACGGAAACGGAAATGATTGATTCAGTATGTCTTAGAGACAAGGTGCTACCCAGGGGGAGTCTCGCTGGTCAATAATGTGACAGTAAAACACTATAACTACTGTCTCATTAAAGAACCAAATTCAAGTGAAGGGTTCACATCAATGGCACAAGGCCAAGCTTTGGAGCTAGGCCTGCATGCAGATTATGGTTCATTAGCGAGGCAAACAGAGAGGAGGAGGTTGTGGAAGGCCACGCTTACACTGTGCGTACTCCTGGAGCTGGGAGAACTCCGCCGGGCTCAGCGTGACCCACTTGTTCTGGCTCGTCATGACGGGGGCACCTTTGTCCGTCACATCCCACTGATCCAGCACCTGGAAAAAGAGATGACAGAGCACTGGCACTCAGCAGCATCAATCTTGCAAACACTGCGACGGTCGGCCTTAGCTCTGATTCACTCCAAACTGATGCACATCTCACAAGGAAGATGCATTGGATTGGAGCGTGCAAGAAAATTCATGTGAAACGCACAACAAACCAACAGCACCTTTAGTCGTTAAATGGCCGAATAAACGGGTTTAGTAGGCAAGAGGAATGTCTATAGATGTCTACAAAACACAAACGTTTCTAAATGCTTTTCATAAGGTGCCACATATTGTTCTTATTAGGGTACTCATTTCCATCTTCATTCCTTTGATTAAGATAACTGTTGAAGCCTCCCGCGTGGCCCAGTGGTTACAACGTTAGACACTGGATTCCCCATCTCGCCAGAGTCGGCTCTGGCCGGGAGTGCAACCAGCGGCGGCGATTGGCTGTCCGCCCCAGGGAGGGGGGAGGGAAGCCGAAATGACTTTCGCTGCGCATAAGAGTGGCCCTGTAGTGCCGGGTTACGGTCGACGGCCTGGCGAGTCGGAGGAGACGTTACTTTGCCTTCGTCACTACCGGTCGCAGGACTACGGCAGTGAACTCACATTACAAGGGGGGGATTGACATAAAATAGCAGGTGTAATTGGCTACTAAATTGGGAGAAAATGGGAAAAAGAAGATAACTGTTGAATATGAAGCATATTAGACATAATTTTATTTGTTTTATTTTATTGTGTGGGGGGTTTAAATCTATGCACTAGGGCGTTTTGTCTTAACTCCACAATGCAAGTTTGATGACAATTAAAACCAAAGAGGTCAATGTACTATATTGAATTGTATGCCCCAATGTGTGTCCATAATCAAAAGTTAAGGACAAAGCACCAGGGAGGTTACAGTGTATGTCGCCCCCCTTAGAGTATAAAAAAGGCAGCTATGTTCTTCAAAACCATGCAGAACAAAATCTCAATGTCTTTAATCACATATTTCCAAACATTAGATAACTAGAACTCTTGATTTTTTTTATTTTTTTTATATCAACTGGATACACCTTAGGGCATCAGAAACTTGAGTGAATATGGCAATCATTTGTACTGTAGTTAGCATCAAGGGTCAATTAACCACTTATTTTTGTAGGATGGTAATATAAATTAACCAGTGGCAAAAGGGGAAGGAATATTCTACCTAATGAAGACTTCCTGATTTGTTAACTTTATTTATGGACGTTCATGTTCAATAAGCATATAGGCTTGTTGCCACCTGTCAGTCACATAATCACTACTGGGTAGTTGGGACACTACTTTCAAATGTATCTTATATTCACGTGGAATATGTATATCAGTACATTAATAAATGTATTTTAAAATTAAACATTCATGTGGGAACTTATCATTGTGTGAATGTACATGTGAATTATGTATCTCATTATTAACGTTCCTTGGCAACATTTCTAATATTCATTATTTATATATATAACAGATGTAGCAAATTACTGTCTACAAATATCAGCATTGTCACTTGCCAATATGTTCTGAGTTACGCTTTCAGATATCTGTGTGCTGTGTTTTGAGTTTTGTGTGCTCTGAGCTCAATGGTGTGCTATGGGCTATTCTATGAGTTCTTTTAATTTAGTGTGCTTTTAGCCATTTGTGTTCTTAGTGTTTTGTGTCAGTCATGTCTTTTGTGATCCATGATCCATTTCTGAACTTACAGCCAGAAAGTCCCCCTCCACTTACACTACCGGTCAAAGGTTTTAGAACACCCCCATTTTCCAGTTTTTACTGAAATTTAAGCAGTTCAAGTCCAATGAATAACCTGAAATGGTACAAAGGTAAGCGGTAAACTGCCAGGGGTTTAAGTTTAGGTTACCAAAAACTGAAAAATAATGTAAATGTTTTGGCAGTGAGTAGTTTCCTACACCATCAAAAGGCACTTGGAAACTGGAGGAAATTCTGACAGGAAGAGGTCTGGCAGACCCAAAGCCACAACAAAATCAGAAGACAAGTTTCTGAGAGTCAACAGTAGCAAAGTAAGGGCCATGAAGCACCGCCAGTGGACTACTGAAGACTGGAAGAAGGTCTTATGGACCGATGAATCAAAATTTGGAGGAGGAAGTGTGATGGTCTGGTCTTCTTTTGCTGGATCCAGAGTCGGCGACTTGCACAGAGTGACTGTTAACCCATGTTAACCCAGTACTTGTTCCCTGAAAAGGGCCTTTTTAATAATAATTTATATTATTTTTTCTGTTTTTGGTAACCTAAACTTTTTTTTTTTTAACCTCTGGCAGTTTACCGCTTACCTTTGTACCATTTCAGGTTATTCACTGGACTTGAACTGCTTACATTTCTGTAAAAACTGGAAAATGGAGGTGTTCGAAAACTTTTGACCGGTAGTGTATATACCGCACCTGTGTGCATTTCAGGACTCCATCCAAATTTTCTAACCCAATTACTGCGCAACAACAGCATACTGCAACAAGTGTATTCATGTGATATTCATGCTCTAGTTTTCTTACTGCAACTGAAAAATAGCTCTGGTTACAGTTCTTCAACTAAGAGTAACATTTACTGTAAGTTCCATGTTTGTGTGTGCATGTGTGTGATTGTGCACGTATGTGTGTTCTCAAGAATACAAACTGCGTAGCCCAATTATGATAAGATGAAATATGAAAACAAAAAAAGAATACCAAAATAGCCAAGCACGTTCCTGGGCAACAAGCTCTTCCTTTGTTATTGTGCACAGGTTATTTTATCCCTATTCTGAATTCTGTTTGCTGAAATGGTGAATTGGTTCTGTGCAAAACGACAAAAGTGTATGAATCTAATACATTAGTATTCCCTTTTGTAAAGTTTAAACCATTGTTTGTGGCACCCAATTTGTACTCACTGGAAACCTTTCCCTAGATACACAATCACATTAACAGAACTAACGACGATTACATCTAGCAATCATTTTCTATATCACAGTACAAAATAATAATCACAATGTATTACTGTACATTTGTCTTATGCTAGACATTTTAATATCCTATCCATGTTTAATAATAATAATAATCTACATTTGTATGACTAAATGTATGCTGAAATGGACATTATCCATCTGGCCTTTGCCATAGCACTTTTGCAACAGTTGAATGCTAATGCCCTTTTAATGACGAGAGTGTATCCACAAGAGAGGCAGATTACATAAACATGCATTCAAAATACTTCCACAAGCAGAGATAGATAAGCCCTAATGGTGCTGGTGCAACAAGGAGAAGCAACAGCAAGGTTTTTTTTTTTTTTACTGTTGTATTCCCTCACAATTATATTCAACTGCAATATTTATCCCAGCAGGGAAGCGTGCTGCAGTCCCACTAGTTCCACAGCTACTGAAATGCCAACTGAATCTTCTGCGTGTTATGACTGGGAATGAAAAATAGCTTATATTCATCCGATGCACGACACAGCAGATTAACACCCTACTCACCTCCTGTCAAACCAAGACAAGCTGCAGGCAAGGTAGGGTCGTCCTCCAGATGTTTACAGATGTTGCTCTCTGTCACACACACACATACGTGCACACAAACTCGCACTCACACTCACACCCCACGTTGTGTTTGAAGTCCTGAAGCCCCAGCGATGCACGTGTGCATGGGTGTGTGTGTGTGTGAGTGTGTGTGTGTGTGTGTGTGTGCTATCAAATTCAGTGTCGATGGCAGTATCCACTGTAAACAGTGTATGTACACAGAGATGCAGCCAGTGCTGGAGGAGAGAAGCTCTCTTCTCCTCTGCTCTCCTGCAATGATAATTTCCCACACTCCTGCTGACGTCAACGCAACCCCCTTACACACGCACACACATGCATATACTCTCCCTCCCTGCTGGAATCCCTCGCTTGCCTCGTCAGTGATGTCCTGAGCTCCGACACTGCTTGCTCCTGATCCCAGCGCATCCCCATTAAAATGCGGCACCACATGCTGTGTCTTTAACACATCAGATTACATTCCAGTGGGCTCGACAAGACCTGGGTATGAGTTACACTCCAGCATGAACCCAGGGCCAATCTGAATCAGGGTACGCATTCACATGATGATCTGTGGCAGAAGTGGATTGCCTCAGCAGCAGGGAGAGAATTAAGAGTGCTTCTAGTCCTAACACATTTCTCGCAGTCATTTAAAAAGCATATGATGAGAGTGTCTATATCCTCTCATGCCTTGTGTGAATTTCTGGTAACCTTCCCACAGCACACCTCTTTAGCATCTACGTCAGCTGGAGTCTAGGTCTGCACATCTGTGATGTGCCCTGAGAAGCACAGTTGGTTGTCCAGAGTCACTCCAAGGTTCCTGGCAGACCGGGATGGAGACACTACGGAGCCTTCCACGGTGATTGAGGCATCAATCATCAGGGAGCTCTTCGCTGGGAGGAAGAGCAGCTCAATCTTCCCCAGGTTGAGCTTCAGGTGGTGGGTGGACATCCAAGCAAAGATGTCTGCCAGGCATGCAGCGATAAGTGCCAGAAGGAGAGAAGGAGAGAAAGAGTTGAGTGTCATTAGCATTGTGATATGAAAAACCATGAGCAGAGATAACCAAGTGACTTGGTGTACAGGGAGAATAGGAGGGGATCTAGCACCGAGACCTGCAGTAGAGAGGGTGTGGGGAGAGCAGAGGGATCCTCTGCAGGCCACCTGTTAGGACTGGTCAGCCAGGTATTCAAACCATGCCAGTGCAGATCCTGAGATTCTCATCTCGACGAGAGATGAGAGCAGGATGTGGTGGTCAACGTTGCCAATAGCAGCTGACAGGTCGAGCAGGAGTGGAGAGCCTCAGTGATTGGAGAGTTTCGGTAGAGTGACCCACCTTGAAGCCTGATTTGTTGGGATCAAGCAGGTTGTTCTGTAGGAGATAGAGAGACAGTTGATTATATACAGCACATTCTACAGTCTTGGATAGGAATGAGAGGAGAGAGACAGGTCAGTATTTAGAAATGTCAGCAGGAATTCTTGAGAAGGGGGATAGCATGGGCCCTTATGAGGGCAGAGAGGACAGAACCAGAGGAAAGAGAGGAGTTGATTATGTTGGAAACAAAGGGCAGGATGTCCATAGCGATGGACTGGAAGAGGGAGGAGGGAATGGGATCAAGAGGGAGGGTGGTAGGACGGTGGGAGTGAATAAGTTGTGAGATGTCAGAGAGTCAGGGAGGGGTGAGAAGGAGGACAGGGAGGCGTGTGGTTTGGGTTCTGAGATAGGTGAGGGGTGAGGTGCGGGAGGGGTTGGGGAGAAGGAGTTGCGAATGTCATTGACTATCAAGGACCACAATGGAAATAAGTGTTTTTGGCAATGCTGTTGTCCTCTGGGGTTGAAATACATGCTTCTTGTACAAAAATCTGTTTAATTCAAAAATTAAATCCAATCCAATCCAATGCAATGTGTATTCAGATTTTTTTATTTTATTTTTTTTATTTTTTTGTTTTATTTCTGATTTTATCCCATTTTCTCCCAATTTGGTAGCTAATTGGACCCGCTATTTTTTATGTCAATCCCCCCCAGTAATGTGAGTTTGCTGCCGTAGTCCTGCAACCAGTAGTGATGAAGGCGAAGTAACATCTCCTCCGAGACGGCACTCGCCAAGCCGTCGACCGTAACCCGGTACCACAGGGCCACTCTTATGCGCATCGAACGTCATGTCGGCTTCCCTCCCCCCTCCCTGGGGCAGACAGGTGTATTCAGATTTTGATATAAAGATTGACAAAGTCACAAATGCAAGTAGAGTGTGTTGTACTGGAGCATTGAGCCTGTCATAAATGTAATACATCAACATCGTCAAGGCAATTAGCTTGTTAAATGAGAGAAAATTTTAATTATTCTAAACAATCTGTGTATTAAACTAACTTTAATGTCATCAATCAATGAAATGGCCTGGGTTCATTCAAACAACATTAGAAATTTGGAGATCTGAGATTTGGAGGTGTAGCCTAGGGAACTAAAAAATGTAAAGGCAAAGTAAAGTAATTTAATAACTGTTGGGCCACCACCTGAGGCCAGACTGGCCTTTATGGCATAAAGCATGGCATAGAGTCTACCAGTGTCACCACCAAGCCACCATAGTCTTCCACTTAGTTGATGTATGTGGAAAATTCTGTCTCAGGCATTGTTCCAAAATATATTATAAATGCTCAATTGGGTTAAAATCTGGTGACTAAGAAGGCCATGATATGAATATCGCCAGTGTCATGCTCTTCCTGTGACTACTCGTGCTCTGTGGACTACTCATGCTCTGTGTCATCTTTAAAGACAATCCTTTTAGGGCTCCCAAGTGGTGCAATCAGTAAAGGCACTTGTTCTACGTGCAGGTTGCCCACTACAGCCTGGGTTTGAGCCCTGGCTGCACCAGCCCAGTTCTGGCCAGAAGTCCCATTCAGGGGCAGCAATTGGCTGTCCGACCAAAGGAGAGGGGAGAGGGAAGCCAGGGAGGCCATTTTCCATGTGCAAGTAGCTTTGTGTGTGTCAGAGATACGGTCAGTGGCTTGGAGTTATGGTTAAGGGGCTTGTTACTGCTAGTCGCAGAGTTGCAACTGCAAACTCACAGTATGACAGGAGTGTGTGTGTGTATGGTTGGGGACAAAAGACACCACTCTCTGCAGGAAAGAAATGCTTGAACATGGGGTGAAAGAAAATGATCACTCAGTACCAATTGAGTACCATTATGTAACGATTGATATCGACCTTGCCTACTAAGGGAGTACACCCAAACCACACCAGAAAAATGTGCACCACATGATTACGGAACCACCAGAACCCTTAACAGTTAGAAGAATGTTGTGTTTCTATTTTTTGTTACCTGTATCCAAAATCTATAAATGCTTTTAAGGCCCCAGAGGTAAAAGTTAATGCATAAAATCGGTAGGAAATTAAACAGGTGGGAAAAAAAACCGAAGGATATTTTCTACAGCTTTTTAATGCTTGGAGAAACCCATAGGTCCATGTAGCCTTTAATAAGGAGGATTTATGTTTTCAATTTGAGTGGCTCGAACTGAGGTATCGACCTCGTCCAATGCAATCTATGAATGAGGGCTTCCGACTCACTCACGCGTATGCCACTGCAACCTGCAGTCAATCAATAGCTGGGGGATAATGATGCAACCAATTAAGTGCTTCTGAAAGATATTTTAACAGCAGCTAAAAGTACTGGCATATATCAAACCAATAATTGTTATAGTACTCGCCAGTGTGGCCTGAAAATACCATAAAGAAGACTGTTCTGTGCCTGCTCTACCTAGCCCCTGGCACCTGCTCGGGTAGAAGTGTGATGTATGTAGTGATCAAGACGCTGTGATTGTAGCCAAAAGGCTGCAGGGTCATTTCTCAGTTGAGGCTCTGTGCCCATGGGCAAGGTATCTTCAGTAAAGAAATGCTTCAGTAAACAATACGCTATATAAATGTATAATTTGTAGTTTAAGCTGTCCGTTGTCCTGCATAAGCATGGTTACAAAGCAACTATTTAATAACCACTCTTTTTTTCAAAACATTATATGGCATTACAGTGATGTCCATAGAACCTAATCATGGGAGCATGCAGCATATTTGCATATACATAACGATATCCATCAATGGCCTGTATGTGAAATGTTGATCCCAAGTCAGAAAATGCATAATTTATGCCATTATTTGTTGGCTACAATGGTCTCGTTAAATCTAGTGAGATTTTTGCCCGTTGTGTTAAAAACCCCACAGCTGAATATAAACGGCGTCGGTCGTTTTAGCCCGAAGACCGAAGTTGCCATTTTCTCCATGAATTCAGATGCACTGAAAATGATTTGAATGTGCTGATGTTTATAGCAGTCGTGTCTCTGCTCAGTGCTCTATAAAAGGGTTCCCTTTTTACAGCACTAGTGTGTAGATATCCACAGAATGTCATAAATAAAAGTGAGAGGAAATTCTTGCCTGCCGCTGAGATTGCTAGGGATTTATGGGGTCCTAAATTCTGGCACAAAAGTAAAAGATTCATTTTTTTCAATGATGAATGAGTTAAAGGACCACCTGAACATTTTATACTGAGAGCAGCCTCACAATTCCATTAGAGCCCCACACAAGGAGATGTTATCCACATAAATTACACTATGGCCCTGGTTTTGGATGGTGTACCGCACAAATAGGTGGGCTAACAGGTTTTTTTTCTATTGCCAAAGCATAAAAAATGAGCCCAAAGGAAAATTCTTTTTTTTAGCATTTCAGCTTAGCTTTTAAATGTTTTTAGAATTATCGGTGATGCTGTGTTCACTGAGCCATCATGTTCACCAAGCTGAAAAAGCTGCAACTTCAGCATGTCAATTTGCAATGCAAATACAGCTTTAATAATTACTCAGAACTTGAGCAGGAGGAATTTAATTCTAAAAGTTGACAAATAAGGTTGGAAGATGGGAACAAAGAGAAGCATACTGTACACTGATTTAATAAGATTAAAATATGGTACAGAAGAAAAAAAAACTCGCAGGGTGCCTGAGAGTGGGAGACGAGAGAATCCCAGACCAACCTACCCACCCCTATCCCTGATGGAACAAAGCAAACTCACTCTTATCCTTAGTTGATGGAAGTGGAAAATTGTGTTTCAGGCATTGTTCCAGAATATCCCATAAATGCTCGATTGGGTTCAGATTTGGCCATAGTATGGATATTGTCAGCGTCATGCACTGTGACTACTTGTGCTCTGTGGACGGGGGCATTGTTATCTTTAAAGACACCCCTATTAAGGCCCCGAGTGGCGTAACCAGCAAAGACACTTGTTCTAAGTGCAGGTTACCCACTGCAGCCTACCTGTAGGTTTGAGCCAGTTTGCTCCGCCACTGTACTCCCGTTCATTGTACTCATCGTTTCATTTATAATTTATTTGCTTGTTTCAAGTTATCGTAATCCTAATAGAATGGTGAGAATTAAAATATAGCCAGGGTGTTATTTCCACCAGGGACACCGCAGACATATCCCTAGCACTATTTTAACAGACAAATCGGACACACCAACACTAGGACCATGAGGGAAAAAGATGCCTCTCCTCCAAACATCTTTAACGTCAGGTGAAATTATTTTTTTGTACGTCTCTAGCCATCTTCGTTCAATCTATTCAGTATGAGTGAAGGAGCACCATTCCAGATATGACTGGCAGCATATCCAGGGCCGTGCACAGACATTTTGGGGGCAGGGGCTCAAGCAAAAAAAAAGGGCACTCACCCCACCGACACACACTATTCCCACCCCGATGTTGCCACACCGCCGCCATCCATAATCACACACTATGTTCATAACATGGGACCTGTTTAAATTCTACCGAAACACATTATTCCATGAAGAAACCACAGATTTGATGTAGTAATGCAAGTCAGTCAGTGTAAGTAATGCAGTCAGTCAGTGTTCAGTTGTTTAGACCAATTCAGTTACATTAAATCAGTGGTTTCTTTGAGAAAGAAAGTTAGGAAGGATGCAATTTAATGGCATTCAAACAGATCATACCTTTCCAGTATGTACACTTCCTAAGTGTGGCATGGTTCATGCTCTACAGATTGTATCACCCTGTCTACAACAGCAGTTCACACAGACATCACATAGACCTTAGTCTTCAATCTTTATTCCAGGAGCAGGAATAACAAAACATAAAACACATGCAATAATTAATTTAAATGAATAATTAAAAGAAATAAAAAGGAACAAATAGGCCTATATCAAGAAAACATCCTTATAAGATAATACACGTAAACCTAGCCATATAGCTAAAACACCTGTTTAAACAACATAACAAACATTAAAATAAATAAACATTACAAATAAAAAAATGATAAGCCTAAATAATATTTTTCCAGTGTTCCTTCTCAATCAGCAATCACAGGAGCATCCTCCTTGGAGCCATATCTTTGAATATTCTGATCACCTCACTGTGACTCACTTGAATGTCTCGTTCAATGGCTAGCAGAAGTGTCTTCTGGCTGTCTTCTCTGCAGAGGCTTCTGAGTTTGTTCTTTATTATATTCAACTTGGAGAAGGACCTCTCCTCTGTGGCTGTAGACACTGGCAGTGTAGCATAGGTTTTAATCATCTGAACCAAGGTTGGGAATATGAGCTGGCCCCTGTTTTCTTTCAGTGTGGCAAGCATCACCTTCATGCTGTCGTTGGATGGGAAGCTGGCATGGAAGACCTTTAGCTCTGATTTCAGCTTCTCCTCTTCCTCAACACCATATAAGTCACACAGTGTGTGGATGGCTTGTTCAGCCTCAGGATTTATGCTGCTTACCCAGTTAGCAGGAACGGTAAGGGAGTGGAAGGACTCGATAATTCTGTCAGGAGGCATTCAATCGTCATCCCCTTTGAATCGCCTATGGAGTTCCTGGGTCATTGTGTCCAAGAATGTGTAGTACACCTTGATCCGGTAGTATTCCTCCACAGATTTGAACTGGTGGCTGACTTTAGCAGCTGTTGTGCTGTGTTGGAAATGTGCTGGGACTTTCCGCTTCCTTCCCTGACCAGGCACTACTGTGGGTATGGGAATGTCGAGGCTCTCTGCCTTCTCAGATGCATTCTCAAATATGGTCTTGAACTCTTCCTCAGACCTATTTGTTTTCAGGGTGTCCAGCACTCTGTCTATGACTTTGTAGGCAGTGGAGTGGTCCATATCTTTCTGCTGCAGAGCATCTGAGGCCAGGGCAGTTATTTGGAAGACAACTCAAAGTTGATGGCATCCAGGTACATCTGTGCATCCCCAGTGGTCAGGTCTGGTGGATCACTCTCACTGATGTCTGTAAGGAGCTTCAATACAGCTTTCAGAACCTTCTTGAAGGGCCTTCAGGGCTCTTTCTTGGCAGGCCCAGCGAGGATCAGAGAGCTTCTGCAGCTCTGTAACATGCTGCCCTGGATACACTGACTCCTGGCATTTCAAAAATGCAGTATGTTTCTTTGTAGAGCTCGTAGAGAACACATACAACTTCTCAACCAGGTTGAAGAATGTCACAAAATGAACATTGGACTTGACACTTTCAACCAGGACCAGGTTCAGGCAATGTGCTTTGCAGTGGATGTGCAGGGCCTTCTCATTGTGTGTGCGGATCCTGGCCTGAAGACCCCTGAACACGCCACTCATGTTGGCTGCACTGTCATAGCCTTGGCCACGCATGTTCTTCATTTCAAAGCCATTCTCTTGGAGAAGAGAGAACCACATTCTTCAACTCCTAGCCTGTGGTTGTGTCGACCTGAATGAATCTTTCTTTGATCTCCATTTCATGTACATATCGCACAACAAATGAAACTTGCTCTTTATGAGAGACATCAGTGGTCTCATCTAACAAGATGGAATATATTTCTGCATCTTTTATTTCCTTCTGAATTTCCCTTCTGAAGTAGGTGCCCAGTGCCGTGATGATGTCGTTTCGAGTTCTGTTTGACAGCAGTGACACTTGAGGCCTTTTCTTTGACGTTTTCGTTTTTGAAACAGCATCTAAATACAGATTCATGATGCTGCCATACTGGGCAAACAGTTTCACCAACTCAAGGAAGTTCCCTTGGTTTTCATTGGAAGTTGTCTAATCATCTCCTGTAAAAGCTTGTCCCTGCTGTGCAAGATGCAAGGTCAGGATTTCCTTATTCCTGAGTCTGTCACGCTCTCTCTCTTCCTTTCCCTTGGTATCAGAGACATCAAAAGCAGCCTGGAGTGGGGTTTTTTGGTAAGTATTCCACCTTACCATGCTGGTCATGTGGGTCTCTGTGCCAGAATGTTCGCTGATTTTTTCAATGGCATGCTTCCAACTACTTATGCCTACCATCTTCCATGCTGTTTTGCTCTTGAACTTTTCCTCATTGAGGAAAAGCTGGAAACTAAAACAGTACATGGCATCATTGGCAGCTGAGTACTCCAACTATGGATTGTGCGAATACCATCTCTTCCGGAAAGACCGCCCCTCTGTATTCTTGGGGTATGTAATGTCTGGTTGGCATGGTCCTACATTGCAACACATAGCAATATAGCTGTCACTGCACTTAACCCCCTGAGGTCGGCTGGATCGGCGCCGATCCAAGCAGCAATACAAGTATATTACTATTTCTAACTTCACTATATTTTATCATACACACGCGACAAAAACATTGACAGAAACCTTAGAATCGCGACTTTCCGATTTGAGCACTGGCAAATCAAATGGGATTTTTTAAATTAGGTTAATTAGACCAAAAGTAAACCTTGCCTTTTACTCTCTTTTTTACCTGGTAGTAACGTCCCCTTCTATTGACATGGTAACTAGGTGCGAGTTTCGGGAGGTGTGGGAGGGGCGTGGGGCCATGTGTGAAAACGCCGGCGTAAACACATAAACTGTCCCGACAATTTGAAGCAAGATTTTATACAGACATACAATTTTATTCAAGATGGAAAGATTTTCTGCGCTGCAGTGTTTGAGAGTATTGATGAAAAGCGACGAAGACAATAACTGACGAACAGTAAGTAACTATATTTGATTTGCCATGTTATCAAATACTCGTATATATATTCAATATATGAATTCGCGTCTTGTGACTACATATTCCGCGTGTTGCAACGTAACAAATTGCAATATGCACACAAGATCTATGGAAGAATACTTTTCTAAAGAAGAACAGCCTAAAATGTTATTTATTTCGCTTGTTTTCAAATACTCGTGAAAATATATGAATTCCGCGTCTTGTGACGCCAAACATATTCCGCGTGTTAGTAACTTAATCTAAACCCTAACGTTAGTAGATTAGTTGGTTAGTACTATACACATCTACCTAATATATACAAAGTGCAATCTAGAAAGTAAGAAGGAAGAAAACGAGATAATAAGCGAAGGCGGAAAAACCCCGAAAAGTATAAACTCCCCGAAGTGCATGACACGACAAGGAGTGGATCTCGAAATAAACGGAACAAGGACAGACAGGGAGCAGAACGTGACAGAACAGGGAAAATGCAATACTGGATAAAGAATAATGAATAAGGACTGAATGAAAAATAAACAAAGACCAAAAAACAACAGAACAGGAACTCAGAATATAACACTGATGGCCCAGTGAGATGGCCCATCTGACAGATTTTAGAGGTGTGGACAATGAATAATGAATATTCAGGTATTTAGCATTTAGCCCTCCCACAGCCTGAAATAAATGTGACCAGTTCTGATAAAAACAGGTTTTTAGCTATTTAGATCTCAGATGTGCTAAACTGTTTTCACACCCTTACATAACCAAGACCTTGATGAACAAACGTACATTGGCAAAACAATTCGTCACTATAGTTTAGTGTGTGCTTTCACAACTTTTGTGACAGCAGAAAAATTTACTATTTTTAACTTGTGTGTTTGTAGATCTATTTACAAGCTGCATATGATACTGACCAAACTATTGATGGCATACAAATGTAGCTGTGATTGTCCTTCAAATAAAAATATCAAACACTTTGGAGTAAGTGTGTGTTAAATTGATGAAATTGAGATAAATATCAGACCATGCCAAAATCAAAAAACATCTAAAAGCTTAGCACGGACCTCAGAGGGTTAATATTATACTTCTCAATGTGGGCAGGATCTGTTGGATATTGCAGAGCAGCTAGATTTGAGATAGCCTCATCTCCTTTATTGGCAGCAGATTCTTCTACCTGGCTCCCTTCTGTGGCCTCCTCTTGTGCACGACCAGCTGCAGTGGCTCCTATCTCCATTGCATCCTCCTCTTGACCAGCAGTTGACAAAGGCCCTTTTCTGTGGCCGCCCCTGGAGATGATCCAGCTGCAGTGGCCCCTGTAATGTCTTTTGCATCATCTGTGGGCTCTTTATCAGGTCTTCTTCTTCGTGTCCGGCCATCTTCTATATCTCGTCCTTCCAGTGATTGGCACAGGCGAGCGCGGCAGCAGTTGGTTCGGCCAGGTCATCTCCGGTACATTGTGGGGCCTGGGTACAGTTCATGAGGTGTTCCATTGTTTGGGGTTCCCCACACGCACATGCATCGGAGGTTGTTATATTCCATTTCTTCATGGATGCCTTGCACCGTCCTTCACCAACCCGTAGTCGGTTAAGAGTCTTCCAGACAGCCCAAGGTTGGTCGTGACCAGTGGCGAGGCATTCGTCTGGGGTGATGCCTCTCTCCTTCCACTGGGCTGCCTGGCTGCCGAGGCTGTTCCATTGCTTTTGCCATTCTGTAGTCCTGGCATCAGTTGGAGTGGTCTCCAGAGCTTCACTAGTGTCCAGAAAACTGCTCCTGGAGCGAGTCATTTCCGGACAGCAGAGTGTTCATGGAGTAGATGCCGGTTGTCGATGGCCTGCTTTGTGCGTTCAGCTTTCGTGATAACTGTTCTGCGGATGTCAGGGGGGGCGATGCCAGAGAGGGCATAAAGGCATTGTACAGGGGTTGTTTTGATGCACCCGGTCACTATCCTACAGGTCTCATTGAGGATAGGATCTAGTTTGCATGCATGGCATGATCTGCTCCATGCTGGGCAGGCATATTCAGCTGTGGAAAAGCAAAGGGCTAATGCCGATGTACGCAGTGTACTTGGGTGGGCCCCCCACTTTGAGTTTGTTAGTTGTCGTAGGAGGCTGTTCCTGGTGGAAACCTTGGCTCTCGTCTTCTGGATGTGTGCCTTGTAGCTCAGGGTACGGTCTAAAGTTACTCCCAGATAGACTGGGTGCTGGTGGTTTTCAAGCTTTATCCCGGCCCAGGTTACATCAAGCTCCCGTTTAGCCTCTCTGTTCTTAAGATGGAAGCTGCAGATTTGAGTTTTCCCAGGGTTTGGGCGCAGGTGGTTTTCCAGATAGTACGCTGACATATCTGTGAGGCCTTGTTCCAGGGTTGACTCAACTTCTGGGAAGGTGTGCTGCTGCGTTGTCATGGCTAGGTCATCCGCGTAGATAAACCTGCTGCATCCTTCCGGGAGGGGCTGGTCGTTGGTGTAGACGTTGAAGAGGAGAGGGGCTAAGACACTGCCCTGCGGCAGACCATTGGTCTGATGGAACCATCTGCTTTTCCTGTTGTTGAGGGTGACGTAGAACATCCGGTTGCTCAGAAGACATCTTATGATGTTACAGAGTTTCGCATCCACTGTCATGTCGTAGAGCTTTTTCATCAGCAGCCTGTGCTGGA
The DNA here is from genome assembly GCA_029706075.1 of Aldrovandia affinis. Lineage (NCBI taxonomy): Eukaryota > Metazoa > Chordata > Actinopteri > Notacanthiformes > Halosauridae > Aldrovandia > Aldrovandia affinis. The sequence continues at coordinate 10,563,504 of JAINUG010000008.1, forward strand.
CGGTGTCATAAGCTGCTGACAGATCTACAAAGGCAGTGCCCGTTATCAGCTTCTTCTGGTATCCGTCTTCGATGTGCTGGGTGAGGTTCAGCAGTTGGCCTGTGCATGACTTCCCGGATCTGAATCCGGCTTGATCTTTGATAAGCTCAGCGTCTATCTGAGGGGATAATCGGCTGAGGAGCAGTCTCTCGAACAGCTTGTAGGTGGTACATAGCAGGGAGATGGGCCGGTAGCTTTTGGAGAGATTGGGGTCTTTTCCAGGCTTTAGCAGAGCGGTAATGATGGCTTTCCTCCAGATAGAAGGAATTCGCTGGGTCAGGAGGCATGTGTTATACATGTTTAGAAACCATTGTTTGGCAACTGGGCCTAGGTGAGTAATCATTTCCGTCAGTATGTCATCGGGGCCTGCAGCTTTTCCCAGCTTCATGGTGTTAAGTCCTGCTTCAAACTCCTCCGATGTGAAGGGCTTGGTTATTATGGACATGTTCTGCTGATTGCCCGGGATGACTGTGGAATGATGTGCTCCTTTGGCCCTGCGCGTCTCTGCTCGTCTCCCGTTGGCCACCAGTTGGCTCCCGACCTGGCTTGGTGTTATGTCGGATACAGAGGGTGGTGTGATCTTATCACCATTTAGTTTCCGAATGGTAGGCCAGGCTTTCTTGCTGTTCTGAGTCATGTTGATGTTCTCTATAAGGTCTTGCCAGGCTTTCCGCCTCTCCCTGCCCAGGGATTCTGTGAGTGCATCACCAAGCTCGCTGGTGGTGTCCGAAAAGGGGTCATTAACGAACTCTGTCTCGTAGGACTCCAGCAGCTGCAGTGATTCCTCAGTGAGGCCAGCGATGTACTCCTTTCGACATCCGCGAGGGATGCAGGCACAAGCAGTCTTCTTTACAGCCTGTACGAACATGGTGTAATTGTCCGGTGTAGGTTCCACGTCCAGGAGTGCTCTTTCCATCCCTTCACTGTACTCAGTCCATTTGGCCTTCTTGAGGTTGAAGCGGCGGCGAAAGGGAACTTCAGTCTTTGTGATGGCAGGCTTGATAGTGATTGAGATTGGTTGATGTTGTGACTTGGGGAGCGGGATCAGCACCGCTTTCTCACTAAGATGCGCTAGTCTCTTGCTGATGAAGCACAGGTCAGGGTTGTAGCCCTTCCTCCAGTGGCAGCTGTTGAAGGACTTGGGGAGTTTCGCGTCGTGGATCAACTCCAGCTCCATGTTTGTGTTTTTCATCCAGCTTTCGACTAGCTCGCCATCACGGTTGGTGTTATCATAGCCCCACCTCGTGTGGTGGGAATTGAAGTCCCCAATCACTACGGCGTACTTCTTCCTGCATTTAGTTGGTATATCAGGCCATACGAATGGGCTGGCAGGTGGTTTGTACAGCGAAGTGATGGAAATCTCTGGCAGGCAGACAGTAACAGTCTCTATGTTGGTATCTGAGCTGTTAGTGTAGATGTCCCTGACATCCAGCAGGGGATTCACGAACACGGCTGATCCGTACTTGGGATGGCGTATCTCCGCTACCAGTTTCATGCCTGGTAGCGTTGGTCGGTTGCTCTTCAGACCCAAGTGGGTCTCCTGCATGCAGATGATGTCGTTTCCGCTGCAGTGGCTAGCTATCACCTCGGCCTTGGTTTTGCTGTAGCCCTCGACGTTAATCGAGGTCACTACCAACGCCGACATTGGAGGACTTGACTGTCGTTGACGGTCGGTGGTTGCAGAATTGGTTGCTTCAGTCAGTCACTGTGATATGCAGTTTCTGTCTTCAGCGTTCCAGGATGGGCCACGAGGAGGCTTCTGCATTCCATCCCTCTTTATCAGGTGACAATATATCTCTCTCCAAATCAGAATAATCTTTTCCTGTGCTTTCATCCGCCCTACTGCTACTAGCTGGCCTGATCCATGAAAGGAGGGAGCTGCTACTCTGGGCTGCCTGCTGTAGCTCCCCCTCTTTCTTTTTCTTAAGCCTTTCCTTTCTAGGCATTGCACTGTCTGCAACCAGCAGAGCAGATGATCAAAATTAATGACTGACATGTTTATCCCAAACACAAATTAAAAGCCTAGACCTGGACCAAAATGTCAGCATAGAGTTGTGCTGACCTGGGACCTGTTTTACCTTTCATTATAAGTAATGATAAGATTCTAGATCAGCAGTCCTACTCTGACACGCTTGATACATAAGCCCCCTGAATTTGGGGTTTCAAAACCTCCTTCTGTTTTCATGTTCTGTATCATTTTGTTACACTGCATATATTTTATAAATGAGACATATGGTACAACTACTGAACTACAGTTTGATTTTAGTAACATGTTTTTGAGCATCACACTGAGAGAAAAAGAAACCACAGTATTATATTATATTCAAAAATGCACGCACAGACACACACACACTACTTAAACACACTCTTATATATTTGTTACATCTATGCATATGGCTGAAAAACGGATCCAGGGTCAGTATTTTGCCTTTCATTGGAGACAGGTGCATTTGTCTCTTCTAGCAGTGTTTATGCTGCTTCTTATTTCCCAATCAAAATGGATTGATGGATTGATTGATTGATTGAAACTTTTATTTTAACAGGGAAACACATTGCTACATGCCCAAACAATAATACACTTTTAAAAATCACGTTTTTAGAAAACTAGCTATAAAGAAAAGGGGGTGACTAGACTAAACTAGCAAAACTATGGAAAACGTAACTACCTGCTTCAGAAATTAATTGCATATTTGTAAGTTATCCTGCATGACGGAGATAACGTAGTTTTAATGATAAATAGACTAGCTTACTTGCTTGCGAGTACTGAGGCTAGTAATGATGAAATTACAGCGTGAAGGTGGCAAGTCCTACTGACCTACTTCATATTTTTTTAACGGATATATAACATAAAAAGTAAGTAAGTGTTGTTTAATCGTGGTTTCGCAATTAAAACAGTGCCTACCTGAGTGATATAATTAACCGTAACCGAACTGGGGCTGAGGATGCGGTGCGGTACATGACATGTTGTATTCGGAATGTCGGAAGATGCAACGTTGATTGATTGATTGATTGAGACAAAACCATTTGGAAGGGGGGGGGGGTTGGAGAGCGGAGTACTTTTTAAATTGATAAGGTGTATTTTTTCGTGGATACTACTATACATTTCCCTCTTTATAGTTGATAGAATTTCAATAACAAATAAAGAAAAAATCAAATACAATTAACACCAGCCAAAAAAAGGGCAGGGGCTCAAGCCCCCACGTGCCTGAGTGTATCTGCTAGGTAACTGAAAGGTGAGGAGAGCTGTATTTGCACTTTAAATTAATAGTACTGAAGCATTTGATTTTGTGTCTGTTTAATATTGCTGCTAGCTAATTCTAGCTAGCTGGCAGAATTAGTTTTTTACGTGTTGGCAAGCTTTCTTATAGATAACAATAAGAATGAAGGCATACAGAATAAGGCACCAGACATTTTCTAAAAAAAACTGCAAGAAAAAACAAGAAATTCAAGACTAGAGGCAACCTCAGAGGCTTCCAAGCACCGTGCAACAAAAAAACTTTCCAAAGACTGTAATCAAAAGGACATCACACTTAAAATGTGTTTGCCAAGTTTGAAGTGTATACGAGCAAAGATCAGGGAGAAACAGCTGTCTTCCACATTACCACGTATTCACTGCACGCAACATGGCCGCCATGCCATGTGACATGGCAAGTTTGATGTTGTTGATGTATGGAAAGGAAGTAATATTTTGAACCTTTTTGCAAAGCTTGAAGCTTATAAGCATTGGATCAAGGCAGAATGTCAAAAAAATCATGTAAAATACATAATGGCAAACATTAGGGGACGTGGCCACCAGACTGTATGCGCCACTGACTATTCCTCTGCAATTATTGTAGCCCTATATGTTTCCTCTAAGCAGATGTAGTTTCAGGTTCCTGCGAGGTGTACGGCGGGTGGTTTATATGTACCAGCAACATATGGAAAAACACAATTTTTTAAGCTCTCAAAAACATGTTGGGGTGTAGCCATGATAGGTGACACATGTGCAAACAGTATAAAGCTCCTGAAAATTTAACTTTTGGATACAAAGGATCACAAAATAATAAAGGGAAAATATTCATTGCATGGAGAACAATAGGGAACGTGGCCATCAAAATGTATGTAATTATAAAATTTCTGTAATTACATAACGATTATTCCTTCATGTGCTTACGTTTTTAGAAAAAGGCAAAAGAACATGATTTGGAGTGTGTTGTCAGCAAAATGGCAAATGAGATGGGCCGTGGCATGGAGACCATTTATTCCTTTGCAATTTAGATACTACACTTGCTAAGGACTAATGACAACCTAATTATAACATTCTACCAAGTTGGCCCCAGGAGGCTTGTTTCACTGAAAATGTTTAAAAAGGCATGGATTTTGGGCGTGCGCCTCCAAAACGTTCCATGTGTGAGCATACCAAGCATGACAAGCCCTTCGGGCTTGGAAGCCTAAACAGTTTAAAACGGGTGGGCAAGGAGGGCCGTATCTGTTTCTGTATGACATGCTGTCTACTGCTCTTAATTATTTAATTAGCCCAATCATTTCTGTAAACTGACATTTTAGCATTTATTGATAAGCTTGTGAAGACTGTTCTTGTGTAACTACATGAAGCATTTTACTCTGGTATAACCTATAAGTGAGCCGCCGTTGGTGTATTCAGCTAATAAGCTGATTGAGCCGTGGTAACTGGTTGAAACAAAAACCTGCATCCCTCCAGGACCGGAATTCCCCACTGCTGATTGAAAACATCTGACAGAATTTGAATCGTGATTGATGAATCCGTCGATGCAAAAGACCACTACACATTTTGTTTTACAGGGATTATCAAGGCCATCAGTACCTGTTATTTTAGCAGTTACAGTTTATTTCTCATCTGTGAATTACTTGTCAGTGGCACAGGCAATTGTGAGATTTTTAAACCAATTTCAAATAGACTTCAGAAATGTTAATTGATTTGTCACAGACAATGGCATACAATGACATTGTTTCTCGCATGTTGCCCAGTTCAGTCCATTTAATGTGCAATGTACGCATCGTAGCTCTTGTCAGTAATATGTGTTAATTTCCCAAAATTGGACAAGATGATTGCCACAAATTAAAAAAAGTATTTTAAACACTGTCTGATCAGAACACAGCAGTTTAAAAAACATTTACCAGAGGGAATCCAACAGGAGGACTGTACCCTCCCTGCAAAGCTCCAGCGCAGCGACAGGCTATGACTGAAGATCAGGTCAACAAAATGGCCGTGCTGAAGTTTAAATACTATTTGACAGACATTTCCTTCTTTTTTTGCCAATGTGTGTAAACAATATTTTTCTTTTGTGAATTTTGTCTTAACATAATATTTTACAGTATATGGCGGTGACGTCTTGAAATATTTAGATGCACTGCCAGAAGAGAAACGTGGAATGACAGGAAAACATTCAAGTTCTAATAATTTTTCAGTTCTATTTAACACATGATAAAACTTGTGTAAATCGCAAAAGTCTCTTTTACTCTATTCCAACAACAGGATGGACAATCACCAGTTTGCACATTTTCATTTGATAGTAAACACATTCATTATTTGGCGATACTTGCAACAGATTATATGAAATACTGCTGAATAAAATTTGACCGATAGACATACAGCTCATATCTGCACCTTGGTACAGGAGGACTGAATTGCAGGCTTTAAAATCAAGCAGCAGGAAATGCAGGGCCCTACCTATATAATGTATTTATAGTTTTAATTGGTAGCAAAAAGACAAGCTACATTGCAGGGACTACCGACCAAAACAGTGGTAATTTCCTGTTTGGCATTGACTGATGCTCCGGCCTGTCATTATGCCGTTTCCTAACCCTTCGCTAGCTGATAATCAGGGCTGCTCCAGATAGGTTATGTGTTCTTACAAACCAGGCTTTACAGCCTATTAGTCAGTCCTCCAGCAGCCAGATGCAGCTTGTTCATCTAAACCACCTTAAGTAAGCGTAAAAAATCAGCGCCTTGAGGTATCTCACTCCTTTCTTACAGCATATCCAGGTCAGTGGGCAGGAGGAGTAATGCTGCATTAACATTGGGAGATCAATAGACCATAAAAGGCATGGGCCGTTTTTCACTTTATTAACAAACAAATTAGACTATGTCAGATCAGAGTATTTTGGAGACTATTTAGTCAACTAAATTGATTACAAACAGGGCGCATATGGCAGAGAAAATTGTATTTGGCAGTGTGGGTGGCATTTTAAATGACTGTCCTCAATAACAAGGGTTAGCAAACTGGCTTACATTCAGACTTTGATAAATATTGGATACAGCCCCAACGGTTCAGCAATAAATATCAACTAACACTACAGTAAAGTACCAGGTTGTAAGATGAATCTGAGTTAGTCCATTGGAATTTTTGTCCTCTGAAATATGCAAACATCAAACATTACAGGGTCTTCATAGCATCCTGGAACCTTTTCTCCCCTGTATTTAGCATTTTCTTGCAATCTCTCTTGTTGGCGTTAGGTTATCACAATTATACAAGAAGAAACATATAATCCATAATAAGAGTGTGGTACTTACTCCCTGTCCCCTTCCCCATGTGCTACAGTACAAATTGCTGTCACCTGTTACATTAAGACTGTGTAAGCTGACCCCTATTCAATAAAATACAAGCACAACAAAAAAACATCACTTGCAAACCTTCAACTGTCATACATAACAAATTCCACTTCACATTACTGCACCTGTCTTTTTCACAAAGTATATATATTCTATGTTCTGTAATGGACATCTTAGAAACTTTTATTTCGACAAAAAAAGGGCCTATTGTAACAAGACACAGCTTCAATTCAGTTGAGCCATATGGCATGGTGAAAAAGAGTGCGCCTGAAAATATAATGACATTTCAGTACGATGTGGAAGGCAGGATCAATCATTTACTGCAAAACAGATGAACGTAGATCTCGTTTAGCACCAGTTCAGGCTGTATTCGGACAGTCCTCTCTTCAAGAGAAAGTCATGCCAAGAAACGAGGGTGGCTTTCATAATGACCGGGCGACAAAATGAAATGAGACACGTGTACGGCCCAGTCCACTTATGGAGCTACATACGCAGCCTCTGGGTTTCAGAAACCCGCGGCCGAGCCGGCTGTCCTCCCCCTGCGCAGTGGACAGCTGGGGCTCGCAGTTTGTTTACGTCCCCAGAGAAGTGTGGGGGAGCATGAAATGTGCAATGATTGACAGATATTCATAGCTTTCATGCTGTCCTCATGCCATCCCTTGTTACACTCTTAATGCCTGACCGGATATTTTAGTTGTTTCTTTTGTTTTTTGTTTTTTGTTTTTTTAACCAAGGGAAGCAATTGGCACAAATGGGACCATGAGCCGCAACGTCTACACAGGGGCACCTGGAGTTTCCCTGAGAGGTTGTTGAAGGTTTGGGTTGCGTCCCGAACGAGAAGAACATTCTGGTTCCACGAAAGTACTGCCTTCCCTCTGCCATGTTAACAGTTGGTACAATTACATATGTATTCATTGACATGACACAATTGGAAATATTAGGACAGTGGAAAATAGCATTTGTGAAACTATCCCTGACCATCTGTTCTCTCTCTCTCTGTATAAAAAAACAAATAAAGTGAACAGGTCTAATTTGCCCCTACAATATACATTACATTGCATTACATTACAGGCATTTGGCAGATGCTCTTATCCAGAGCAACGTACAACAAAGTGTTAACTTTCAGGTCAGACATCCTGATCCAATCAAAAAGATTAAACTGTTAAATGCTTTGCAGAAACATGAAGGAACATTATGAATGTAATAGACAAATAGTCTTAAACTACCTTTTCTTAAACCAATATATTCTGTTAATGGTATACATTGAATTATTGATATTTTCCTCCACCGTTTTTTAATAATAATAATAATAATAATAGAGAATTTTTCTGTTGATTACTCCCATGATGAGAAAATAATTAGGAAAAAGTTTTAGTAGGCCAAGTTTTTTTGGTTTTATTTTCCTGTTTTTCTCCCAATTTAGTGGCCAATTATACCCTCTATTTGTTTTAATTTGCCCTCCCCACACAATGGCTGACCCCATTTAGTCGACTGGTCGATTGTTTGGTCAATGGGCTGTTGGTCGACCGAGATTTGTTTTGGTCGAGCAGTCGCGCGGAAAAAAATTCTCCACGCAGCATGAGACACCCAAATTCGCGCCACAGTTCGGCGCGCTTGTCAGTAGAATAATCCATTCTGGATGCTGCGGGTATGGCAATGACAGTCCTTCACTCTTAACATAGCTAGGCCTATATATGTTCTCTTAAAATTATATTAGGCAGTTAAGGTAATAGTAATGTTGTGAATAATTCTGCAAAACTAATAAAAGTAAAAATTTATAATAAATGTGTTTTGCTAATTGTATGGTTTATATATATTTATAATTTACATGCGTAACATCCCCTTTCATGTAGCCTATATTGTATCCTTCTTGTTTTAGGCACGCGAAAGTGTGCATTTTAAGATTTGCCGACATTTAAGATTAGTGATATAGGCATACTTTAATTACTCATTTTGATATAACCGAAGAACATAATGTCAAAGAAAAAATCTGGATTTTGACAGCATTTTGTTTTATTCGCGGACGATCCCAAAAAAGTGTAAGTTTGCAACCGTGTTTTTCAAGGCAGGGTTTATCGTTAATAAAACGAGGAGCAGCCTTTTGCCCAAAAATGTGGACAAGCTAGTGTTCTTGTGCCATAACATGAAACGACTGGGGATGTAGGCAATCGGATGGTCTCCGACTCAAGTAAGTTATTTTCGATAGGCTATAGCCACTTTATGTTCAGCTTTAGGCTACAATTTAAGACATTAGGCTATGTGTGATCATTCATGTGATTAGCCTATTTTTTTGCAAAAGATATTTTAAATTCCAATGAGACCAACCTGGTTAATTAAATAAAACATAGTCTACGCATTAGAATGTGTTACGGTTGTGGTCAAATAAAAGCATCAGTCTATTATGTGGCCATACCGCAACTTCACAAGCGCAATCGCAGAATCTGCAAACGCAGCATGTGAGGAGGCTCGGAACGGAGACGTTTTTTTCTTTCAGGTAATCTTGAACTCCGTCTCCATAAAGTCATTAGCCTATTGTCACTCATTTGTGTCATTCACTTAAGAAGGTTGAGACAAACATGAGACAAGCGCAGTGTGCATATAGTTGTATTTATTAAAACAAATAGGGTGTGTCATATACAGTAGAAGAAAAAAAAGTTTAGACCAATCTGAAAAAATGGACGACTGTTGGTTGATCAAGATTTGTTTTAGTTGGGGACAGCCCTACCCCACACAAACTCGACGCCCATCTCTATGAGGCAAGCGACACCCACTGGAGACCCTTATGCGCTTCTTAGCCTGTTCATGCCAACTCATCCTCCCCCCTTCCCCTGGGGTGGACAGCCAAATGCCGCCCCCGATCGGGGCCTGTGAGTAACGGTAACCTGATGACCTCCGTCTGTTTCAGTCTGTGGGACGTCCACATCTCATCGTGCACCAACGGCACCCTCTGGCCAAACGGGTGCCCACCCATCTGCCTGCAAATGCTACCCTTGAAGATTCCTCTTCTGCCTCGTCTGTGAGATCTTGACCAGTGAACTGAAGAGTGAAAAGAAGCAGCAGCTTGCCATCACATTTCAGAAAGAGCCTGCTTGTTTGCGCTCTCCCAAATTGATCCACACATACAAATTTGCAATTGCAAATTGGGAGAAAATAAATGTAAAACCATCTGTGAATCAACATGCAATGGCACATGATTAATAGTAATTAAATGTTTAATTGTGATGAGTCAAGGACTGCAATGGAATGTTAAAATATCATTGATGGCTTCATGAGGAAAAAGTACTCTCAGTGTAAAGAAGATGCAGATAGACTTTGATAAACTTTGACTTTGATCAAATTCCAAAGTATTTTTCAAATTCAACACCTACTATTTTTTCTCCTCCCATAAAATAATCCTGTCTTATGTTTTTTATTTCCCACATGCATACCTTTACATTTGGCTATACTGACTGTCATCTGCCCATTCTTGGATTTTGTTTAAATCATCTTAGTCAATTCCAAACTGTTTGCTAAACCCCCAAGTTTAGTATAATTTGCAAATGTAACTATTTTGCTACTAACATCCCTATCAAGATCATTTATGTAAATACGGAAGAGCAGAGGTCCCAGCACCAATCTCTGCGGGACTCCACTGCCTACAGCACCTAGGTGGTTCTGTGTAGCTCAGTAGGTAGAGCATGGCGTTGGCAACGCTTAGGTTGGGGGTTTGATTCTCATCGGGACCACATATACTGAAAAATGTATGCATTCACTGCCGTAAGTTGCTTTGGATAAAAGCATCTTCTAAATGTAATATATTATTATATTATTAGGTCACATACGACCCCACCTACTGTTACTCTTTGTATTTTCCCTTGCAGCCAATGATGAACCCACTCTGAAATAACTCCTGTAATTGCTACTTAATTCATTTTAACAATGAGCCTCTCGTGTGGTACCTTGTTCAATTCTTTTTGAAAGTCCAAATATATAATATCATAAGCCTGGTTCAGGTCGAAACACTTTGTAGCCTCTTCAAAAACGTCCAGGTTTGTTAGGCATGACCTCCGCTTGAGAAAAGCTTTCCCTTAAGCTTTTCCCCTTATGGGAATAAATGGAGGGAATAAATGGAGGTTTGATTTGTAAAAAAAATTGTGATCGTCCCTATGCCCTGATGACATTCCACATGTGGACACGTTGGTTATGCTAAACATCATTTAAAGCAGCATTTTACATTCCAGGAAACCATTATCCTGTTACATTACATTCTAATAGTCTTGACTGGTCCTAACCAAAGTATATGACAGCTCTGGACACTGTCGGAACAGTAAAGTTAGAATAAAAATGGCCTATTCCCTGAATCCAGTAGCCTTAACAGTCAAACGCCCTTGTTTAACGCACTCTGAATACTGAACACAATTGGTATTACGCGTTTAAGACCCCCTCACTTGTCCTTCATGTAAACTATATTTATTTGATTTAATGTTATAATTACTACACAAGATAGCAATGATCAATTAAATCTCTGAATTCATTGATAGGCAGAGCAAACTGGTGGATCAACCTTCATCAAAATATACTGAACTCACAATTCAATTAAAATTAACAGCTGGGGGCAGCGGATGGCGTAGCGGTCTAACGCGTCACACTTTGGTGTGGCGTACGCTGCCTGTCAGGGACGCGGTTCAAAACCCGCATCTCTACCAGACCGGCCCTGGTTGTCAGCCCTGATCGGAGGCGGCATTTGGCTGTCCGCCTCCGGGGGAGGGGGGAGGGTGAGTCCATCATGGAGAAGGTTAAAGGCGTCCGTGGAAGAATTTCCGTCTCGGGAGAGGTGGGAACAATCAGCCAGGAATGTGTGTCTCGCTCCCGGAGGACGGGTGGCGGACTCGTGTGGGTGGGGAATTGAAATAAATACAGGGTATAATTGGCAACCAAATTGGGAGAAAAATGGGAAAAAATTTGAAATAAATTAAATAAAATAAAAAATTAACAGCTGGTTTATTCAGTTACAACAGTTAGACAAAACATTCAACGTCCAATCTACAGACGTAGATTCAACTACCTTAACAAATACTAAATCGGAACATCCAATATGTAGGGTTTAGTTCTGTCTCCTCACATTTGGAACATTTATCACTACCATTCCACAAGCTTGCCGTACCACGTCAAGCTCCGCTCTTATCTTATCTCCGCTCTTATTATAATTTTTTTTTAATGAGGAGTAAGCAGGGATACATAGTGTTGAGCAAGTAGGCAGTCATGATGACAATTAGCTAGATGTACAGAGTTCAGTGGTAGCACCGAGCCCTGCGGGACTCCGGTAGAGAGGGTGTGGGGAGAGGAGAGGGATCTTCTCCAGGCCACCTGGTAGGACCGGTCAGCCAGGTAGGACTTGAACCATGTCAATGCAGATCCAGAGATTTCCATCTCGACGAGAGATGAGAGCAGGATCTGGTGGTCCATGGTGTCGAATGCAGCTGACAGGTCAAGGAGGAGGAGGACGGAGCTAAGGGATTGGGACTTGGCCACGTGAAGAGCCTCAGTGACCGCAAGGAGAGCAGTCTCTGTGGAGTGGCCTGCCTTGAACCCAGATTGGTTAGGATCAAACAGGTCATTCTGTAGGAGATGTTAGGTGTTAGATGCAGAGGAAGTAGAACAGGATGAGACAAAACTATGATACTTACCATGTGGCGATCACTCCCTAGCTGGCCTCCCTCGATGGACTCCTGCAGGTAGACTCCTTTGTCTTTGTCCGCCAAGTCTTCATAGGGGGAGGCTAGGATGGGGAGGCTTCTGCAAAAAGCTGCCACTTTTCAGAACTAACGTTACTTATAAAGTTGAGTGGTGCTAGGCACCATGTGGCGAATGCCAGCTGATAACAATAGAGACTAATTTACAACTCACAGGTCCCTCCCGCTACTCAGGGAACGCTCAGCTACAGAGACGGACGTTACACCTGAAACAATTAAACTGATTTAAAGCAGCTAAGTACCGATCAACTTTGAAATAAAACTTCTAAGCAGCGATAAATACTAACAAACACTGGAACATCAGCAACAAGGTAATAATTAAGATAACTAAGTAGCGTTAACTGCCACTGCAACCAGTGAACAGGTAGCGAACGCAACAGCTAAACACGAAATCTAACGCCGGGTAACTTACGATTACTAGCACGCAACGACACGATTCCAACCACGAAATGCACACTAGGCGATCATAGAAAGGGCAATAAGGTAATTATTAGTCAAGAACCAAGAATAAAAATGACCTTTTAATTGACCAAAACTACCTGCCTATGGCTCTTACACAAGGACTGGCATATTTTTCTTCTCTTCAGGGGACCTGATTGACAAGGACACTCTAGTGAACAACATAGAACAACTATGTATTTATTTTAAGGATATGAATGTTATGGATGTACAGTATTCTGAGTGACATTTTGTTATTCAATTATAGTGCTTTTATGATTACTGCCATTCATAAGTTACTCTTAATTATAAATGTGTGGAAGTTCAATGTGTGGAACCAGGATGTGACATATTATTCCTCTATTATGAATTTAGGTAGACTGTACTTCTTGATTCACAAGGGCTATATTCTGGAGTAGTCACAATGTGATTATTATTTTCCCATTTTCTTGTTTCAAATGCTTATGCAGAGCTTGGCTTCCATTTTCATTGTTGAAATTGTGTTGTACAGTAGACTCAGTTTTTATTCATACCCTTGATAAAGATGAACAAAAGAGATTGTATACAACAAACTATATAAGTAATGAGGAATATTTGCTCCAAAAATTCAGAAAATTCCAAACCTACCAAAATTTGTTCAGAAAACCATGTTTTATTCATTTTGTTTTCTCCAGAAAACCTCTGGATCATACCCATAACTATTATTTTAAATGTAATCCAACAAAAACAAATCGTTGCAAATATGCAACTTATTAATTGGAAGGTTATGGAACTATACAGTGGCCTACAATGGTTTCCTGTTTCCCCATGGTATAAAAAGGAGGGAACACATGTTTGAAGTACTGTGGTCAGCCATCATCATGGTGAAATAACTCGCTGAAAGAAACAGATAAAAGGTTATTGACCTCTACAGATCAGGAGATGGCTACAAAAAACCTTTGTGTCAATTATTAGGAAGTTTAAGGCCACTGGGACAGTGGCTAACCTGCCAGGTAGAGGACGCAAGTCTATCTTGCTCCCACATGTAGTGAGACTGATGGTTCGAGAGGCAAAAATAAGTCCAAGGGGCACAGTTCAAGATCTCCAAAACAACCTGGCATCTTGGGGTTACAAGGTGTCTAAAGCTACCATTCAATGATGCCTATATGACATATGGCAGAGCTGCAAGAAGGAAACCTCTTTTGAAGACAATTCACCGAAAAAGGCGTCTTGAAGTTGTCAAGCTACATCTGAACTACAATTGTAGTTTCGTGGTCAGATTAAACAAAAATTTAGCTTTTTGGACATGCACATCAGCGTTATGTTTGGTGTCCAAAGAATGCAAGTAATGTTGAAAAGCACGTCATGCCTACGGTGAAACATGGTGGCGGATCTTTAATGCTTTGGGGTTGTTTTGCATCTACAGGCCCTGGGAACCATGAAAATGTACCAAGACAGTTTTTCTGAAAACCTTGTTCCCTCTTCCAGGAAAGCTACACCTTGGCCGCAGATGGACCTTTCAACAAGACAATGATCCCAAAAATACGTCCAAAGAAACTAAGAAATGGTTGACAGAGCACAAGATCAATGTCCTGACGTGGTCATCTCAGTCTCCAGACCTGAATCCAATTGAACATTTGTGGTTTGAACTCTAAAAAGCAGTCGACAAACGCCAACCCAAGAATCTGAAGGAACTAGAACAATTCTGCATGGAGGAATGGTTGAGGATCTCCCCCAAGAAGTCCCATAACCTCGTATGACACTACAGAAGGTGACTACTTGCTGTTATAATGGCCAAGGGAGGAACCACAAAGTACTGCTAACGGGTGGGAATATGTGTGATTCTTGATTTTTCGGGAAATATAATCTAATTTGTGAACCGATTGTGGTTTGTGCCAATGCATTATTATTAAAGAATATAATTTTCTGAATTATTTGAGCATAAAATATAATATAAAATATACCTCATTACATATAGTTTATTTTATACAATCTCTTTTGTGATCTACATGATTTGTTCACTTTGAAATTGTTCAAAATTAACATTCTAAATATTGTAAATTGCAAATGTGCTCAATAGTTTTTTTTAATACCTCCCTCCAATCGTTAACCATGCATTGAGTACATTTGTGATATTTAAAAATATATGGAAAATATTTGCATGTTTTCTGCTTAAGGTTTTCTTAAGCAGCAGTTGTTAGCTATTTTGAGCTTAATGAAAAGCGTAACACCTTTTGCACTCAAAATACTCATTGTGTTGAGACCTCAAATAAAAGATGATTCTGTTGAGCAATTATATTTGCAATGGGGGACTGAATTCCATCATTAGGGATTCAATCTACAAGCATTGTGGGTTGCTCATAACCTTGTACAAAGATTGTGTGTATCTTTTTAACTTTTGTTTGTTACTTACATGGTATTGTTCTTTCATTTGGGCAACTGCTACTGTTGGTGTTGTATAAGGAACTTTTAAAAAAGAAAGAAGAGGAAACATGGACATTTGTTATTAAAATCTAAAACAAAAAATGCCTTTAGATTCAATTCCAGTCACTTAAAACTTCACACGTTCATTTTTTACACAACGGATCATCATTTGAGCCAAAGCTGTGTCATACATTCTTACTGGTGAGGCTCCATCTCCATCAGTCTTACTAGTGTTGGTCTCCAATGTTTCTTGTATAATTTATGTGAGGAAATCTGGAATAGTATGGGTAACCAATTAAAAAATGAAATGTGTGAAATACTCCAGTCTGTCATGTAAAACATTTAGTGGTCAAAATGTAGTAGCAGTATTGATTTGCAGGGTCTTTTACCATGAAAGTTCACATTTACCATCCAAAAAATATGAATTATTAATAGCTTCTCCATCACAGGATATGTAAAAAAAAGTTTGCTTTTTAGTTTTCATTTCATGATGCTAGAAAATGTTAAGTTTATGTGTAACCTAAACCTGTCTCAATAATGTTATTGCTAATGATTTTTGTATTTGTATTTAAAACGTTTGTGTGCATTAACTATAGCTACTGACAAAATTCTCACAAGGGGACAAAAAGTAAGTACATATTTACATTGTAAGGTCATGTATGGTGTATATATTTGAGTCAAATGATAACTGTGCTTTGACATGTACTTTCAACATTCAATTATATCTCAGCGTCACCGGAAACCCTCTGTGCTTCTGATAAACACATTAGTTTCTGAAAATGTGCCATCAATCATGCACATTGCAAAAAGAAGACGTGCCAAGTGTGCCTACATGCCAGCCAGCACAGGTGAAATGAGAGTAATAATATGATCAGAGAAAAATGTGACTTTACTTCCCTCTTTGTGTGACAGTGTATCTCTATACAGCAATGATTTATCCCTTTAATATGAACTGACAAGGGGCATCTGGTGGGAGGAAACAGAGCTTTACAGCTTAGAAGTCTCTATATGAACTAAGGTCTCTATTCAATCTGGCCATGATGTGTTTTCACCTAAACATTGACTAACACATTTTGGTAATATAATATATGATAATTGATGATGGTTATGGATAATGATAATGATGATGCTCATTATGAATATTAATATCTAATCTCTTTGTGCATATCAGGTCCCATGAGACTTACAATGACGACTAAGGAAAAGTAACACATGATTAAAGGAAGCACTCAAACTTAAGATCAAACTGTATTGGTTACCTCCTTAAGGTCCATACCTGCTGTACAGTGCCTCGTTGTTTGAACACAAGTGACAATTAACACCAACAGAATAATGCACAATGTGGTTAGGGTTATATATTATTTAGTACCCCTTCGATAAACAATGACATTTCGAAAATGACGTCTCTGGGGGAGCCCTGTGAGGGCAGACAGATCTAGCGCTCACTGTATTAATAATGAACGACACTTTCATGCGACATGCCACACCATTTGAGAGGCTGGCTGTAACAGTGGCACCGGGATTGTGGGGTGTGTACCACTGGACATCTGGAATTCTGGTCATTCTTTAGGAAAAGACAGTGTGCAAAGAAAGCAACATGCATCACGGTGCATCAAATGAAAGCAGCTGGGGTAAGGGGATGTTGATGAGGCCTTGTGTTTAACTTCACTTTGCGTAATTCATTTTATCCAATGCTACACTTGTTGTGAGTGCTATCATCATGAATTCAGCAGTCAGTGAAATTAATTAAAGATACACCCCTATCATGATGATAGCACTCACAACAAGTGTTGACTTTAGCGGATAATATCAGAAAAGAGCCATAGAAACCAAGGTTTGCATCTTCGGTTATGATTGTTTTTTAGTCTGTTCAAGTTGTGTATCGCCTCCTGACAGTTCCCACTCAAATTCAAATTATTTAGCTGATTAACAGATGCCTTTTCTCTAGGATGACATTAGCAGCTTTAATTTATCTAAATCTTCCAATGCAGTCAGACATTTTGTGAAGAAAGTCTGTTTAAACAAGTGAAGAAGTACAGTACCTTGCTTAAACATGGAAGCAGAAATAAGGGCAATGTCTCCCCTGTCCTCTTCCTCACCCCTCAGTATCAGGCATATACCCTCCTCCTCCTCCTCAGTATTAGACATACTCTCTCCTCCTCTTCCTCCTCCTCCTCCTCCTCCTCAGTATCAAGCATCCTCCCTCCTCCTGCTCCTCCTCCTCAGTATCGGGCATACTCACTCCTCCTCAGTATCGGGCATAGTCTCTCTCTCTTACCATCTATCAGTCCCATAATGCACAAAAAAGCATGTTAACCAACTCACAAACATAAGACAACCATAGCTATTTGAGGCTTTTACTATATTACTGGTCCTTAGTGTAATGCTATATTGTTGAATTCAATGATGATTTGAATTCTTCAGGGGACAACAGATATGCAGAAAAGCATTCATTCCTAATATTCTGGAGAATGGATCAATGGTCATGCAACAGTGCTTCCTGAACTTTTATATTGGACGAGTTCTACAGCATAATATAAGAATAATCTTGCTCAGAAAAAACATATATTACACTAGAGTGATTTATGCAGGACCTTTTCAAAGTCTGTCTCTGTAATTAGGACCTTTCAAATGAATAATATATTATCAGACATGCTCCTCCTACTGTACCACTGGACATAACCTGCTTTCAGTGAGTTTGGTTCAGTGTATATACATTTCACAGTACTGAAATGTTGTGGTGTAATGAGAGAGAGAGAGAGAGAGAGAGAGAGAGAGAGAGAGAGAGAGAGAGAGAGAGAGAGAGAGAGAGAGAGAGAGAGAGAGAGAGAGAGAGAGAGAGAGAGAGAGAGAGAGAGAGAGAGAGAGAGAGAGAGAGAGAGAGAGAATGATGTGAAATCGTGATCAGTTTTCAGAGATTATGAAATGAACCCCATTGCTTTGCCTTCCAAATTATGGAAGAGACCTGCGCTCAATGTTTACTTATTTACATATTAACAAAATGTTTCAGTTACAATGGTGCCATCTAGTGATCAGTAAGTTAAAACTTTCCTATTTCCCTGCCTCAGCAAACAGTGCGCTAAACACCACACTTAGAAGCATTTACCAGAGTATCTACTACAAAAGTACCAAAAGAATCATCTTCATGTTTAATTAGGCTAGACTCACGGAAGTATATTTAATACTGGGACTGATTTCATTTACTCATGCACTGTCGCTCATAAACTATATTAAATATGGTATGTTGCATATTCATTTGGCTGTGGTCTGGCTGGCTGTGGTTTCTGTATTCAAAGGAAGCAAAAGAGACCAGCTGAATATTGAAACGGTTTATTTAAAATAGGTGAAAAAATATAACATTTGAGAAATAATATTTCTTAAAGTTCACCGGTCTCAAGTGGTTTGTAATATGGTTCAAAACAGAAAAGCAAGCCTGTATTTATCTTTACGACCTCCAATTATATCCTCACTACGAGCTGATGAGCTATTTCTGAATTTGAGAAGACTACGCTCCAATATGACCACATGCAGAATTATTAGACTTTCGTAATCAGCTGAAGAAGGGATTAAAACCTTGAAGGATATGCTCGAGACAGGCGGCAGAGGGAGTCGGCTCTCGTTTTCTTCTAATATTTTCTCAGTCTTGTTTGTTCTTCCCTTCAGCCAGTTTGCCCAACGTCTGCAGGGCCGTCTGCAGGGCCCAGTGCAGCACGGAGAGCCAGAGGAAAACCTACACAAACAGATGCACGTGTGAACAGCGCATCGGGCCAAGCGCACCAGCTGCTTGTGTCTCCCTTCATTCATTTCACAAAAATCTAAATGAACAAACATTTATATCTTTCCAGCTACCGTACCAGTGTTTCTAAAAGTATAGGTTTGACATTTACACTTTATATTACATATAAGGTTGATAAAAAGCCATATATTCAATGAGTCCATTGATGTGAATTAAATGTGCACTTTTAAGGGAGTATACAATTGAGAGTTATGTCATGAAAAAGAGCTGTATGAATGTATGATTTAAGAAATGTGGATTAATATAATTTTCATAAAAAAAAAAAAAAAAAGAGAATAATAACCTAGATGAAACTGAATCTGAATAATTGGTGAATAACTCATTAAAATAAAACACAGCATAATAGAAAGCCAGATGTACAAATGGTTTTTTTAAATGTTTTTTTTAGAGACTTTTAAAAAGAGCAACAGGTCAGAGAGGCAAACTAATCTCCCATGATGCACTGGTTCGGGGTCACAGGGTCAGCTGTATTTGTCACCGCGGGAATACGCAGAGAGGCTCTGCCAAAAGCTGTCCCGCCGAAGCAGCTCCTCCTCTGTGTTCAGGGCCATAAACTACATCCTACCCTGCACTGCGAGCCAAACCAGGCCCCTGTCCATCACAGCCGCAGCCTGATGGGAAAAAATGAGCGTTTCCTCTGGAAGGTGCAGCTGTTTTCCTCTGAGAGTGTGCATGCGGGGCCCGGAATGTCCCGGCTCTTCCGCCCCTCACTACCTGTCCTAGCAACAGGTTCCCTGCTGGGGGGAAGGGGGTTCAACGTGGGTGTTGGACTGGGGTCCGGGGATTATTTTTTTCAATTTTTCATTTATTTCTTTATTTATTTGTGTTCATTTTTTGGCAAGGTGGGACCAAGGCTATGCTTTGCTCACGCATGCAAGGGATGAATTTTGTTCATAAATCTACAACTCACAAACGACTTCTGTCATTGTTGATATACTGCTAACTGACACAGATATGTACACATATAGATGGTATGTTCATGAGGAAATTGTATGATATTTTATACAGTTGGTCATACTTGAATCTATGGAAATTTAGAACATGGAATCCTCAAATATGTCTCCTGAGAAGCATTTCAAGATATTGGACAATTCTCTGCATAGCCAGATCTGAGCACATCAGAAACCATTTATGACTCCTCTGCTTCTAGTTTTTAATGTCTAACCATGCAGAAATATTCATGGATCCAAGACAAGCAGAAAGAGCAGCTGCTGGGACTAAAGCAGATAATGATGCTTAGCATGGAGTGATGGCTTTCTTCATTGCTTTTTTATATTATTAATTCACCAGATTACCATTCTCAGGGCAACTAGCATAGCACAAAGTTTATATATATATATATATATATAATTTTTTTTACATTTACTGAAGCAATTCAGGGACCATTGTACAATTGTACTGCCTCACATGGGAATCATTTAATCATGAATCATTTCATAATAATATTATTATTATATTTATTATTATTATTATTATTATTATTATTATTATTATTGTTATTATTATTACTACTAGTATTATTATTATTGCTCAAAATATTCAGCATACAAAAATACTTTTAAAAATGATTCTTATGAATTCACATTTTGTCCTCATCCAGTTCTTGAAGGTACAAAGCAGGAAGAATGGATCTAGCATGAGGAGATTGATGTCTTTTCCTAGTGAATTGTGAGACTGTAAAAGTCGGACCATGCTGTTCGCAGTTTGAGCTTGTCGTTTCTCTGAAACGCAAAACACGCCCCTTTCCAGAAACGTCCTCCAGTGAATTTGAGCGCATATGCATTTCCTTCAGCCCTCATAAGTCCTCATTTTACTGAACTGAAAAAAACAAGTAAACAAAATATAATTTAATTTAATTTCACAATTCACATCTTTTTGCCAACTTCGTGCTTCAAGAAGAAGTGAAATATTGCTAGTTTCCTCTTCTACCAATGTAGTGCAATACTAAAAAAGAATAAAGACTAATAGCAGGTTAGAGTCTCCCAGAAAGAAAAGTAGTTAGGATATCCACGACAAAATCACTCTGCTTTCGGTGCTGTATGATTTAACCTTACGTGGAAAAATGTGTGAATAACCAATGAATCTGCTACTTATACAGGTAAATGTAACTTTTTTCCAATATGACAAGAAAGTGGGCCTTTATTTTCTGGGTGACCATCACAACAAATAAAATGCAGACATTACAATCACAGCACTTTGGCTGGATTTTAGGTTACAGGACATGTTTGCTTACACCTTCGGCCAAATTCCCCATCCGTGAGAGCAGGAAATGCAAACCTTGAGGACGTCCTGGGCAGGAGGGAGTTAATGTGGCTGAGCTCTGAGTCTTCTGAGCAGCTGCGCTCATGATTGAAATGAAAACAAGCCTGAATCGGCGCTGTCAGCTATGTGATATATGACTTGTAATGGGATGTTTCCAAACCTCCCTGTCCATATGGCTGCCTACACATTAGGTAACACACTCTGCCTACCGAGAGGGACTTGCTGCTCAACATCTGCACCCCAGAACCAGAAAGGTTGCTGAACACAGTGCCCTCTACTGGATCCAGTAACATTTCCCTCACCAGAACCAGAAAGATTACAGTACACTTCACCGTGTGCTGAGTTCAGTAACTTTTGTCATTACCTCTGCCTTTAATCCTGGCACCTGCATCTCTATAAATCGATAACTTTGTCACAGACTTTTTAAAATAGAAATTGATAAATCAATCTTCATCAATTACTTGAGGTCCCAAGCACAAGAGTAAAATTGACTTTTTTAGCTGCCTTGATTCTGAGGACATTAAAACGAGAAAATACAAGGCTGTTAAGTTGACAGCATACTCTACATTTGAATCACTCTGCTGCAGTGAAAGGTATGTGGACACCCATTCCTGGTTCTCTGTGGCTCAGTTGGTAGAGCACAGCACTGGCAACGCTTAGGTTGTGGGTTCAATCCCCACTGGGGCCACATATACTGAAAATGTATGCATTCACTACTGTAAATCGCTTTGGATAAAAGCGTCTGCTAAATGGCGTATATTATTCCTGTTATTGGAAATTTGCAAGCATGACAGTGTGCTGGATATTTGTCTTCTATTATAATGGTAATTGTTCACGTTCCTACGCCCACTGTCTTAAAAGACAGTTGTTCCAGGTTCTCAAAAGCCTCATATTCTTTTGTGATGCCTGACTTCTCCTCAGCGTGTGTACTGAACATCCCGTGCCACTTTGATAAGCAGGATCACTTCCTTCTTAAACCTCCAAGCTAGCTGTTTAATTCAGCAGGTTGGTGTCCCATCTTACTGATTCTATCATTCCTTTTATGAAACAGCATCCCACCTTTTTTTTTTTTTTGTAAACAAAGCACATGGCATCAATGTTGTTTTGTTTTGAAGATTGAAAATAATCTGTCTGTGAGTGGGCGTCATACCGTATTCACTGCTCACTTTCATCCTAAACTATAATTAATGTGCTCATGAAATGCATCAGCCCTAATTCTGGTGTTCTGTTTTGAATCATTACTGTAATGTCAGAAATTTCACCAATCTGTTCCCATTGAGTTGTGCTTTTCTTTGGGCCCTATTTTCATGCCGGCGTTAAGCGGCGTTATGCCCTAGTGCAGGCGAATTGTCAGTTTTGTCTGTCGCAAACAGAATATTTCCCGTCTCCGCCGAGTTTGGCAATTTTGTGGTGCGCAATGAAGGCATTTGCGCAACTATGGGTTGGGCAGCGCAATAGGGGGTGTGACAATGAAAACAGTCGGGCGCTATGCAAGTTTGGTGTCAAATAATGAGTTTGCGTTAATGTCCAACTAGACCACCTCTTAGCGCAAATGCTGGCGCTCTGTGCAATTTGGTGACTTTATTGATGCACACATATGAACATAAGATTATCTGTAATCACATGAGAATGTTTTGTGAATATTGTGAATTTCCCCCCACGTTGAGGCAAATCGTCCAATCCATGGGTAACTTGCAAGCGTAATCAATTAGGCTAAAAACGATTTCACCACAGCTTGTGGTTATTCAATGCACAGACATGAAAGACTGAAGCCAGCAGGCCATCCATGCTACCGTTCAGTAAGATACACCTGTTAAATAAATATATGTTTGTATGCACATTGTTTTTCTTATGTGAAAGGGTTTTATTCTTTCCATTTGCACTACTGAAAATGGAGCAACATAATTGGACGCCGAAGGAGATACCGTGAGCGATACCCTGGGTTTGGTAACCGGTGTTGGCCAGACGGCTATCAGTTCGGCTGTACATGCAGTTTCTTCCAGTCTTGTCCAACATGCAAATTAGTTTATTACTTTTCCTACATCCGACAGCCAGCAGAGAACTAAACAGGATTTTTATATGCAATGTGGATTCCCTGGGGTCTTGGGTGCCATTGACTGCACACGTGCAGTTGCACGCACCATCTGATCACGGTATAATTTATGTGAATCGGAAGGGGGTCCACTCCATTAATATCCAGGTGGTTTGTGATGCACACTCCAGGGTGACGCATGCAGGCCTAGTTGCAGTTGTGAGTTTTTTTATTTATTGCTTTCCATTGAACAATTACATTAAATTAGAAGAAAATAAACATTGTTTTTTAAGTTGGAAAGCCTACAAATAAGGAAAAAAAGAGATGGTAAAATAAAACACTTTCTTTTAACAATGTAGGACTACAAATATAAACTCAAATCATGAAAATAACAAATGAATGTGCACCTTGTTTTCCCCCTCTGATTCACGCGCCTGATTCTGAACTTTTCCGCACTTCCGCAATTTGCTATAGCGTTAGCGCACTGGTATTTAAAGGGATAGAAAATAGGTGTTCTGATTGGCCATTATGAAACCAAACCCCCACCACACCCACATGTTTAAAAAAAAAGTTAATCCAACCTCTTTTACAACTGCGCCGGAGGTGCGCTATCGTCCTAAATCACGAAAATGACCAAAACTGCGTTAGACATGCCCTAAAGCGCCACCATCTCCGTTTTGCGTCTGCGTTACCGACACCGTCCTAATTCAACAAAATAGGGCCCTTTGAGTTATACAAGTAAGCAGTCACAATAAATCACCAGAGCGGAAAACAATTAAAGGCAGACAAAATATCAACAAATAATGGAACCTTTGCAACATTGTAACAGGCTATGCTTGTACCCATTGAAACATACCCACATTTGGACCTCATCATTAGAATTTCCAATTACTGCAAAGTCAAAAAGCATGGCACAACAAAAATTATTTTACACTACATACGCACGAACAACACTTATGGACTTGTACAGGAGAAAAGAAAGATGAAAACAGCGCAACCACATAGACTGCATTAATACAGGGAGGAGGAAATAATATCCAATAATAAAACGAAACCAAAACAGAACCACAAATGTGTGCACTAAATGTTCAAGAACGCTAAAGAATTTCCATGGGGTAAATGTGTGATGAAAATAGTAAGTATGTTGCTTCTATAAAGAGTGATTATGTTGAGACAGCTGCATGAAGCTCAATCAATCCAACGGAATGTAATTTGTTCATTGCTCAATACATTTTCATCTTCATGTTTAAATTGTTCCATACATGCTCTTAACACACCCAGTGCACATATAAATGGTCACGGTCATGATACTGTTACGATATAGTTATCATCACTCACTTTGAACATTTATATTGACTAAACCATGTGGTGGAAGCTCTCCGGATGTGTTGGTACCTTCCTGCACATGTTCTGCCCTGTTACAATGTCTTTTTGGAAGCTTGTTTCAGGCGTGCTTTCCCAGTAACTGTGCATGGATGTGCCCACCATTGCCTTCTTGGGAATGACGCCCAAATTCAATTAAACAACACGAGAGACGTCTTATTGGCAGTCTCGACTTCCTATAACAAGCAAATGGTGATGGGATGGATGGAATCTGTCATCATTCTGAATCCAATTTGGTTATCTTATTTCCTTGGTGTTTATATATACAGCCCTGGTGCATTATGCTTAATTGTTCATTAAAAACATGGTCTGTACAGACATTTCAAATTACATTTTAATTCAAACCTTTGGAATTATATCCCGTTTTAAACTCAATATTTATGTCATTTTGACAGTCTCTGGCTGTCAAAACATATACGTATTGTGAGAAAAATGCTCCTACTTTTTTTGTAAAACATGTGTAAACCTTGGCTGTTGGCTAGTGTTAAATAGTGAACTCTTGATGACTGTTACTATGCTTGCCTCAGAGATACAATAGTTTATTTAGCTAGCCACAGTTGTCGAAAATGGGCATTATTTAAGAGAATGTATTGGGCATAATCCATAGCAGTCACGTGGTTTCTTCCTAGTTGACCTGCCGGGCAAAAAGTGTGATAAACGTCATCGCATGTTAAACAATAGGGCAACATATTTCAATTTGCCGGCTGAGTAAAATTTTGATCATCTCAGCCAGGAAGAAAAAGGTAGATACATGGACAAACTAAAAATGGGCAGCTAGCGGCTGTGTTTGTCCCTCCCTGATCTGGAGTTTGGTGACATCTGGATCTACATTTACATTTACATTTTACATTTTGACGCTCTTATCCAGAGCGACTTACAAGATGTGCATTAATACAAGGTAAGAACAATCAAAGTTACCAAGATCAGTGACATCTTGGAGAATCCATCACCCTGCTGCCAGGATGCTTATAAAACTACCGAAAGCTACAAGTATTTACTCAGGCTGGGTAAACAATGCTGGTGTGTGGAAAGTGAAGAAATTCTTCATTGTAAGTGACGTAAATTTCTCTCGGTATGCTAGCTAACGTTATCAGTGGTTGCCTTGCCGTTAGCTAATGGTCTGTCTAGTCTATCAGGATATCTGTAGATAGCTAATTTGGTAACGTTAGCTAGCTCACAGATATTTACAGCCCGAGCGCTGCTCATTCAGGGAGAACACTCGTTCGTTTGTGCAAATTTATTTTCTTTTTCATGGGTATCCTATGGCTTATCTCCTCGCCGGTTTGCACACCCAAAGATTGTTTTCAAATGAATCAAGTGCCTTTTGTGAAACCATGGATAGCAAGCTGAATATAACATTGGCTGCTGAATGAGTCCAGAGTGTATTTCTTATTGCCTGCCTCTTTCTGATTCTTGGCTGTTGTCTTCATTCAGTGCAATCTTATTGTTCAAATGAATTTACAAGTATAAATCTATTCTTATTTCTGTTTGCTGTCTTCAAATCATCTTATGAGATTTATAATCATCTAATAACCTATTAAAAGTAACATTAATCATGGGGCCATTAAACTAGGCCTAGAATAATTGTACAATTATTGCACATACATTTGAACATCATTAAGATAAACATAAGTGCAAAGGAATTGCTCTTACAGGAATATTAATATAATACAGACTTTGTATTTGTCTACTATTTGGGCCTAAGGAAAGGTAAAATAACTAAAAATAGCTGTGCAAGCTCTTTTGACAAGAAAACCAGCTTTACTTCAGAATTCTTCTCCAGATAAAAGAGAAGTAGACTCTTTCGGCACGAAACGTGATATTAATCGTGACTGCAACTGCCGTTTATTATCACTAGGCAGGCTCCATTTGTTACACGTGAAATAAGGGGAGCTGAGAGCTGAGGGGAAAGAGGCTTTGTTTTGCTTCTGGAATCCAGTAGGCATAGCCTGAGACTGCTGCTAAGTGGGGTGTTAAAACAGGAAGCACACAACTTTCCAAGACTAACACCCACCATAACGGAGTGGAAAATGTCATTTCTTAACCGGCTTGATTTGTATATCTCGAATGCCAAAAACAGATTGGCGCACTCTAATTAATCAAGGCAGAGGGATTTGATACCGACTCCGTGCAGTCAAGTCCAATGGCTTCGGGCCTGTGTGTGAACGAACTTGACCCGTGGTACTTGCACGGATTATTTGGATTGGTCTGTGTAAACCGTATGCCAGATATATATCAGAAAACAAGTTTTATCTAATATGACTTGTAAGAGTGGAACATTAAAAAAAACAAAAAAAAAAAAAAACATGGACTATGCACACAAGCACATGAATGTGTATGTGCATATGGGGAAATTAATGAACCTAGGGCCAATAGCAAGCCTTACAAAAAAAGCAAAAACTACATTGAGTTACCATGGGAGCCAAATCCAATCCATCAGTAAAGAGTAGGTAAAGAGAAATGGAGGTAGACAGTGCACTAAGTAAGAAAATGCATTGTCTTCCAGACTTTGGAATGAATTTGTGAAATTAAAAATCATTTATTTATTTTTGTCAAGTGCATTCCCCCATTTCTCTTTACCAGCATATGGACAAATAAAGAAGAATATATGTTATATTTTCGATTAAAAATATCAGCCGCACTCTTTTTGATTTAACGTCAGCTAAGAATAACACATTTTCAAAGCCACTGAACATGTCTGCCCTTTGGAAGGCTGGAGGAATTGATCTTTGTGTGCGGTGACCTTAGGGGTCAGTGGGGACAGAATTCACCGCCTCTACTCTCACTTTTCTGAACGGCGTCAAGCAGACAGATAAATCGCCATCTGTGTCGACATCCTCCCTGCTTAAGGGGCCACTTTAAGCAGTGAGAGCCATTTAAGAGGGAACGCAAAGCAAACGTCCGGAACCATCCAGACAGCGCTTAATAAACAGGGTGGTTTCTCGAGGGCTCGTTCAAGTCGGGGGGCGGTGAGGGGACTACAGTTTGGCGGAGGGCGGTCAGGGGCGGCGGGGGGGGGCTGGATGGGGGTGGGTTGCGCTTGGAAAGTTGGCAGTGGTGGAGGGACCCGGGCCAAATATATGGGATGAAAAAAATAAATCAGGGGGAGGACATCTGCCTTGCAAAATCGAATCCTCTGTGCTTTGATGGTGCAATCAGGGGAAGCCGGGTTCCGCGGACCTCTGTCTCCCCGGAGTTTCTGTAAATCAGTTCAATGGGATTCCAAAGAGAATGGCGAAGACCGATGGCTCCCCGGAGACCTGTAAGCAAGCTATCGCTCCCCTCCTCTGCCTGCTTAGCAACCTGAAGCCTCCACGCTCTTAATGTCCTCTCTGGGGCTCAGGCAGCATTACTCCTGCAGAGACCCAGGGAGGAAGACCTTTCTCCCACCACCTCCTTCAGCTAGGCTACCTAGGGTGGGAGGAGGGAAGGAAAGGTGCCAACAAACAGGAAGATTTTATTTGTAATTTTTTTATCAGGTGACCGAGAAAAGCTGGAATGCCATGCAGAGCTGGGAGATTCCGTCCAAGAAAGCATTGCGCAAACTTGTATCAGTTTCATTGCGTACTGCCAGTAATCTTTAGCAGCCAGCCCCTGTCTCCACCATAGAAAGCCTTGGACTCTCTCACAAAATCATTAAATCCAACCCTAATACTTTAGTATTTGCTGTTACATAACAAGGATTACGTGGAAACCGCACACTGATTATTTTCCTGACACTATATTATTATGGCATGAAATCTGGAAGGATTAAACCTGATCTAAAATGGGCACGTCAGCTGGTCTTCAAGATGAATGCCAGATTACAGATTGGCTTTCTTCCTCATTCTTCGGAGTCCCCTTGAAAGACCCTGCTTTCAATGGCTAACCTGACTACCTTGTCCCTTTCCCGCAGTTCTTTTGAGGTCAAGTCATTACTGCCGACACACTGAGTAGAAATTATGGATTGAGCTTTGCCTGTTCTATTTTTGTGTGACACGTGATGCTGCTGGTTATTGTATGTAGGCTATCTATGGGCACCCTGTGGTAGAGTTGGTCAAGATGACCACTGTGACCAAAACCAAAACCAAAACCACGATCACCATGGGTCAAGTGGCTACAGGAGCCAAGAACTGAAGAGTCTAAGGGAGCCGTTATACTTTATATATACTCCAAGTGCATGTAATTTCACCCAAGCACAAATGCAAACACAAACACAAACGTGTGGTGATGCTTGGTCAGGTTCAGTGAGAGGGAAATGGGAGGAGAGGGAAGTTCACCATTCAGATTTAGTGACTGTATGGAAATGGAATACATAAATAGGTTCATTAATAAAGTATCAAGTTTTTAATGAGAGAAACATGCTTTATGCATTGCTAAATGCATTTCTAAATGCATTTATCAATTTATAATACATTTGACCGAGCAATCGCATTAATTATGTGATTATTAAGAGACCGTTATTAAATTTCCAACCAGGAAAAAAATCTAATTAAAAGGAGGCAGTAGACATTTTTTAACATGTACAGTTTAAAAAGAAAATGTGTACAGGACGGATTACCGATTTCCTCAATATTGGGGATACATATTGAGCCGAACACTGTCCCTGCCACCTAGTGGATCTTGATGAACTGCCAGCATGGACTACGCATGCTTTTGTACTGGAGTTTTGGTTTCTGTATCGCGTGCTCCATATCAAAGTTCCTTTTATGAACTGAATTTATTTTGTTAGTTTCTTTTAATACATCGCTTTCTTTATCTGATTATTGTATTTATATTTGTACTTAGTTTTCCTTGGTTTATGTATTTGTTTAAAAAGAATGTATGGCAATTATTTATCAGAATTACAATGTATGTTTGTCGGATTTATGACTGAAAACTCTACCAAATTGTCAAATAAAGATGTCAGGGAGTTTGGATGTTCCTCAGATGTGAGAACGGGTGAGATTCATGCCACAATTAGTTTAGGACATTAATAACTGCAAGTAGACAGGATTACACAGCATGTAAACAAATATATTGAGGTGTTACAGATTACTCAACTGGTGTCATTTAAGCCCCATGCATTCACAAATTCAATACAAAATCTGGTTCTGTGCACAGACCTAAGAATAACAACAGGAGTATTCGGTTCCAGTTAGATAAATACCAGACACAATTCGCAAAAGCCTGCTGCTAAATTAAAGAAAAGGATTTGTTTAATCTGAATCTTATAATTCAAACTTGAAAAGCCATTGGAAACTGGAAAGCCACTCCTCACGTTAATTCTGCCCTAAGATGAATTTGATTTATTCTCCATTTTTATCTAATGAGTCATATGGGAAATGCTCACCCAGATGGGGGGAGGAAATCAGGCATGTGCTTCCTGAATGTGACTTCCTGTAACTTCCTTTTTTTAATCCCTGGACCACAAAACAACGGGAGGCACTTATATATATTTTAATAAAGCATTCACATAATTACGATGTATACAGTCTGTTAATACAATCTCTGGTTTGTTATTTCAATTGAATTGTTGAAAACCCTTCAAATGACACAATCCCCCACAGATTCCACACTGTATGTAGGCAGCAGTTGAGTGTGTTTACTTCAGGAAAACTCAAATTACTCCATACTTTTCTCTTTCAGACCCCTTGCTTTTGGGAAAGACGAGATTTCATTTGCATCCCTCCGAGCTTTCGTATGATGTAATATTTTTTTGTTTCCAGACCCTGAAATTATCCTCCAACCTCTTCCAGTGATGTCACTTTTCTTTTGCCTTGTGCTCACCTCTGAGAAGCAGAGGTCCGCACCTTCTGAAAAACAGGCGCATTGGCCAAGAAAAATGGCCATCATGGATAAAACAATACAATAACTGATTATCATCTTATCTCTCAATTCAGCCTTCAACTCTCAACATCAGATATCTCCCATGAAAAGTAGTTTGTGAAGATGTCAAGTGTTTGAATAGATAAGCCCACAGTACGCTGGACTGATTTTCTGTGTATAAGTGAACTTGATAATATTATTTTAACCTCCTCTTACAAATGTGTGGAATAGTACTGTTTTCTTTTTACCCCAGTCGTACCCCAGTAAGGCTGGACAAGACCAAAATAATCTTGGAAAGGGGAAAACACTGAATGACAAAAAAAACACAGAAATAAAAATATCAACGCTGATAAGTCCAACCAAAGCACAAATTGGATCTATTTTGATGACTTTCACAAAAATAAAAGACAAAAAATATAAAGATTCCACTAGCAGCTTTTGACATATCAACCCATTTCTCACAAAAAGGCTTTTCTCTACGCACGTGGAAAACATCCACCCCAAAGTCTGAGAAGTCTGTGACGGGGGGGGTTTTCACTGTAAATAGGAGAGTTTCCACTCTCCTGTACCACACCAGCATCCTCTACTCAAAACACATCTCTACTCAGATAGTGTCCGTGAGGAAATAAATCATAACAGCTTTTCGTTAACACCACAGGCCTGCGCATAACGGTTCAAAGTACCAACATTAAAGACTCGTTTTACACCAGGAGACAGGTGTATTTTTATTAGCCCTCCTCTTAAATTGCTATGACTTCAACGGTGGGTCCGCCGCCAAAAACGGAGAGTTGTTCGGTAATTACTGTGGGACATGCGAAGTCTGGGGCGCCCCGGCACCCCGGTCCTGCAGCCTTCAAACGTCCCGGCCAGAACCATGTGGATTGTGGAACATCATTAGCGTCCAATCACACGTCCCCCCCGCCCCCGCCCCGCCCCCCCCCCCCCCACCCAGCCCACCCCAACCAATGCGGCATGGGCCCCATGTGTGCCACTCAGACAATAGAAGGGAAACCACTGCTGCGTGGGTTTACAGGTCAGGCCTGGCTCTTTACAAGGGAAATCTCCTGCGCAATAATAAATACCAGGGCGCACTTTAAGGGTGCCGTATATCACGCAAATGCGCTCTAAGTGCATTGGCACACACGTTTTTTTTTTTTGTTTGATTTTTTTTTTTCTACCAATGAGTACGACTGTAATTAAATTCAAATGGTTTTTTCCCCCTTTCTTTTTCTTAGTTTAAGCCCCCGTTAATCGATTGGAACAGCTTCAAAACACCTTCCTTGAAACAAAAGCCATGGCGACTCACGTCAGGCGTTGGAAAAATATATCCTCGCCTTATTATTTTAACCTTGGTAATGGGCTACATGATGAACTTGGGCTTGGGACCTGCCTGCAGAAAGTCATTATGCTTTTTTATGTACACTGTCTCACCTGCTTATCTGGTGTTCGTCTACCGTTCATTTGAAATATGAAAAAGGACTCAATGGTTGCTCCTTCAAAAGTGGCCCAAAACTAAGACAAAGTACAAACTGCTTTTGTTAAAAACTAAAAAGTTGCATTTAGGACCACATGATACTCCATATACTAATTGGAATAAATACTGTTGGTCAAATGCATCCATCTATTAGTAGATGTTTACATATAAACTGCAAAATCGCAAAAAAAATGCATGCCCAAAGTTATTTATTCATTCATGCCCAAAAGTAATTATTTGGAGTTTCACAGGAATATATTAGTCATACATGTATTAATTTTGCTTAAGAATGAAGATATTCATTTGAAACGATGTTTTTATTATAAATATATCCCAGGGGAAAAAAAGGGAAATACATTCTCTAAAATAAGTTTTAACACCTGAGCAAGCAGATGGGCAGTAACACAATAAAGGGAACAATCCAGAGCTCACGTGCGAATCTCATCAGCTCTCTCTCTAGTTAGCGGCAGACGTTTCTAATTGATTCCAGCAGTGTGTTGCTTTAGGTTTAACAGTGATGGCAGGGAGGCGAGGGGGAGTAATGAGAGGTCAGTGGCGATCTGCAGCTCCGAGGCCGCGCCAGAAACGCACAGCAATTTTATGGTCAATTGGGCCGTGCATCTGGAGTCATACATCACAGGCCAGGCTGTTGGAACCAGAGCCAGCTCTCACACACACTCACACTCACACTCACACACACACACACACACACACACACACACACACACACACACACTCTCACACATGCATACACACACGCGTGCATGGACGCCCTGGGGGCCCCACTGTGACACCCCCACCCCACCTCCCCCGTCACACCTGAATGCAAACCAACTTCATCCACTGAGCTTTACGGCTGAGCCAGACCGCTCACACGGGCTAATGGCTCTAAAGGCTGCCAGTCAAACATGTGCACAATCAAGCTAGTGGCACACTACTCATGAGCGTTTAAAAAAAAACGCAGTCAGCCAAGTAAATTTAACACTGTGCATCTGCTTAGCGGACTGCTTTATGGAAAGTGACATGTACCTAAAAGATTCTGAAAGAGTTATATTACTTGGACCAACTGTATTTGCATGATTGCTTCTACCATAACTATTGACAGGTTGAAATTGTTTTTGATATGGTTCAATTTTCAGTCCAGAAAACTGGCTGAATTGAATTACTCATTTTTCGGAATCTTCGCAAACCCAGAATTCATGGGATAATTTCTAAAATCTCGGTATCACATATTGGTGATATGAATTTTTTACTTTTGCACTCAAAAGTTGCGTTTTACCAGTGACTATAAGCCCTATCCTTCCTTTCAACTGCACAGTTGACCCAGAAAAAATGTTTGTCAGGGAATAACACGAATGCCAGTGAACTGGTATGAACTGAGATCAGTTAAGACCAGGTTAATACAGGCTAAACAAACACGTTTGTTCCAACATCTGCACCTCGAGGGATAGTCACCTACCTCAATGAGCATTGATAGCGAGGGTATGACCACCTCCACATAACCACATCTCTGTAGTCCCAAGAACAAGAGACATCGTAGCATCTCCACCATGGCTGCCTTTGGACTGCAGAGAAACATCATATTTGCCATTTGTAATACCATAGTGGTTTCTACCTGCAGTGACATCAGAGAGAGACAGAGAGACAAAGAGAGAAAGATGTACCTCTGGTCTATGATGTGCCCAAAGGAGGTCAGTGTGAATATGATGTATCCAGCCATCAGCAGCAGGGTCTGCTGGGAGAGTACCTATGTGAAAGAAAAGTATAAACATTGTACATTTAACATAAGCTGCTTTGTTTGTTGGGTTGATAATCACCTTGTCCATTGCCAGACACCTGTCACGCAGGTATTACCATCTCTGACATCACTTCCACGTCACATGTCATTACTGGCCTGATCACATGGCCCTTGGGCCACAAGCTCAGATCTGCTGCCCTGACCACCACTCCACATCACGTCACAACCCTCACCTCTACTGCAGATTTCCTGCCCCTGTCAACAACCCTTACCCCTGCTCCCATCACTGCTTCCATTATTGCTCCCCTTACCCCTACTACACACTGAAGCCTTGACCACTGCTCCACACTGCTATACTGACCACTGCTCCACACTGCTATACTGACCACTGTTCCACACTGCTGCTCTGACCACTGCTCTACACTGCTGCTCTGACCACTGCTCAACACTGCTATTCTGACCACTGTTCCACACTGTTGCCCTGACCACTGCTCCCCAATGCAGCCTTGCCCACTGCTCCATCCTGCTGCTCTGACCACGACTCAACAGAGCTGCCAACAGAAGTGGCCACATCATAAAACTTGCAATAAGGGAGCACCAGGACTTTCACAAAAACAAAAGGGGAACACCCAGCCCCATACAGTTAATTAGTCTCTTTGTGGTGAACGAGGAATTACTTCTTTCAACAAATCAAAGACCCAGGAATCAGAAGAAGGGCGTGAGAAAGTACAGAATGTAGTCCGACAGTGAAAAATGCTAAGAATAAATACACATAAGCAACAGAACGCCAAGGAAATGTATAACAGCATAAAGATCTCTATGGTGAATGGTATAAAATTACTTTTGAGTATGGTTAAATGGTAGGTTAAAAAGTTTCATCAGAAGGGAAAATACCCTTGTCTCAATCTTCACATGATCCATAAAAGTTTATCGAAAACTATTTCAGACCATTAGAATTACGATGTATGGAAAACCATGTACCAGTTCAGTTACTTCTCACATTGAATCATTATCTAATGACACAGACCTGAAAATCTCATCTTTCAGCTGTACACAGATAATGAACAATGTCCACTGTATCACCTATTCCCTGCATCTCACTGCTGATGTCAACACAGATAAGTTTGATATTGCATAACACCTTCCCCTCGACTTTCCATCAATATTGACCTGTTCTGGTAAAACATCCTCACTCCTCCCCTTTGATA
Source organism: Aldrovandia affinis (assembly GCA_029706075.1). Classification (NCBI taxonomy): domain Eukaryota; kingdom Metazoa; phylum Chordata; class Actinopteri; order Notacanthiformes; family Halosauridae; genus Aldrovandia; species Aldrovandia affinis. The sequence goes on from JAINUG010000008.1 coordinate 10,598,367, forward strand.
TGGACAGACTGAACAACGGACAGACAGACTGATAGCTACCAATAGAGACAGAGCCAAACCCTCAGGGCAAAGGTAACACCATATTTTACGGTATTCACATGTCCGTGGAGAGATGTGGAAATGAGAAAATATGAGAGTGAGTGATTTTTAAAAAGTTTTTAGTTTTTTTTTAACTACTAAAGTCAGCTTCCCTAACCCCCCCTATGTGAAGACAGTGTGGGAAAGGCCCCGTGACATGACTGTGCTCTGTGTAACTTGGACATGAAAGCGCTGAGGCTGTAGTTTGGAGCAAATTGTCTGTGAAAGGGGTCCCCGAGGCTGCTGGGAAACGGTGTCACTGCACAGACACAAAGGTGTCACCCCTGCCACCCCTGGGGGGCGTCATCAGCTGACGGAGCTTCTACATCGCTAATGCGACTACTGTATTCTGTCACCCGAGGGGGGGGGGAGCCAATATCGGGCAGATTCCAACTTTCAGAGGGGAAGGATTTCCAAAACAACAGCCGCCATGACTTGGAGAACATTCAGAGACAAGGGAGAGAGAGGAGAGGGAAAGAAAAAAACCCCAGAAAAAAACATGGAAAATATGCTTTGACTTTCATACACTTTCAGTGTGCTAATTTGTTCGCAGATCTTATTTCTTCAACAGTAGAGTAGAAAAAAAAAGATAACATCTGCTAACTCTTTATTTACATTTACAGTGGACTGCTTGTGTTATTATTTCAACGTCCCCTGGGATCCAGAGATTATGTCATTATTATCATTATTATTATTATCACTTCGATCAAGCAGATGAGAAACTTAATAGGCTCTGTTGGGTCTAGATACTAGAGATTCCAAAATGGGGAAGACCGTACACCACAAAAAGAAACTAACTACATGTCTGTTTTCTAAAAAGAAAAATCTCCAGTAGTTAACTTTTCAAATCTCATTTAACATGTTTATTTAACTGGAGTTAGGAATTAATTTTGAGTTTTCTGGACAAAGTCAAGAGTTATTTCGATATGAACCCCAGGGAAAGTGTTGAATTGGCCATATTACACGCACCAAGTTTCAAGGCAGATTTCCAAATGATTTGTACATCCAACTAAACATATACCCTGGATTATATTTCCTCTTGGAACCACATTTGGTGTGTTCAATGCACGTACATGTAATTTACGTAGTTAATTATACAGGACACATCGCTATACTATGTTCACTATGATACCAGTGATGCCATTTAAAGGTAACTTGGTTTACTTAAAATAAAGATGTTTTTATAGCTTTGTACCAACATATATTAGACCCATCCACTGTGCCATTATATGCCACTATACAGAGAGGCACGCTGTGTGTATAAATATATGCATGGCTGTTATTTATCATACACCCAAAGGCTCCACTTTGTTATTTTGCCCAGAAACCTTTGATTAATGTATCCTGGAGGTTGTTTGGACAGGAATCGGTTGACTTGACAATTAAGACATTTGCATTTACTGTCGGACCACCGGCGGCTGTTTCATTTGCTAGCGGCAGCAGGGAATTCTTCCTCCAAGAATACTCCTCCATGAGCCACAACTGAGGGGGAACGCCATGGAGGTACGAATCACAGGAAGAAAGGCCATTTCATTTCAGCTCCGAGGGAGGGTGGGGCCACACATTCTGGCTAACCAAAACTATGCCTGGGGAGTAGAGACTTCCAAAGATAACTGCTGGGAAAACCTGAACTTATATACTTTTTTCTTTTTTGTGTTGGAACGGTCATCTCCTTTCCAGAATGGAAAATAATAGACAAAGGTTATTTTAAATAAAAAATAAAAAACATCTGCAAATTCCTCCTCCATAACTAACAAACATTATCTGTGCTGATTGAAATTGAAGGATTGCACAAACCGCCTTTGTGGCCAAAACATCATTGTAAACAGCCAGCAGAAGTAGGAAATGAAGGGACACGTATGCTTGTAGGATGAGTGGCCTTGTTGGGTTGAATGGCAATTCCTCTCCAGTAATCTGAAAATGAAAACAAAATGGTCATTGATAAAAAACAGGACAACAGCAACAATTCTATCGATGCGCAGTAATAAAAAAATAAAAAAATAAAGATTAGTTCATACTTTTGTATCTCCCTACTGTCAGAATCAAGGTTGGACCAATATTCCTACATGTGGCTGCTTTGTAGGAAGAACATCCATTATGAATAGGGATGAATAAAGAGCCTTTTGATTTTGCACATAAAACCATAATTACTTTGCTTTTGTGATGATGCTTCATGTGATTATTAATGCAGTTGAATTTACTATGGAAAATATAGAAACAGAATAGAAGGAATATATATACAACACCCAGATTTGGAGATGAAACATGTCAATAAAACATTGATGAATATCAGGGATGTAACTGTATCATAGAAAATAAGAGACAAGGACTGGCAGCTTTCACTGACAGGAGGCGTTAGTAGACTTTGGTTTTTGACAACCAGTAGCTACATAGCTAGAATAGTCTAGAAAAAAGCATTATTTGTTGTGCATTAGTATTTTTTCTGTCTTAAATAAATATGTATATACAAGTTCCCACACCTGTAGCAAGCTATATGTAGCACAACTCCATGACATTCTGATAACATGACCTTGTACTGTATAACTGAAATAATAGGGACTTGCTGTTCCACCAAAATTAGTTACTTTATGAAGGGAAGCAATGTAATGTGGAACATTTTTGTTGAATGAATATTAGTTGCATTGTTCAATTATTGTATAGTAATGCTTAATGCACACGCCACTGCAGGGTTCTTGGTGATTTGAACAAAAATACAAGTAATGTAATCATTTATACTTCATGATGGCAGCAAGTCACTGTCATTTTAATGTCTTAGATTTTGCTTTTGAAGACAGATACGCTGGCTTGTTTTCGGAGGGTGATTTGACTGCCTTGACTATCTGACTGTATGACAACACTGCCTATGTTGTTTGGATCCACCTGGAAAGCATTCTGGCTAACGGGGCTCTGGTTGAATAGATTTGTAACTGATTTATAGTGCGTTTTGGATAGGTTTCTGGACACTTGGATACATAATTATCTGATACAGGAACCACACAAAAAAACATTTGAAATAATCTTAGAATTATTTGTTTCTCCAATATCTGTACAAGAGGTGTCATTTTATAGTAAAAACAACCCAGTGTCACATGTGACTGGCTAAAAACATAATAGATAGATTTTGGGACAGCAAAATAAGTCTGGGTCCTGTTTTTAGAAACAACACAGTAGAATTTGCTTTCAGGTAATTGCAACCCGTTTTTTGGGGAAGTGTACAATTCATTGGGGTAGCACATGCAACAATTATTTATCTAGAATCTGCTATGGCTTTAGAGGGAAAAAATCATCCTATTAGTAGGGGTCAATCCTTTGGTCTTTATTTTATATTTTGTGTACTTATAAAGTGCATCATGATTCTTATAGGTGACACATTTATAGATGCTGACACTTGATTCCTCATGGTACAACTGTCTACTTCCTTCACATAAAGCCCTCAACCATGCCTGTGCAAGGTGCACTTCTGGAGATATTAGGCTTGGTGTAGTAGTAGTGAAAAACAGGTGGAAATAGCCATTTTTAGGCCTTGACGCAGAGGGGTTAATAGAAAACAAACCCAAAACATAAATAGATCTTTTTTGAAATTACAATCGTAAAAGCCCATTCTTACGAAGCTCCATACTGACTATAACTGCATCATAGCTTTTAACTTATTCCATCACATGATATTGCATAATGTGTTTAATGTCTGAGCATTTACTCCGATAATAATTACAGGCACTTAATTCTTCTTTTGTTCAGTATTCCCTCCTTTCTATAGTTGGATGCAAATGATTGCAGGGCTCTGACGTTTTTGTCTCCCATAAGTTCATTCTGTAGCCGACTTTCTGTAGTGAGTTTAGCCATCTGTGGCTTTCCTTCACTTCAAAACCATGGTAGGTATTTCAGTCCAAGAGCTCTGTTCTGCCTCAGAAATCAACATATTCAGCCCTGCCCCCCTCCCCTTTTTTCACCCTCAGAAATATCAACACGCACGGCCGGCCATTCTGCACTAGCCCTTTTAAGATATTTCTGTCAAATTCCTGCACTCTCCACATGTGTAGAATCACCATGCAGAGTTTAGGGCCAGTTTAATTGTGAGTGTTTTTTTACAGCGAAGCGAGAGCAGCGAAATATGTGGTGCAGTCAGCACAATTTCAAAGCTAACCGCTGGGGCTCCTGGAGGGGCCACTCCAATCCCCCGTCTCAGAGCGACAGGGCGACGCGTTTGATCCCGCACAGAGCGCCCACAAGCTTGTTATTTAAAGACAAGTGAAAATTAGCTTACTCTGTTCACTCAAAGGGCTTCGGGTTTATTTGGCAGGATCTTTTCTTGTAAACGCTCTTTTTGTTTTCCGTTGGATTCTTTTATCAGGAAATTCAGATAGCATTTTGCTAGACATTTCCAGGTCGTCAAGGGCAAAAATAAATGTCTCTGTTTCTCTAAAGAATTTCAGTCGTGTGTTAATTTGGTGCTAGATCTGTAACTATGTAAGGCTTTCCAACCTTGGTCATTTGTGTACGATCACCGAGTCTGGGTTTGCCTGGTCTCCAACTGGGTCCCTTGAAGATGACGCTCAGTTTATTATTGATGCCACGGGCTCTCCAGAATCGTCGCCAAATGAAAGGATAGTAGTGGAACTTCAGAAGAAAAGAAAAGAAAGTAAAAAGACAAACATGATATTGAGATAAGATTTCATGTGATAACCGTATCATTTGACAGGAAAATTTTAATGAAAAAAAAGGCTAAATAACAAACATGATATTGAGCTAAGATTTCACGTCATCACGCTATAATTTCACATATCATATAATGCATATTTTTTCCTTTCAATTATTTTGCATTTGCCATTCTGTGTGTCACAGTTCAGTTTGCCAGAGTATTCATTTTGTGAATTTATTTGTTGTTGCTGTTTAGCGTGTATTGAAAATGTGACACTTTCTGCTGCCTGAAATTCACGTCTAGGCCTCCTGTCAGAAAGACCTGTACTTGAGCACTCTACTCAAGATCTACCAGTTTGAGGGGAGAAAATATTCAAACACATATTCTTACAGACTTACATAGTTTCCAATTTCATTCCATTGGACTCTTTCACCTTTGCATAGTGGTTTGTTTAAAGTATAGTAATAATGTTATGATTACAGCATGGCCTTTCCACCAGGGGAGAAATATGAGATGGTCATACTTCTACAGACGTCTAGCAGAACTTCATGACAATGGTGTCACTGTGAAACTTTTTTTTTTTGCACACAACATATTTAAACCGTAGATGAGTACTGTCACAAGTTTGTAATACTTTGGAAATTTCTCTGAGGGGCTGATTCAATACAAGTACTTCTTGTGAGTTGACCAATGACCAACTATTGTGAGACACTCAAAGACTTGTGTTCTTAAGGCTTGTCTGTGATTTGTTTAATTTTCCTGCAGTTGGAGGAATAATAACTAAAACCATGTTTATGTTAATTCATTAGTTCAGGATAAAGACAAAGCACCACAGAAATTAGACTGAATCCACAAAACAGATACAAATCTTTAGATAGAAAATGACAAGGCCAACATTACCTTTAAACTACAATAACGATTCTATGATTAACAAATGATTAACAAACCAAAAAGTTTTAAACAACATACACATTACATTCAGCTTTGTGATTCTGATGTAAATTGCCAGAGAGGATCAGTAGTCTCTTGACTACAAATATAAGTGAATATTTCTGTATCTTTAGCATCAAAATACAGAATAGACTGACCTGGACGAACAGGATTTCAAATGTGTTTACTGGCTTTGTGAGACCATAGACAACTTTATCACCCTCAGGAGCAAATGTACCTAAAAGAACAGAATTATATTGCTGTTTAAGTTTCATATTATTTCATACTAAAATGATAAACCTTTTCTTTTAAGCATACAGAGAGATCCAGAGACTTAGAGTCTGATGTTACTGAGGATGAACAGTCATACTGCTCAATACGAGTAAGAGCTCAATATTTATTAAATATATACATATGCACCGTGGGTCTTTTCCCCAAAAAATTCATCATAATATCATATATAACTAAAGCAATACTGACACTGTGGTTAAAGGTGTTTCAGTGTATTTGTTCAGCTTGTGCCAGTTCAGAGTGAGGGATTTCTTCCTTTCTATACAGTACATTATATGAAACAGAGGTGTGAGGAAAAGTGAAGAGGGGGAGAATGTTAACCACATATAGAATGCCTTATGTGTGGTTTACCTTGTCTGAGTACTGTATTGTCATTGACACAGGTGTACTTACCAAAGATTCTGTCCCAAATAATTAGAGTCCCTCCATAATTCTTGTCAATACAGTAAGGGTTTCGTCCTGTGGTTGATATTGGGGTTGGCCATGAATAAACAGAAACATCTCCAGCAAGCAAACACTTGAGTGCTACTAACCTCTAAAATATTTTACATCATTTCCTCAAAATAAAATAGATCACCATAGATATTAAAGAGCCTTTCTGGACTTACCATGATGAACTCTATGGTGACTGGGCGTGTTCATCACCCACTCCAATGGGCCAAGGTGTTTAATGATCTGATCAAGAGGAACAAGGTATCACTTAAAGGCAAAATACAGTAGCACACACAAAGCTTGCTTTCATTCTTCATATTCTAACAATTCTAACCATGCAATTTAATGTAGTCAAGACTGCAGTGTGACACATTTCCAATGAAGATGCTGTTTCTTTCATCCTTTACTTTCTGTCACAAGTTAGGTTTGTCCACACTCACCTTTACAACTGGCCACTCAACTTTATAATATATTTAATGTGAGAAACTGCTTAAATCCATAATACCAACATAAGTACAAAGTGCAGTTTGATTGAACAGAGGTCATGGCTTTGTTTAATTAAAATAAGCAGGATGAAACCCAAAATGCATATTATTTCACAATAACGTTTTTACTGTCCCCTTAATTTACCATGTTCATTGTTCATTGATATCTGCACTGTTGAAGCCATAATGGAGGAGAACTCACTAGGGTTCTTTGGGTCTACATGGTCCACATCCTAACAACTGCACTCCACTATGAAGTGTGATTTATGACCGCTCAAGTGTTTTCTTATCTGATGAGGCGGGTCTGAGCGCCAACAGCTACGGAAAGAGAAAGGTGGCCAAATTTCCAAAATAGAGACGGAAAGAACAATATTTATAGATTGGAAGTAAAACAAACACGGGGAGGTGGGAAGTGCCAAGACCATAAAGAGTCAGCGGGAAAAGGGGAAGATCATTCTGTCTCCTACTCAGACACACGCACACGCACACACACACACACACACACACACACGCACGCACGCAAGCACGCACATGCACACACGCACACACACGCACACACGCACACACACACACACACACACACACACACACACACACACACACACACCCATCCACACACACATGCATACATGTACATAAGCACACAGATACACAAAAACACACACAAATACCTGTAAATACACATACACATAAATACACACACACATATACATAGATATGCTCACACACACTCACAAGCACACATATGCATGCACACACACACACACTCACACACACACACGTACATACATACGTACATATATGCTCACACACTCACAAGCACACATATGCATGCACACAAATACGATTTTTTTTTTAATGCTGATGCGTTTATATTGGGACACTTCACAAGTCACTATGGTCATTTGCTTTTAACTCTGAGAAGCAAAGTTTAAGCATGTGCTGCATCTCATTTGATTTACTCTGCCTTTACATTTCAGCCCCAGGGGTCCACTGGTCCACAGTAGACGCGTTCTCAAATTATTCATTTTGTAATTAAAGTTTCAATTGCCATTGATGTGCTTTAAGTACTTTGAAAGTACAAAGAAAAGTTACTTATAACGTACAATATTTCCGAACAGACATACAGTAAAGAATTTTCAAACTGACATATTTAATTTTGACATTACTTCCAGATTTGTGTCATATCACTTCCCTCATTTCTATGAAGGTAGCGTTTGACTTTTTAATGCAGATTTTCCTACGGTTTTCCTTCCCAAATCATCAAATGAATTTGCAGCCTGGGACAATTTGCAGAGCTGGACATTAATTTTCTATGATTCATTATTGTCATGTAACGACCAGCCTGGCAACAGCTGAGTTTTGTCTTGAATGAAAGTAGGCACTGCACTTCATGTTGAAATGTTGGATCTCGTTTGAGAATTTCACGCCAATAAATCATTTGACATCAGAAAAAAAATGGTTGTAAAGAAAGCATAAATTATACCCTTTGGAAAATCGTGAATGTTATGACGGGTTTCACTAATAGTGTACTAAAAGATGGCTGCAAGTCGAAATATTTTCCCTTAACTATCTAAAACTGTAAAGCTGATACATGCACCTACTTAAAAGTAAAAAAATATGGTCATGCTTCTGTTTGTAATATTTTATAAAGACTCATTATTTTTTATTGAACACACATTTGATTTAATTCGTGCAACAATAAAGTTTCCCATTCAAACTCTGCCAGGGTAGCTGAGCCAGATAAACAAGTCTCCTATAACTATAACAGTGTAGAGACACTGAGAAAGATTGTTACAGGATTATCATCCTTATTGGATTGGGGATTGTTACATAGATGATGAATTACTGAACAGGGCAGGTCTATTAAGAGTGACAGTCAAATGTAAATTGGACAGCATTTATTCTGTCCACAGAATCTTTGTTCCAATTCAAATGCAAATCGCAAATGTAACAAATGTGACTCTAGAGCCGCTATTGCCTGTTTGTTCATTTGAATACTACAACCAATCTAGACTTTGTGTATCAACATGACTGGGTTGTAATGGCCGTTGTATTTCTAAAACACTGGAAATAAGAACTGGATCTCCACTCTGGACAATGTCAATGCCAGAACCACCTGTAAACCCGATCTAATATCTGAGCCACTGGACTATGGACTTCCCACATGTCTGTCAATAAAGTGAATAGTCAGGAACATGGCCTTTTCAACCAGAATCACCCCTCCAGACAATGCCCAAGGTAGGCTATTCACACTCACTGTGGGTTTTCACAGCATAACTGGGTGGGTGGCTGTAATGGCTGATGTTTTGAAACATTACAGACATGTACTCTCCCCACACCAGCAGGAGGTTTGGGGATAGTTATAGCAATGAGGCATATGAGGTTATGCCAAGTCATATAAAAACAGGGAAATATAGCAGAGCATTCAGACATGAAATGTGACCATTTCCACAACAAATCTACACAACACAACGTTTATGGAACATGAGTAATTTGGCCCCACAGCACTGAAGCAAGTAGCACAGGAGTTCCAGGAGTCAATGAGCCAACTGAAACAACCTTGAGTTGAGACCAACAGACCACCGAACTCCATTAACTGGACTGGCTGTTCCCGATTAGGTTTTTGATAACAGCCAGTCCGTTGCCAATGGAGTCATTGTTCATTTAAGTGTGAAGTGCATTACAGTAATACTGAGTATGAGGCCAAATAATCTGTTTCATGTAAACAGTTTGAGCTCGCAGTTAGTTGCAGCAAGCCCCTCTTTACCTCAGTGTGGATCCAGAACTGGTAGAGAAGGTTGAATTGTATATGGACAATAAACACGGAGGGAGGAACAGCCAACGCCATGGGCAGGTATAAAATCTGGGGAGGTGGTGGAATAAATGTTATAATGTTTAACAAATATAAATGTTTCATCATATGTTATGACATTTAATTACGGGGAATGGATTTAGAAATTCTCATCTTTTCAGTACAAGCAGCTTTAAAGCATAGTCTCAATTATTTTTATGATGCATTAGTTTGACATTTTGTATTAATAATATAACAATATTGTATAGTCACTATACTGTTGCAAGGAACAGTAATAATAATAAGTTGCCTGTGTTTTCTTTGCTCTGGCAGTACTATAAAATGACCATTAGTGACCCTGACAGTGAGGAGCGAGTATTGTGGTACAGTAGTGTACATTACCCATGATGCACACTGCTGTGTCAAAGACTGCCTGAGAGCTGTGGAAAGGTTGTAGTCCTCTGAGCTGTGGTGAACCTGGTGAGCAGCCCACAGAATGTTCAACTCTGTGTTATGGAGGGAAATAGCCATAGAATGAACTCTTTGCATTACCTGATTAACAATTCAATTTGCTGCTGTCATTTTGCATTTACATTCACATTTTAAGCATTTAGCAGGTGCTCTTATTCAGAGCGACTTACAAGATGATTTTGCCTTCTTTCATTCTACTTTTCACTTAATTTGTATGACAAGCGTCACTGGTAGGTGAACAGGCATTTGTCCTTATTTTATTTTGGCTTGCTTGTTAAAAGGTTATCTAAAAAACCCACTTTAAATTACTTTAACAAAATTTAAAAAAACATTGCAGCCAATTTCAAGTGTTTGTTTATGCTTATAATAGTAATCAACTACATAATAATAACCATGGATAACAGAATTGTAATGACTTCTTTTAATTTGGATAAATATAATTCATTAATATATGATTATATTTATATTAATTATAAATTAATAGAAGAATTGAGTAAACTGAGGATAAGAATTACCCATTTTGGGGTGATTTTTGAAATATATATTTTAACCTTTTTTTTATTTTACAGAACTAGTTATTCCCAATGATGCTAGCCAGTTATGGGAAAAACCTGAGAAGTCTTGATCAAAAATGACATTCTGTGACCAACTTTATCATACCAAACGAATGCATCTGGGGTCAAAGCATTTCAAGTCATTCTGAGTGTGCACAGGTCAGGTGTCTGTGGAGAATTTGATTCTCGATACTTAAATGTCCAACTGTTGTCTAATTGGCAGAGCGGGTGTGTTACTTGCAAATGTGATTCATCACAGAATTGCATGACACTGGCTTTGATGGAATCAAACTCATCGGAATTCGTATAGCACACCAACACGATCTTCTTTTAAAACTCCCTCAAGACCGTCTAGTCAGAAAAAATAACACTGGTGAACTCGGCTTTAACAGACTAGCTCTCTGTCTGACTCCGTTCTAAGCTTTTACAATATTATGGCAGGACATGACAGGATAATTATAAAGGAAGCATTTACCTACAGCTGCTCAGCCCTACAGAAATAGACCTGCAGTTTATACTCCTCCTCTCGGTGTTGTGATATTTGCAGCATTAAATCTCCATTTACTCTCCATATTAATAACCAGGCGAACATGTTCATTAAGTTTCGCTGGACTCTCCGAGTCATTTCCGGACCACCCAATCTTTCTGTACACTTTGGCAAACCAGACGTCTTGGCTTCGTGAATACGGAGCTAACCTCAACTAAGACCGGGCCAGAGAGCCCATGTTCTGCAGGTTATCTCTCAAGAAGTGAATGTTTTCATCAGCTGCAAAATGATCAACTTAATTCCCAAATTCTAAATGGTTCTATAGTGCAAAACCAAGGTGACACGTTAAACAAATATATCGGACATGTCAAATGCAATGCAACCATTACCATTACATTAACAACTTAATGGTAGTAAAAAAAACCCCCAGCAGATTACACCAAACTAAAAAAATATTTAAATCTCAATGTTTTCAGAACAATTATGTCTTTATAATGTATTACAAAGTGATTAAATAGCAGGAATATAGTAGGGACACCATAACAGTGCTAACAGAAGATTTGTGACACGCCAAACACACACACTTCACGTGAGCAGCTTGAAAAGGTGCAGGTTAAAGACTGGCCTCTTCCATTGTTTTATAAACACATAACCTCTATCAAAACCGTAATAAAAGCCAACACCATGATGAAACCCAGCTGAATAAACAGGGAAGAGAGCGGGTGAGCGAGTGTTGCTCTACAGCTTTAGCATCGCGCAACCGCCGACCTGTGGGATTCTCGGCACAGCCGAACGCCTAAAATCGCCAATCCAACATCTGTCTTGATGTAAAATGACTACATCAGAGTAACACTATTCGTCCCTTTTCATTCTACATATCCTCACCCGTATTCAACACAATAACATCCTTCTACGACTGTTCTGATGCAAAAACCCAGAATGTATTTGTGTTTAAAGTGGTCAAAGTGGTGCTTCCCATTAAGGCTTGTGTGCTCCAGAACCATGCCAGTGCTGACTGTGGCAGGGAGTTCGAAAGGACGAAGAATAATTGGCCATCGTGTCACCCAGGGAGCAAGTGGGTGTCCCCCCACATAAAGATTCACTAGTGACTCCTCTCATCAATCGGGACCCTGCAGTCTGGATTTCAAAGCACAGACTGACTGCGCCCACTATGGAGGACATGTGTGCTATTGCTATTTACATGCATGTAAATATGAAGGCCCACTTGGCCAAAAATATGCAAGCACTGAACAGATGTGGCACAGAACATACTGCAGTATCCACAATTGTACGGTCATAGACAGTAATTATGTGCATTACATTAATGTATTCCCATTAAACCAAAACACTGTATACTCCAAAGCTTCCTTGTTCCCTCTTCATCTGCAGAAATATTCACCATTATGACACAACATACCCACAATCTAAGCCTGACCTGGCATTCTTTCCATATAGCTCTGAAAAAATAGCCTAACCAATGATTGGGCAGTGGTTATAAAGTATTTCCCTAGGGTTCAAAAACTCCTTGTAAATGGTACTGAAGTTTTAAAGAAGAAAAATGAAATATTTCTGTGAACTATTTTTGAATCGGGGGCCTCCAGAGACACCAGCCTTCCTAGAATCCTTTCCTATTAATATATTATCCGGGTATCTTTAAATCATTCATACGCACCCCTTAATCTCTGTATTTCACACATAAGAAACAGAATTGTATCAATCCTCCTTTATCACCAGTTTGTGAAAAACTCAACATTTGTGTACTACTGAAACACATTTGGACTGACTGCAATAGCATAAACTGAAGTAAACAGCTGCATTTACACTGCACAACCAGATTTAAACGTTATTCCTTTTTCCAGGAAACAATCAAAAGCAGTCCCAAAAGTACATGTTTACAGGTGCAACACATAATGGTGACCTATTCCCTTATTCATGCTGTCCGTTAACCAATATACTTTATGGGAGAAGTAGAAAATAAACAATTTCATCCAGCCCATAATAGGCTTGTGAAGAAAAAAAACATTTGGAAGCAATGGGGTATATTCTTCCCATCAGCATTAATTTAGTTGAATAAACACAGTGCGCGCACTTCCTCCTCCCTTGTGTGTCATTCGGTGGCTTCGCTCTGATTAGACAAGAGAAGGGAATGGTAACTCTGATGGCTGGTGGTTTGACCCGTGATTACACTCTGCCAGTGCGGATAGGAAAGATTCCACTGCGGAGAGCAAGAGCACTTGATTGCTCCAAGAACCCTTTTCTGTTTAACATCCCTTCCACACTAATAATGCCTTCCACACCGACCCTGCCATCGCCACGTTCTCTTGGCTACGCGATCGCTAATCTTGGTTCAATTTTAGTTGCGTTGCTTAGTGATCTTCACTCAGCCAAGGTAGAAATTAGGGGCGTTAAAAACACAAAATTGCTAAAGGTTTAAATGGATATCCACTAACCATTTAAACAATAACAATTAGCAGTATACTAACTGCCATCGGCGCACATAATCGCCATCAAGACACAATTTCAGAAAAGCAAAACAAATGTTTAAATAGACACTCACAAAACAGTGGTATATTAATGAAATTGTGATACGTTTTTTTCAGTTTTTCAAACTAAAACTCTTTCAAAGTAAAACTGGACTATCCATTCAGTACTTTTGGAAGAAACCACAGACCTGCTCCAAAGTCACTTGAGATACCAAATTCTGGAATCAACACACAATAGGTTTATAATGCGTACCATAAATTTACTTCTGCAGGCGAACACTTGAGATACAGATGAACTGTTGGCTTGATCTACGATGGGGCACGGGGCTTGCAAGGAATTTCCAGGACGGCGAAATATTTTGCCTCATTGTTAGAGCACCAACCAAAAGAAATTCACATGGGACATTTTCAAACAAAAGAAAACGGCATCTGCCATCTGGCATGTCCCTATGGTCGCATGGTCCACACAAAGGGGAGGAAAAAATATGACAGTGAAAGTCTAATAAGGCGTAATGTGCGATACGCCAAAGACATTTATGTAAGCTTTTACACTTCCTCCTGTCAAACCCCACGCAGGAGTGAAATGAACGGCCTCTGTTAAAAACACGCAGACCAGATAATTCAGCCATTGTTTGATTCCATGATCCTTTTTTCATTTTCTGGGCAGAGTGGTGCAAGATTGATGCGGGGTGTCACTGGTAGGAAGCATGAACTGCTAGGCTTCGTTGCAATCCATGTCCTTATCCCGTGGCTCGGCAGGATACTGCATAGTTTGGCAGCAGATATTCAGATGGGAAGGCCTTTAATGATGAGAACGAGCGCCGCAGAAACCCTTTCCCACAAAGAAGAAACGCTGAAGCTTGCACATACTCTGGGCTGAGTTGGTTGTTGTTTTTTTTCCCTTAAGGTCCACATAAATGTACCCTATACACCACTGCTACCCAGTGCATGCAGAAACAGATGTGGCGCATAAAATGGGCACAACCAAACGCTGTTATCAGACGCTCAAGTCTGAGTTCAAAGGAACCTACACTACATTCAGTGCACAATGCTACCCTCATTCACAGCAGATATTTCTGTCACTATAATTAATTTTGTACTTCAATTCTTCAACTGCTGTCCTTGATAGTCGCTGTCCAGCATGTTAAAAGAAAGCCCAGCATTTGGTTTGACGTCCCAATCAAAATATCAACATAAGGGCCATTAACTGGTGTGTGCAAGGTGCATCCAGCAAATCCTTCTCATTGGCGGTCAGTTTCCAATATTCAGTTACTTTCTTTTACTACAAAACGTTAAACTGACTTCAAGCTCCCAAGGTAAACTGCAAGGTCATTTTCCAGAGAACATGGTAACCTGGCTGATTCAACTGAGTTGAGGAAGGTGAAGTGATGAATGAACAGATCACCCACAGCTTGTTGCACCCCCCAAATACATTTTCTTAGACGTAACTTAGTGGTGTAACTGCCCTGCTGATCACTTGAATACAGCCAAAATCTCTTCCCTATAATACAGAAACCATAGCCAGAAATTCCTGACCAAATACACACATTTGTACTTCAGGATGTACTGGACACTGCATGAGTAATTAGGCATGGCACATGTTCAGTCACAGCGGGCTGGAATGTACAGAGATGTCAGGGTAGTGTCTGGAAAGTTTTCCAGCAGTTGACAGAAAATACTTAATGCTGTCTTATGCATAACGTGTATTTTATTTTATGAGAAAGCCATATATATATATATATATGTATAAAATACATGTTACAACTGTGCTTTAACTGTCCACTTTCATGTGCTTTAGAACATATTGCAGGCTTACATGATATGCTCTGACACATGCAGACTACAAGAATGTGGCAAAAAAACCTTGAAATATATTTTAAAACTAAAAATATATTTTTAAAAATACATTTTTAAATATTTAATAACCTTTAAAATATTTAAAAGCCTTTTAAATATTTTCTGTTAAGCTCCTCGCATTAACATTTTGCAAAGGGTCCATCTCGGTACTCCTCAGCCCTGTTTGTCCTCGCCATAACTTTTTCATATGACTGTCAATGAGTCTATTATCACTTACTAGACCTTGAGCATGTTAGGTTAAGCATGTACCATCTACAGTAAATACACCGACATTCTTTGTCGACTTATGTTGAAGAGATTACAGTATAAACTGTTCATTTACACAGAAATCGAGAAGTATCAGGATGCTGTATCTGGGGGGTTATTTCATGCCACTTCCTCCTTAACAACAAAGCATCATGGGTATTTTCACTTAAAAGACTGCAGAAAAGTCAGCATTCTCAGAACCGTACGGCTACCACAAAACTACACAAATAATCATCCCGTAAAAATTTGATCATCTGCGGTCCGACCGTAGAGAGCTTTCAAAGGAGCACTGACCTGCACTCTGCTGAGTGGCTGGAGGCCTTGTCAGTCATGCTATCAATGGGGTGTAAAGGCTTTCGGCATTTGGAACAAGAGGTCCTCACATGAGGAGCCAACTTAAACAACTAGCGTGCTGGACAAACCAGTTTCTGTCATCGCAATACTTCACGCTGTCTCCACTCCCTGGCCAGGGAACATGGAGGGTTCACTGTGTATGGAGGGTAAACCCTCTCAATGCTGCTGTTCACAAAACTACTTTATAAAGACGGTCTTTAACTTCAGGCATCCACTGCTACGGTAATAGTGCTGTAGGTGGAGAAAGGAAATTATTTACTGTTGCACCCATCAACAAAATGCATTGTGGTTGGATAAAAAAAAATTGTTGGATCATCCTAATGCAATCTTCTGGGATCTCAGAAGGCCCGTAAGCACGCAGTAGGGTGTTTACAGAGAAATGCAGCACGTCATGTACAATGTCCTTTCATCAGATAACATTTGGAATGCATCACAGACTTTCGCTGTTCAGCTTCACACTTTCATCCTTACATTGAAGGGGACAATAGTAAAGGAGAGGACCATGGGACCACATGAGAAGAGGACCCAGGACTTGGGAGTCCTCCTTTAAGCAAACAGAGCACATGAGGGCAGCAAAATTCAAGCCTGCGGGAGCAGGGCGAAGGAGTGAGATCACTTGGCTCCCCACGCCGGCACTGACGCAGGCCCAGCCTCGGCAGCAAGGGAGAGGGAGAGAGAGAGAGAGAGAGAGAGAGAGAAAGAGAGGGGGGGGAGAGAGAGGTTGAGAAAGAGAAAGAGAGAGAGAGAAAGAGCATGGCCGATTGTTGGCCATTGTTGATATTATAGAGGGAGAGAGAAGAGAGAGAGGAAGAAAGACAGAAAGAGAAAGAGAGAGAGAGAGAGAGGGGGAGAGAGAGAGAAAGAGAAAAAGAGAGCATGGCTGATTGTTGGCCATTGTTGATATTATTGCAGGGTCCCAGAGGTGCGCCTCCCTCGTACAGTGCAGAGCCTTCCACATCCTGACCGGTTTGATTCTTTTGTCCGCCCTCCAACCTGCGCGGCCAGGAACTTCCAGTCAGAGCGAAGATTTATGAAGCCCTCACCGTCGGGGTTAACCCCGCCGAATCGGCAGAGGATTCCTTCTTAAAACAATAACATCCACTGGGCCCCTCCACGGGGAACACTCTCCGCGGGACTGACGCGATCTGTTTGTCTTGACGACTGCTGCTGTCGGCCCCGACCGCCAGCCTGCGAAGGGTCGCTCTCCACAGAGGCGTGCTGGACCCATCGGCATGACTGCCCTCGTGCCACCAGCTCCTCACCACCGCGTCCAATTGAGGGCGCCACCAACTCTACAGCACCAAACACCAGGGTTGGGGTCAGTTCCATGTCAATCCGCTCAATTCAAGAATTTGAATTTGACTGAATCGCAATGGAGTTGACCCCAACCCAGCCAAGCACCCAGTACACCATCTGCTCGCCACCGCATCCAACTGACTTCACAAAGCACCAAACTGTACATCCACAAGCACCAAACACACCATGAAAGAATGCTTGGGTGCTACATCCCATAGCATCCCTCAGTATCAGTCAGATCCTGGGTGAATGAAACTCGAAACCCCGCAAATACCCCTGAAAAAACATGTCTTTAATGTTGCTTGTAGAACACACAGAAGTGGGAAAAAAACATGCTTCGACTTGTTTTTGTCAACTTTGTGGAGGTCAGTAAAACGCCAGCTGTGAAATCATTCTGATTGGTCTGATTCTCCTCAAAGTTTGAACTGCGCACTTCAGTTACCTCATTACCGAATGCTAGACATCAGTGCAGTAGAGTGTTTAATTTTCATTTCATGCAAGAGCTCCTTCTTTCCTACATGCGTGTGTACACTGGACAATTTAACATTATGTCAGATAAGTCATATGGGTGGAGGGAGTGGCGGTGATGAGAGGCCATTCATAGCCAGCACCAGATGCAGCTACAGTACTAGCACACAGGCCTCTTTCAATAGAACAACAGCACACCTTCAGAGAAGAGTTCACTCGCATAAATAACTCTCAAGACTAATGAGTAAATAAAAAACTATTTAAAGTTTTTAACTCAAACTAAAACTTGCTAATAATTTCATAAAAACATTCAACATTCTAACCATGTCTGATGGCGGTAACACTCCAAGTCCAAAGGCCTCTAGTGAAAACGGAGCTCAATCCTCACAGCTCAGTTTCCACACAGACAGAGAGCTGATGGGAATGGTCGGGTGATGACTTAGACATCGCGCCATTTGTTTTAACGAATAAATGTATAGAGTGTTTTTCCAAAACTCACTTGGTCCACTTTGACTAATTTCAAGAAAATCTAAAATCTAATTTTTTTCATTTTAAATTGGTGGAGTTGGTTTTTTTGCACCAAAAAATCACATTTTAATACTTAAATCCCTAAGAATAATACTGCAGAGGTCTAACCTAATCTAGTCTAATCTAACCTAATACCCACCTTGAAAAATATGGTTTATCAGAACTTACTGGAGTCCACTGAGTGAGTTTTGAAAAAACACTCTTCAAATGTAGAGACAGGGGGATGAGAAGGGCTCTTCCGCTGAGCACTGATGCAAAAAGTAGCGAGCGACATACTGCCCCGTGTGCGCACTCGCCTCACACACGTTTAAGGGCAAAATAATCACTGCCCAAAATCGTTTTACATTGCGCAAAGGTCATGGCAGACCCGGTGCCCCTGCCACTACAAACCTCTGACAGACTGTAAAGTGCTCTAAACAGTGAGATCATAAGGAAAGTAAGTCACAGTATATTTCCTGTGGCGTCTGTATATAGTGCTCTTTACGCTTCACGGCCAAACTCCTTCTTTTTTGTTCTAATGGCTGCAAGTACACCTGTCACACCTTTCCTAATGTTCCCTGTCCATGTCAATCTAGCATGGTGTTTAAAAAATGTTCCTCAAACCATGTCAAAATAAATCCCTCACAGGGCCACCCTTAGACCACTAGGGAAATCCCTTTTCAGCATTTTCAAATACATACATGAGTTATCTAGGTTGAGAGCGTGTGGAATAATGGCAAAAGCTATTGGCTTTAATATTTTATTCCTTTTCCTGAAAGGTTGGGATTCGTGTGCTGGCTTAATTTGAATGAGATGAGAATTAAATGCTAAAGCCAATCACATTTAATGTTTCTGCATGTAACATGCTCCTCTGGTAATTAATACCATTGGGATTAGGAACCACTTTTTTGCTCTGTTCTTCTATGATTACTGTGAAGATTACCCCTCTTTAATTAAGAACATGCCTGTCTTAATCCAAGAAGTCTGTAGATTTGTAGGCCTTCGTCATGAAAATTCATCCCGATTTCCTGTGGCTGTTTCGTCTGCACTGGGCTAGGCTACTTGTTGTAAGACTCTTTGATTCTTCTGGATACCAGTGTAAAAATAAGTCGGCCATGTTTTTATGTCATAAAAAATACATACCTCGCATTTCACTCCCGGAGAAAATAAAAAAGCGACATGAAGGGCACCTGAGTTAGGGCTGCTATGGGCCCATCTCCTTCTGAACAATCCGTGCTGAGAACCAAAAGTCTGATCTGAGGTCTTGGTAAAAAACAAAGGCCAGAAATAGCCGTTCTCTTGGATGGGACCGGTTATTTGCTCGATTCCCTGAGAGAATGAGGACAAACAGAAACACCACAACTGTCACCAGCTCGCCCGCTTCTACAAGTCTCAGATCCTTGCTTTATATAATCCAAAAAAGGACCTGACTTTGTATTCTGCTGACGAGTTTCAGTGCTCCTCTACAAGAGTTTGAGATAGCAAACCCATCCTAATCAATAACAAGTATAACCACTTTTACATTTAGGCTCATTTGTCAGATACATTTAAAAGAAGCTTATCAATGCTATTCTTCGTATTGTTACTAGTACTATTATAATTATTATCCCATTCTATTTGCTATTGACAAATCTATGCCAATGCTGAATTAAGACAGAATACTAAACCATCCATGCCATTCATAAAATTCATAAAATAGAGCTGAGGTTTTTTTACATTTAAAACGATCAATACATGCATTGTGCAAAATATAAAAACTGACATTAATTCTCTCACGGCCCAGAAGAAAAAGGGAAGTGCCATCGGTGCGCACCTTTGGCACAGCGGGAGAAAGGATGCAATCACTTCCCCGTAGGATGGCAGCGTTACTAGGTCCCGCCCAGGTGATGGCGTGCCAGCAGCCGGGCGGTTGGAAAGCCGACGGAGCGGCTGCAGTATGTGGCATGCTGGCAGCGGGGAAGGAGGGATGGCGAGGACAAACAGGGCTGAGGAGTGGAAAAAACAAGGGGCGCTGCTGGAAAATAACACAGGGCCTGGAAAAATGCAGAGTTGAATGAAAAAGCCAAGGGCATGGGGGAAAATAAGGAGCCTTGGAGCTAGAAAAAGCCAACCATGCCCCCAGGAAGACATGAATGCCAAAGCTACGTGGCTTTGCGCACCGCTTGGTTTACTTTAGTGATTGAACTGGTGGACTTACGGCTGAACTGTAGACCACTGAGGAGTTATGCAACATGTCTCCAGTGGACCCAACAGATTATGTCATTGTTGATGGATGAAAGGGGATGCGGTAACACTTCAAAAACGGTCCCATTTTCAGTGAATTAAATTGAACTTTGAAATGATTTTCATCACCATGCTATCTTACGAGAGAAAGAGAGAGAGAGGTTTTGACTTTTGTTTGGCTGGTCACATTTCATTACAATTTCATTACTTAGGATCTAATTGAATCCTTATGACCCCATGAGCTTTGCTGAAAGCGCTTTGGTTTTTGTGTGATCATTTTACTTCACTCCTGGCTAGAAATCCTTGCATCTTTCAACGTGTGAATAGTTCTCTCACAGCCTGCGATCGGTCTCCCCAGAAGGTTGCTGATAGCTAAAGTCATTACCATTGGACGGAGCATAACCGGTCACTCGGATGTTGCCTTGTGGATTCTAAAATATATGTACACATCGCATAATAGTAATAGCATAATAATGCGAGCTGCCATTTTCAGTATGTGGTGGGTGTACCAGTGGATGTTATTGTTCCTAAGTGTTTTTCTATCCGTCTGTTTGTCTGTCATGTGAACATGACAGCTGAAAACATTATTCATGCATTTGGAAGAAATCTGATGAAATTATGTGGGTTTTTGATGATGATGATTTTGTAACAATTAATAAATTATTAGATAACCTGCTACAGATGCTAATATTGCACTGTATGCACTTTACTTGATGAATGGATGACAATCTAGTTTTACTGAGGATTTAGTTTTATATCAGGTAAACAAATTCATTACATTTATTTGAATTAACTAAATTTGATTTGTTTCATTCATTCAATTTTATTAAATTATCTAGCTAACTGCAGCATTTTTAATCATTATTAAATCGGTACAATGCTCAATTAGTTGTTTCATTACAATGATTTTCATTTCTAAATATGTAATGTCCTAGCTCGTTAGACCTGTGTAGGTTTAACAGAAAAAAGTATTGTTTAAATGTTGAATGGCTATGTCTTTTTCATTTAAAAAAAGAAAGGAAGAAAAACTGCTCTATTTTTTTCAATCCAGATTGAAAATTTGTCATACAGATGTGGCTAGCGGGATATCATTCAGTCACTTAAAATACAATCACGGCTAATTGAAGCAATTAATAATGATCTCATTAAGCATGTCGGGCTAGAGTCGTGCTTCTAACTCAAAGCTGCTTTGCTGTAAAATCAGGCCGAAGCCTGTGATGCCGAACATGAGGTATTGATTTAGCTTAAGACCTCCCACCCACCATCCATCACCGCTTTCATTCTGCAATATAGGCAGCAACCTGGGGGTGTTTCATGCTGCAATGCACTACCCCTACTGAGAGACAGCTTATATACTGCACAGAACTAGTAAAAAAAAAATAAAAAAGAGAAAAAAAACCCTCAGCTTACAAAGGCCCATTCTCTTTCATGTTATCAAACATGTTAGCCTACTCAGGGCGCAAAATCATATGTCAATAACGTTACGTTTTCATGTTGGTACCAATTGGTACTGTACGCACAGAACATATTCCACACATCTGGAAGCAAATTGTCACTGGCTTGTTTTTACTCGAGGTGATATTGTGCATTTATTGACAATCTCTCCACGCTTGTACATGCTCAGAATGTACCATAAATGCCTATTGTATACTAAGCCTAGGTCAATATTGGAATCAGTGCATGTCACATTCCAAAGATTGCTCCTCCGCTTCATTGCAGGTCAATAAAACAGCTGTTTCTCAGTCCATGAACAGAAATACATGGTGGTAAATCAGATAGATGTGTGAAAAAATAAGACAGTTGACTAGGTTTCATACTTCAGGTCACAAATTAATGCATTTCCTGAAGCTGCATTTTTTCAATAAATATAAACATACACACATTACAAACCCCTGTCAGCTCACAACATATATATTTTTTAAAGGCATGAAATATCTGTTGCCGAAGAGGACAGCACATTGTATACCTTTTTCCCCCAATACTGTGCCTTAATTTAAGATTTTCATAAAGGCCGCTCAACATTGAACACTGAATAACCCTGGAGTGCCTTGAATCTTTTCTCAGTGTCTCCAGAGTAGCCTTTTCTATTTCTGTGAAGTAGTCTGCCCAGACTCAGGGCAAAAATAATTCATGCCCAATAAAGATGGCTTCAGAGAAGAACAGACAGATTTTTCACTTTGAAAGTACTCCACTGGCTTAAGGTTTTGTAGTTTCCATTTCATAATAATGAGGACCTCCTTTCAAGACTCAAAAAAGGAAAATGGTATGGCAGTAAAAACAATCAAATGAAACTCAGTGTATTTTACAATGTTGCTAATTAGACTTTGAACATTGTCTTATACACTGTATCTATCTGCTGTGGGTTCTTATTTACAATATTTTCTTTCCTCACTACAGCTTTTTCATCTTATTACCCTTGCTTTTAGGAATTCTCCAGTGACATGTGTCTGAAAAACTGGGCCGTTACAACCGGCTACGTGTTGCACGACCTGCGATCCTATAACAGCTACTTCAAAGAGATACGAAAATGCAAAGTCAGTAAATTAGCCACCAAATCTGTCCCATATGATAGATTACCATGGTTACCCTGCTGATATCACTTCCTGGCTTACACTGTCTCCTGTATATTTTAAGGAAACATAACTCTGGTCCTAGATTGTCAGCTGCTTTCTTCATCCAATCTGGTTTCATTATGTTATTTAGTTACTTATTTATTTCACAGATGCCTTTGTCCAGGGCAGTTTACAAAGTACTGGGCAAAGCAAGTGCAAAGAATGCAAACAGCAAACATGAAAGTATGGTATGGCCAGAAGCATTAACAAATACTACTAGCCAATACTTCACTGTAGGTACAAATCAACATGCAAACTAAAGTCAGACATGCCTACCTATGGGTAATGAATCCACTGTCAACCACAATACTGGCTCCCCACTCTCTGTGTTAATGTGAACATTAAAACAGTCAACAGGAGTGAACCAGTCTGCAGATTACTGTGGGGCAAATCCAGACCCAGATATTTTAAAGAGGTGTGATAATTAAGGTAAAGCAATTTAAGGAATAACTTGTGTGATTAAACTGGCTTAAAGCTTTCTTAATATGTACATTAAAATGAGTAATAAAACATGCAGTGTGTTGTATGTTTTTAATTAATTGCTGTAACAGGATGCAATAGTAAGTAAAAAGGGCCTGGGGTTGTAGCACAATGTAGTGCAGTGCCCTATTATTTGGGTCAATTCCTCACCATGCCAGTGCCGACTATGGCTAGCAGCCCAGCACTGCGGTACACAATTCACTGTAGCATCACCCTGGGGTCGGTCAGGGTTGCTGTTCCATCATGCAAGAGTGACATATCTGCTTGATCAGGCATCTGAGGATGTTGCAGCAATTAGGTGCGCCTACAAATATGATTGAGCATTCCAAACTGGGAGATTTTTTTCTTTTAAACTTGGTATAAAAACTGGTTGATAAGAAGGAAATAATAATGGCTTGATTTGGTCTGATTTGGCAGAACGCCAACGTTAGTCGTATAGACATAGACAATATTGCATTGCAATTCCCAGGTCAAATTGCAAACTAAGCATTGGAATGAGAAATTTGACATGGTGGAATTTCCATTGCATACATTTCCACAAATTAATCTGTCTGAGTCTGATGCAATAGAACTGCTTCAACAGAACACTCTCACTCAAGTTGCCCTGGACCTACAGTACCTACTTTATCAGGCAAGAGCCTGCAATGAACATCATTTATAATTATTTATAATTTACTGTACAGTTGAAAAAAAGTTTCATTTTAGACTTCTGAACAAAATAAAGTGTTAATAAGACTGAAATTAAAATAATTCACATTCAATTGTTAAAATAATAAAAATGCAAAAGAAAATTGCTAATATTTTCCTCTTAATAAATGTTGCTATACAATAACTTTGCATCTGTGGTCATAGAACAATTCATAGTAGTACATAAGTTGTTCAGGGAAATTCATATTCATTTTTTGTGATATTACATTAGTAGTTCTGACAGTTAATGACATTCAAACTTATAAATATGGATTCCGAAAATTCCCTATGAATTGCTTTTCAAACAATAGCCTGTCAGAAAAGTTCTAGACAAACCAAAAGTTATTTTCATTCGTGTGAGTGCAGTACATTGCTGAGGTGGGCGGCGCCAGTCCTTCGGGACCTGGACTCTGAATCTTTGATAGCTTTCACATCTGTATTAGCCTCAGATTATGGCCTGATGTTCCAGTGCGATTTGATTCCAAATTCAAACGAGGATGTCAGTTGAAAAATGACTGTGTGGCTCACAGATGGGGTGACCAACCCCAGGCCTGGAGGATGGAGCAGCCTCCTTCAGAAGCATCGACTGCATTAAAAGCCCCAAGTCCCTGCAGAGAACAGTGGCAAGGGACCACCGAGCTGTCTGTGGCCCAACATTCAATAAAAATAGGCCTGGGCCAGTGTAAGAAATGAAAGAAAGTTTAAATTTCTGACACACAGGATCATTCCAAACTTCAAAACAGAGGCTCAACAGTGGGGATTGTAAAACAATATTGATTGTTATCGCAGTGCGCGGGGTCTGCGACATTAAGTTGCCACAGTGTATTCCCGGCATAAGTTGGCAGCCCAAATGAATGATGAAGGATGGGTAGTACTACTAGTGTGCCAGTGGAGAGAGCATTGATACAATGGAACAAATACACTGTGAAGACGGAAAGCGGAAAGTGAAGTCGAGGACGGATCTCCATTTCGAAGGCATTCATTTTCAATGGAAAGCGAACATTCCTTCATCAAATGTAATAAAATAACAATTATTTGCCAGACCAATCAGAGGCAACCCATGGTGCCAATCACTCTGTGAGAACACATTTTCATTGGTTACAAAATTGTACTTCCGCTGCTGTACAGAGATAAGGCGCATTAAACTGACTTTTTTTTAGATATGGCGTCAGATTAATCCAAGACGTTTTAGTTTGATTTGATTGAAGAGCATTTGCCCTTCTTTAAGCTAAGTCTGTTAGCTAAGTCAAGTGTAGCCCAGAGGGTCCTTGCAAACAGAGTAGAGCTAGCTAGCTACCTATCCAGATTAACAACTGCGCTAGCCAGTTAGCTAGCACACTTGTCTTCCGTTCTCCATTAAACAGGAGCGGACAGACATTCAGTGTGTTAAGCCCTTAGGAAGTAAGTACAAGTTATTTTCTTCACCCCTCTGGCAATGTAAACCTAGAATGTGCAGATGTGATGAACCTCAGTGAAACTTCAACATTGACCAATTTCAATTAATAAATGAAAAAAATAAGATATCTATCTATACTTTCCTGTCAGTGTATTCTGAGAGTGGATACTCTACTGCAGAATTTGCCCTCCATTACATTAGCAGTTGAATTCAAAAAGGGGGAGATGCAGCTAAGGTACCACCTGTTGCTGTTGCTTGTGCTAAAGCTGATTTTATATACTATGCAGTGAGTTGCAATTGAGGGTCATTGCTCTGCATCGTATGGAAATTCGATGATGGAAATGGAAGTCGTTGTATTGTTGTGGTCCTTCATTGTCCCCATCACGATGTTGTGCAGAGCTGATGTTACCTATACCGTACTGTTCAGTCTCCACTGCCTGCTGTACTTTTCAAGAAATTTCATATATTTTGTATTTATATGTAAACCTTCATGACTTGGTTGAGTTAACGGTAGGATGAATGGGGAGAGGGGACCCATAGGACTTTTGTGCCCAGTGCTACACAATTTATTAATGTGGGCATTGACTGCACCTCACTACTACTGCATTGTAGAGGTGAGTATTTTACTCAATTTTGAGATATAAAGACTGCCAGAGGGTAGAGATGGTGACAAATGCTGAGGTAGTGTTCTTCCAGGACATTGTGGCTAGAGTGCCATTAAAATGTTCACTATTTGGCCTCCCGCGTGGTCTAGAGGTTTCAACATCCGATGCTGGCCACGGCGACCGGGGTTCGATTCCCCGTTGCGCCAGAGTCGGCTCTGGCCGGGAGTGCCACCGGGGTGGCAATTGGCTGTCCGCCCCAGGGAGGGGGGAAGGAAGCCGACACAGTTAGCTGCGCACAGGAGTGGTTCTGGGGTGCCGGAATTACAGTCGACAGCATGACCAGTGCTGTCTCGGAGGAGGCAGTGCTTCACCATTGTCACTGCCGGTCACAGGGCTAGAAGCAGCGAACTACGAGGGAGGGGATTGAACTAAGAATAGCGGGAGTAATTGGCTACCAAATTGGGAGAAAAACGGGATAAAGTCGAGAGAAAAAAGAATAATAATAATAAAATAAAAAATGTTCACTATTTACAGCTTCCTCATATGGATAATCTGCCTCAAAAGTCATACGATTAAACATCTGGTCATCTTAAAACATCTGGAAGGATATCGTAAGTCATTGTTTCCTTTTTGCAAATCCAGACCCCCCACCCAAAAAAAAAACATCTTAGCGTTCCCCCTATGGACTTCAGTTCAACTAAATCAACAAAAAGCAATCATTTATCACTATCCTACTCTTTTAACTTATATAACCATTACAAGGATAAAAAAAATGAATTGTTGTGTACTGTGTAACAGTATTGGGAAATACCAATGGGGCAGAGATTATAGACCAAAAAACAGCAGATATAAAGATATAAGCATAAAGTTTTGTCTTTTGGAATTATGTGAATAAACGTAATGTATGCACAGCATAATGCTGCATTATAATTTCAGTTAATTTTCATCTCCAGATCTAAACACACAATTAATTAGGAAATAAATGCAAGTACACATTTAAGTGCATTCCAGTAAATAGATTATGTATTACAAACAGGTACATTTTCTAAAACAGATCCGTTTTTTTCACTCATTGGCTTAATAAGGCGTGGCTTTCCCATACCTGCTTACATTTTGTTTAGCAGGTATTTGAGTAGAAGTTTTGATCTTATAACTTCATATCAATCTATGCAGACTATTAAGTTATTAAGATATTTCGATTTTTTGTGCATGTTATGATCTAACAAAACTATGTTAATATTAACCAGGAAATCATAATCACAATGTAATACTGTACCAAAGACCAAAGTCCTCTTGACGTTGCACAGGGTAAACTAAGATATCTATACTAGCAAACAGTTTCATCTCAAGGGTGGTTTAATGCGTGGTGTCATGTGGCAGCCAGACTCGGGGTACTCTAGGACACTGAGCTATTTTAGATTCATTAAAAATTTAACTGAGTAGGACATCATCAAAATATATGTTATTAAATGTGCAATTATGTTGTAGACTATATTATAGGCACTCAAGACATAAAACTGCCCATAGTGATGGCATAGTTACAGGTAAAAATGAAGGAAACATCAACATAAAGT
Source organism: Aldrovandia affinis (assembly GCA_029706075.1). NCBI lineage: Eukaryota > Metazoa > Chordata > Actinopteri > Notacanthiformes > Halosauridae > Aldrovandia > Aldrovandia affinis. The sequence goes on from JAINUG010000008.1 coordinate 10,626,316, forward strand.
GTCTTAATAGGGCGTTGGACCAACAGGAGCCAGCAGAACAGTTTCAATGCGCCTTGGCATAGATTCTACAAGTGTCTTTAACTCTATTGGAGGGATGCAACACCACTGTTCCATGAGAAATTCCATCACCATATTGTGTTTTGTTGATGGTGGTAGAAAATGCTGTCTCAGGCACTGCTCCAGGAACTCCCATAAGTGTTCAGATGGGTTGAGATCTGGTAACTGATACAGCCATGGCATACGTCACAAGTTTACGTCGTTTTCATGTTCATCAAACAATTCAGTGATCATTCGTGCCCTGTGGAGACCACTCCCATCAGCATAGAAATGCTTCACCATAGGATGAAGGTGATAACTCAGAATTGCTTAGTTTTTATTTATTTGCATTTACATTGCCCTCTAAGGGGACCTAAACCACACCAGGAAAATGCACCCCACACCATAACAGAGGTGCCAAAAGCCTTAATTTATGCAAGTTTCCTTTATTTTGGCAATTACCTGTAGATACTTAATTGAACTGCAACATGAACTGCAACATGTGACACTGTTTTCTTTCAAACATTGCTTATTGAAATGGCTTATTCTGACCAGCTACAGAAGCTATTCAGTAGCACTCTATAGCACTGTTAAGAGTGCTGTAGTTTCCACCCAAAAACAAGGAATATCTACCGTTAAGAGAAACTTTAGCAAGTAAAAAAAATATATGAAAGGGGTCAAAAAATAATTATAAATATCACTTGAGGGGTGGCGGATAGCGTAGCAGTCTGGCTGGTCTGATACGGTGTGCACTGCCTGTCAGGGACGCGGTTTGAAACCTGCGTCTCTACCAGATCGGTCCTGGTCTTATCTGTCGTCGTAGAGACGAGCAGCGGACTAGTGTGGGGAGGGTAAATCAAGGGTATAATTGGCTACCAAATTTGGATAAAAAAACAGGGAAAGAATCTGAAATACGTTTTTGAAAATAAATAAATAAATAAATAAATATCACTTGAAATGAAAACAGTAGAATGCATTTCCTTGGTTAATTCCATATTCATATACTTAAAAAACGATGTGAAGCTAACTGGGAAAATTATATTATAAGGAAAAAACTTCCATTGTGAATTGAAAGTTTAGGATCCTAATCTAATGTAAGTGAACATATTTTATAAGCAGAAACGTAGCTAGCCCATTGTCAGGAAGTAGAATATTAGAACATTGCAAGATGCTAATGTTGTGCATTCAAATGAATTGCAACGGTACTGAATACATGGCCACAAATATTCTTCCTTTATTGTTATCCGATGAAATTTGTACTGTGAAGTCTGATAAGGTTACCATGGGATCAAGATCTCTTGGTTACCTGTGAACCTATGTGTACGGTACATTTAGGAATTTTCTGTACAGTTTATATTATTCTTGTCATGTACATTTTCGAATAAATACTCAACCAGAGGAACTAATACTGCAACTAATTCTCACTACTGCCCATTAAAATATACAGGACTAGAAAAGCTACTTTATTGTGGCTGAGTATCTTGATAGCTGATAGTCTCCCAGTAAAATCAATAATGTATTGCAGCTAAGTACAGTACTAAGTCCTTGGATGGCTATTTCATTTTATGACTTGCATACAGTCATAAATCTTGAAATTCATAGATTTGAGAAAGCATTCTCAATGAGAATTAAGCCTGTAGTTACAGCCCTACATGTATCGTTGGGATTGAAGCAGTAGTCTACACAAGTAGGCCCATGTGAGCTTACAAGAGGGGCTGGCAAAAACATATCCAGTATGCAATGTGCCATGTCATGACCCTGGCGTTAGGCTTTGGAGGGATCCCTTACAGGCTGAATGGCGAGCTGCGTATACACACGTAGGTTGGCATCACGTCCTTAAGTATCAAATGAGTTACGATGATACATCGGAACGCCATCAGCCAAACTAGCCGTGGGTGTCTGGAGAGGCCTTTTCTCACTTTGTGGTTTCAATTTAATTGGCCCCCTAACTGACCACAGAGACAACTCCCTCCGGACACCCACCATCAAGGCCTAAAGTCCTTGCATAAGAACTTAGCCTTTTTTTTGCACCGACCTCAAAATTGAGTTTCTACTTGTTGGCCTGCAAAAAGTATTTATTGACATGAATTATAATATGAAACTAAGCCTGGATAAAATACCATCAGAACATTGACAGTCGACTAAAGTTACAGAGCCAGCACGCCGTACCATGAGAGAAACGGTGGATCCAGTAGTATCCCAGGTCCACACCGAGGAAGGCCAGCCACCAGGTCCAGGGTGAATCCCAGGGGAGCTCCAGCACCCGGTAGTTGTTCCAGATGTACAAATAAGTGGACAACTCCAGACTCCTCACAAAAAGCCTGGGGAAAAAAAAGTTTTTTTCAATTTATTTTGCACTTACCCATGTACTATTCTGTACATTCAACTGGCGATTTACGAGTAGAGTCTCAGAGGTTTTAAAGGTATAAAACAAAAATTGTCTATCTGTAAGTGGCTCTCACAGACAGGTGCACGTTCTATAATATTTCAATACACTGACTCATCGTAGGTCCAGAGGATTTTGGTCCAGGTGCTACAGCCAAGAAATTGAGCCTTGATCATGGACAAAAGGATCTGGATCTTACACGAAAGCCCCATTAAAACCATTTTAAAGAAACAGTCAGCTGACGAGAGCATGAAATTGAATATCTCTCTGACACAGGTGTAAGCCATTGACTGAGTCCCGCTGACAGAAACAGCTGATAGAGAACAGCTCTTCACAGGCGCAAGTGAACTTACCCTTTCTTTATTCAGTGAAACAGAGGCAACCATGAACTGCTACATTTGATTCATTCATTTAATTACCATTTACAAATATTTACTTACAACTTACACACATTCTTTGAATTGCTTTACAGTCGGAAGCACTTTGCTCAGAAACGGAATAGCAGTTTCAGCTGAACCACTACTTCATGCTGTTCGCACAAGCACATTCTGAAGTTCAGGAAAATATTTTCCTCATTTTTTAACTTACCATTTGTAGCCAAGTGTATCACTGTACCTGGAACCAAGTTCACTTACTGCGGAAGTCTGGACAGCATCCCAGCGGACACAGAGGTGGCTCCATCATTGATTCTGATGACAGTGCCGCCAGTCTTTGCCCAGCCCAACACCAATTCCAGGATCAGCATGCCAATGAAAAAGGGCGTGGCCTACCAAACAGCAGACAACAGGCACTGATGAAAACCTTTCCCCCCTGCAAAAATTGGGAGAGAGAACGGTCCCCTCTGCCATTTTTCATTGCACAATGACATATATTTACTCCAACATATACAGTAGCCACGGCTGTTTGACTTGGAATCAAAGCAAGAGTGAAAATAAAAGGGTGCTTTCAGATGTTGTGATGTATGGAGTTTCCCTTGCTGTTCGCATGTGAGGAAATGCAAAAGAAAGTCACATATCATCTCTCTCTGAGGATTCATTCCAGCTTCTGAGGAGAAAAACAGCTTATAGAGCAATGCTGCAGAGCTGGAAACAAATGTTAAAATTTCAACACTTACTGTGACACCAAATGACCCTTGTGTAATTTAATATATATGTCAGGTCTACTTGGATAACAAGTAATTACTGAAAACGTCTGCTAAGTCTTTTTTTATCTCAGCTAAATGGTAGATATTATAATGCATGGTACTGAAATTACTTTTAAACAAGATTGAAACAAATGGGATAACCAAAGGTCCTTCACCCACATATATATATATATATATATATATATATATAATAGGCCTATATATTTACATATGAAACAATAACATATATAAAACACATATAAAATCACACATTGAAATGAATTCATTTGCAACAAGAGCATAAAGGGGTATATGAAATGACTCTAGGAGTCAGCATGCTGGGTTTATTTTAACATTTTCAACAGCATTATGATGGAAGCATATTGTTTGTGTGAAAATACGTATATGTATGTGACCTATTGCCTAAACTGACACACGTCAGAGTGTCCATCTGCAATGACCTCAACACCGATCACATGTCCACACTGGTGGGGAGTCGTGACTGGAATGCTAAGAATGACCACAAGGCATGGAGTAGATCTGCAGGTGGAACAGGAAGTATGCACACTGGGGTAGGGAGACCACAGGGGAGTCCTGATCACACGCACCATGGCCACATCTGGTAAAGGAGCGGAGCAAGCACACGGCTCCAGTATGCGACCACTCTCTCTCCAAACCACCAGAGATTATCCTTTTGGATTGTAACTTAAAATGCTCCTTCCTTTCCTGAGCTTCATTTTAAAACCCACAACTGTCCACGTTCATGTTTCGTATCTGTGTTTGTATAATTATCCCCAATAAAAATTTGGCAAAACCTGCAGCCTTTAAAAGCATTAAAGATTGTTTTCAGCCATTTTTCATATTTAAATGTATATTCTCAAACTGTTCATCCTACACTGTCCCCGAACTGCCTTAAGCTGCATGGTGTTTTTCTCAAAACAAAATGATGAATGAAAACAAGTGGTATTGAAGCAGTAACATACTTTAGGCTTGTGAAAATTGTCAAGAGACTCTTGAATATTTTTATATAAATCTCTGATTTTTGGACTTGCTGGGTAAATGGCAACATTTGTAGCAGATGCTTTGCTTCCTTCAAAGTGGAGTTTTTAACTCCATGTTAGGAATGGATTGCCATGAAAATATTTTTTTCTGAGAGAAAAATGAACTACAACTGAAAAGTCACACAAAGAAACACTGGCCTTTTTCCTCTAGAGGTAATTCAAATGCCTAGCTCTAGGAAATTACATGAAGCACGGTTCATTTTTGTATATTGAGAAGTGTGAATAAGGAATATTTATTTTGTTTAAATTGTTGATAGGACATGTTTAATGCTTTTTCAGGTGTTAATTGCCTCTTACCATCACTCAACCAGTTTACCCTGGATAGTGATATACATTGGAATGCTATAAACTAGGTGTGCTTAGCAGCAGTAAACAAGGAATTGGTATAAATAACCAAATAGAATTTGCATTTGCATTTTCAATTTAACTCATCTTGACTGCATTATCCCATGCAGGCCCCATAACTATGTATTTAACTGTAATTGGGTTTCAAACACTTTATTTGACTTTATTTTGTTTTTAAAAAGGCACCCCAACAATAAATGTCCCTCTCTCTCTCCCTCACACACACAAATACCAAATAAAGCTGTATAATTACAATGCCTAATAAAGCTGTTTCATTACAGTATGTTTGGAAGAGAATTAAGACACTTATGTGTCCTGTTGTTAATTTAAACTTCTTTCTCAATTTTAGAATTTATGACTGCCTGTTAAAATGTGAACTGTTTACTTCAAAAACTAAACATGTGCTGACTTGAAGAATTCCAATTTTACAATTATAGTGAAAAGATATAAATAAAGTAAAAAATGGCTACAATGTGCCTACAATCTGATCCAATTAATCTGATTAGTCTGTAAAAATTGTAAAGAATTTCGCAAGCAAGGCGGTTTGACTGGTTTTATAAATAACAAAATGTTTATAGGTGAAGTACTGACACAGCATTTTCATTTCATGAAGTCATATTCATACACTATAAACACTACAGTATAGTAGTAGCAATTAAATTCTGCAATATATTACGTATATTGTACATATTAAAACGTTGGAAAAAACGTTGCATTGTTACTTAACACTTGTTTAATATTGGTCAAAACAAAAACAAAAATATTTCAACGTTTTATAGAGCACGTTTGCAACATGGAAATAACCTACACTGGGTAAAAAGATGTGTGCATTTAAAAGGAAGACACGTAGGAATATGATGGTTGCATCAGGAACAGTTGCATAAAAGTGTATAAAACTGCCTGTAAATTGTTGTATAAACAGTTTTGTCAAATCGATAAAATACGATGGGTTCATTTTAATCCAAGGTAAACCTTTTGCTTGTTTTTCTCATTTCTGTTGAGTTAGGGGAAACAGGAACAAATTAACTTTTTATACGGTTCGGTGCAAGTACATCAAGGTGCCCTCCCTGGCGAAAGGCTAAACCATAACTTACACTGAACAGGCGTACACTGTTCAAATAGGACGGGTCGCTAATCACAACTGTTATGTTACGTACATTATTTACTTAGGCTACACCTGTTACCCTAAAACATAGAGGCAATGTTTCATACTAAATCGTATCTTGAGGGGAATTTGTGTACACTGTGTTGACATTATTGTACACTCTGAATAAAGCCTTGTCACACACATACATATATGTATTTTCTCCAACAGCCCTATGCACTACCCCTTAACTGTAAATCGTACATTGATTACTGCATATTTGCACGATACATTTGCTCTACATTGCACAATGTTATCGAAGTGAACTTCTGAAGCATCCATTAGAAAGATGACGATTTGGGAGCTCCCCTCTTAATCTCACCTTATGGACGTAGTCGGGCACTTCCTCGACGTGCCCGAATGATGTTTCATTTGGGGTGACCAGATAGAACATCATACGAACGCCCTGGTTTAATGCAAGGGCAAGATTTTCCACGTCTGTACGCGCCATCGTACTCAGGCTAATTTACGTGAGAAATCGCCTAGTGCGGCAAATTGCATACTTTACACTACAATTCGTCGGTTTGAACCATGGACTCGAGTTCAAAGCTCAGTGTTACTAGAGCAAGCGTCTACACCAATGTTTTCACCCTGATTTAAAGTGAATATTTGATTGCGGAAACGATAATGGTTGTGCAATCTTATTAATGTATTCTTCAGTACAAACAACATGACAACCGCTGACAGCGTTCTTAAAAATGAAAAAAAGAAACAGGTAGATGACACTGATCATTGTGATTGGCCGAGAGGCGTTCGAAGCCGTGCTATGTTCCCCAATATAATAGGTTAACAGCTATACGCGTTTTACATGTTCACCTGACTTAAAATAAACTTGTCTGTGCTCAAAACCATGTAAGCATACAGATACTGCCCAAGCAGGTACTGTATACCACATGCTATTTTCCATAGTAGTATACAGCATAGTACACAGTATGCAACCATTAATGATTCAAGTTGTGTTATAGCCTACTTAATTGTCACATGACCTCACCTCACATGACCTAGCTTGACAGGCATCGAGTTTAAACTGTTTACGTTAATTAAAGCAGCTCACAAATTACTTACTTTAACGCTTTTAAATAACATTTGGGTTTAAACATATTTACACTTAGTGTTACATTTACAATGACCGACGCTGTTGCTGTTGCTAGAAATGTCCGTCATTTAAAACATTTTAATATAATGTTTAAGATGGTTGCATTGCATTATGGGATACAGTATCCAGGGAAGGCATCTCTACTTGTGTGCTCAAAATTTGGCGAATTTAGTACGTCTTCCAGGCATCTTTGGCGTACTGGAGATGCACATAATATTGCACACATACTGCATACTACATACTAACCTTCGGTCAAATGTAGTATGGACAGTGAATAGTATGTGGTTTCGCACACAGCCTATCACTCCACTACAATATTACTACAACAGAAACACAATAGGCAACAATATCAAAAATACAGTAATGCAATTGCCTTCTCTCACAGTATGGACAGTTTTCACGTTACTTTTAAACACAGAAAGCATTTAACTTTACACAGCTAGCTACCCAGCTGGCAAGCACTGCAGTGGTCCACTAGCTGAGGGTCGAGGCAATCCTGATGAGGATCACCTGTTAAGAGAAGGTAAAAAGTTGATCAGAAGAGCAAAAAAGCTGCTGCTAGAGGACAATTTAGTACCGAGTTGCAAAACGTAAAGGCGGCGGTCTGAGGCCATGTCCATACTAATGCAGATAAATTTGAAAAAGCATCTTTTTTTCTCCGCTTTGGCCTTCCGTCCACACTAAAGGCCTAAATATACTTCACTTTAAATACGCCCTCGTATATATGTAAAATGGCCGCCACGCGTATCTTGCAGTCGTTTGGTGCGGAGCTTGTGCACGTCCTCAAGAATTAACATTACGCATACGCGAGCAACAATACCGACGTAAATCGTGGAGGCAGTATATCATGTGTGATGTCAAGTCTACCACTGACTGAAGAGAAAAGGCCTATACATGCTCGCACGACTGCGACGCAACACCTCTGCAACAGTGGTTGCGTTGATGTTGCAGAGGGTGTTGCAGAGGATGTCGCGTACCTAGCACAAAAATCTTGCAACATGTCGCGTAGATGTTGCACAGCATTGATTGGTTGGTTAGCAAATGGAGGCGGAGCTGTCATGGTCATAGTTCATCGAGCTAGTACATCATTTTTTTATATTTTACATTTTAAGCCTTTAGCAGACACTTTTATCCGAGTGACATCCAGATTAGGGGAGCAGCATTTTTTTTAATTCTGTGAAAAGACAGAAAAAGACTATTTCCCTTAATACATTAACATTATTTTCAAGAGTCGTCTGCTGGTTCCTTTGTTCCACGTGAATTGACTCTATTATTTTAATGCTATAAAGGTGAGTTGCTCGCACACAAGCTGCTTTCATGACAGGCGTACTTCCTTTTTTCCAAAGGTTTTAAAGTCTATTGTACTGATAGTACATTAAACTCAGATTCTGCAAACAACGAAGGATCGACTGTGGTCTTCACGCCATTCAGCATGTGTTGTGCTTTAGATTACATATAAATGTAACATGTCACTGCAATGCCTTAATGTGCAGAATATTCAACTAACAAAACAAAGAAAGAGCAGGGTGCATATACATTTTTTGAAGCATATAGCAGACGCTCTTATCCAGAGTGATTTACTAGATGTGCATTAATACATGGTAAAAACAATCATAGTTCGCACAAGAGATCAGTGAAGTAATACAGCGATAGACATCGTTGTTGGCAGCTGCATACCATACCTGTATATATCTATGTCAATGTTAGCTAAGCAAAGATATCGATAGCTAGCAACCGGATATCACGGCCAAATAAAGCTCGCTAACAGTAGCTAACAATATAGATAACTAGCATAATTTATTCAAATTATGCTAGTAAGAACATGGTAAGAACAATCATAGTTCGCACAAGAGATCAGTGAAGTAATACAGTGATAGACATTGTTGTTGGCAGCTGCGTACCATACCTGTATATCTATGTCAACGTTAGCTAAGCAAAACTATCGATATCTATCTAGCTAGCTAGCTAGCAACCTGGTATCACGGCCAAATAAAGCTCGCTAACAGTAGCTAACGATATAGATACCATAATTTGTTCAAATTATGCTAGTAAGAACATGGTAAGAACAATCATAGTTTGCACAAGAGATCAGTGAAGTAATACAGCGATAGACATCATTGTTGGCAGCTGCATACCGTACCTGTATATATCTATGTCAACATTAGCTAAGCAAAACTATCAATATCTATCTAGCTAGCTAGCTAGCAACCTGATATCATGGCCAAATAATAACAGTAGCTAACGATATAGATAGCTAGCATAATTTGTTCAACACGGTATGAAATGAACCAGCTTCAGGAAGTGTAAGGACACCATGTTGTGTAGGTTGCGCAGAAGTATGTATTGCCAAGTGCTCTGTGACATGTTGCAGAGGAATGTCACATCGCAGTCGCGTTGCTTACGCAGAAGCATGTAGAGGCCTAAACAGGAAGAAGGCAGAACATTTTGAAGAGAGGTTGACAGAGCTGGTCCGCAATTACACACATCTCTATGATATTTCATTGCCGCTGCATAGAGACATGCATGCCAGAATAGCTGGTGAGAAATTTCCAACATTTTAAGCCTGGACATGGAAACATGCAAAATAAATGGAAGCAGATCCAAGATCGTTATGTCCGAGGACAGCGGAAAATGCTGCAGAAACATTACTTTAATATTTAACACACAATTGCTGTAATTTACTTGTCAACTAAGTTAGATTTATGAGGCTGACACTTATAAAGAAATGCAGCATTTGACTTAAAAATGGGGGGGAAGAATGTATTTAAGGCAATACTGAATATAGCTTTTCTTCTTCAATTTAGTCGACATTCCAAATACAACCTTTATTAAAGTTAACATTAAGTAGTTTGGGAGTATGTTATGGTGGCATTAACTGACGTTTTAGCAGTTTTCAGTTTTCGGTTGTCAATTTAATGTAAAGACTGACAAAAATATTTGATTTTCCAGCTCCACAGTGATCATAGAACTGACAATGATGTATCGATAAAAATGTAATGTTAGGTACACTTCAAATGTTAATCAAAGTTAAGGACTATATGTAGCTAAAACTATACATTCCATACACTCCCATTAAGTTATTCTGATGTGTAATAAGACAGCTAGCTATCTATCTACCTAGCTAAAACACTGATGTTTATAACAAGCTAACTAGCATGTGTGGTCATTCTGATAAAGTTAGCAGCTAAACCACATTTGTAACGTAAGTTAATAAAGCGTATCTGTGTCTGTCATCCAATCCACATGGTAAATAAACATGCAAACCAGCAGTACGTTACCTACGTGAGTTCTATGCCACCTAGTGGATATGGCTTTTAAACATCCAGACAGACGTAAAGTACGCAGTGGAGTATGTGAACCATAGATATACTGTATATACTGTGGCATTTATTTATTAAAGTGTCGTTTTGTTTGTAATACTGCCTCCTCCGGGTTATTTAACTTGCCTACGCCCTCTGCAAGGTTCGTGAGTGTCACCCAACCCCAAGGGACAATACATACGTATATATGTCTATGATGTGAACAAGTCCGCTCGTGTTGGATACGCAAACGCGTACACGTGCAAAGTGAAGTATATTTAGGCCTTAAGGCCTTTTCGAAGACGCTCTCCCAAGTAGATACATTTGAAATGTCATGTGTTCCAAGCTGTAGCCAAAACATTCAACATGGTGGGCGAAGTTGTGCAAGTGCTCTTCTCTCCTCTATCTAATTTGATTGCTTTATTGGAATTAAACATAGTTTTGAATAATGTACAAGCAGCATTCCTACTTAAGAGACAGTGCTTTGCTTTTGTTGTCAGATTTTCTCTGTCTCGTGATTTGGACATTTTGAGAATCTTAAATTACTTAAGAATTTTCACTAAATTACTAGGTGGCGTAAATGCTCCGTTGCTGCCTCAGGTTTCCTGTGCATGGCCATTAAAGAAATGTAAGGGTTTTTGACGTTTCAGCTATGTGGACAGACAACTTTTCGAAAACATTGTGAAAATGCTAGTGTGGATGGAAAGCATTTTGACACAAAAACGGCGTTTTAAAATGTATCCGCATTAGTGTGGACATGGCCTGATAGGTGCTTGCTTGTTGAGTAGCCTACGTCCCCTGAGTTCTTGTCGACAAGACACTCCTCCAGATAAAAGACTAACAGTGTTATATTATAATACCTGAGCCAAGCAACATTGGACAGTTATCTATTCAGGACATTTCTGCTCCTCTAGAAGTATTACAGTATTGTATGAAGTGACGTTAAAGTAGTTAGCTCGCCTGCCTACTACCAGCCAATCACTGGCTGCTATTAAGATCAAATCGAATTAAGTTACTTTTTAAAATAATGTTTAATTAAACAATGTCCTTGTCATTGTTTTAAACATCTAGCAACTGTTTTATAAAAGCAATAAGAATTTAATTTCAGCAATGAATTTTAGTTTGTAAATGTATGCTGCTATGTGGCTAACACCAATTAAGTGAGTTAAGCAGGTTGCATTATAATGGAAATATTGGGTAGGAGTTTGTTCGCAAAAAATCATTTCATTTCATTAGTCATTAGTCAAACAAAAGGGCTTTTATTTCTCAATACTCTTTAGAAAGGACAGAATTTGTACCCTAATATTTCAACGTAACGTGTAACTGATTTTGATTAAAAGATTGGCCTAGATTCAATCAACATTTAACATTAACTCTGATTTACAAGTTCACTTTTTTAATGCAAACACAATTTTTACATAAGAACATACATAATGACAAGAACAGGCCATTCGGTCTATCTAGGCTTGTCATTTACCTATAGTCTAGATTTTATCCAGTACTGCATCCAGCAGTGGGCCTGAATACTGCAAGTTTTTCTGCTTGCACTACATGCCCTGGCAAGCTGTTCCATGCATTGACAACTCTGTAAAAACAATACTTTCTGATATCAGTTTTAAATTGACCTTTATCTAATTTCCACCTGTGCCCTCTTGTTCTGCTGACTGAACTTTGTTCACTTTGTTAATCCCTTTTATGAATTCCTTTTACAAGTTACCATTAACTGATTTTTTAAAATGCCTATCAAAGAAGTTTGCAAATTAATTGACAATTGTTAATGACAAATTATTAAATTAAATAAATGTAATATATTTTACATGTAGGATAACCGAGGGGTTTTGCACATAATAACATTTGTGTCCAGTATTCAGAGTGCCTTTAGGCCTTTAAAAAGGGCCTCTGGATTCAGAAAATAGCACTTTTTATCAAATTCTCACTTTCCCAATATGCAATACAAATTTGATTTGTCTAAGCATATGTCCCCTGATAGCCGATACATTTTATCGCAGAGTTATAGTTCATTTGCTTTCTTCCATTACAATACACCTGTGTGATGGCTTTAAATCCTGTGACAGGGTGTATATGAAGCGTTCTCTACAAGTTAAAAAAAAATGCTTAACTCAGGAATCAATGGGATGCACACACCTTTTCAAAAAACCCTGCCCCAAGGTATCTCTGATATTGGTGCTTAAGTATGGAATAAGTGCAGCGACGAAAGGCAAAGATCTCCTCTCAAAAGCACTTAAGTCAAAGATACATACACATAACACAGAAAGTCAGAATACCCCTCAAAGACAAAATACTTTAAATAAATTAAATTAAATACTTTGGCAAAGTATCTATTTATTTATCTGGTCTATCAGTTCATTTGTTGCATTTACCTAGACACTAATCTTCAAAGGCTGTCATGATAAGTGAGATTTAAAAAAAAACGTATTCTCTGGTTTACCAGGCAATGGTGATATAACTTGGGAGGGTGACATTATTATGGGATGACACTGGAGCCAAGTACTTTCACTCACAAGATATACTGGACAGATATGATTCTTATAAGCATAGTGTACCATATACAGTATATTTATCTTTCAAAGCATTGTACATGTGTGAAGTAAGGGGTGGCCTTGAGATAATTTTATTGGTTAGGCAAGCTTTGACTCCATGGACACTAAGCTCTTTTACAAACAGCGAGTCTTTCCAGTTGGGCTAAATCTTGTCCCTTTGCTCCACGTTTATCTGCTCCCCTTCTTCAATGTTGACCAATCGAAACAACAAATTGCAAAGAAACATTGGTTCATGTAATATGCCAGTTGCAATTCTCAACTAAATGTGTGCGTTTGTGTGTGTGTGTGTGTGTGAGCCCAAAAATGAAAAAGGGTGTGTGTGCATGTGTGAGCGTGTGTTTGTCCATGCGCACATGTGTATGCATGTGCATAGTTATGTATAACATTACAGGGAGGTGTAAGTGTGAGTGAATCGAAGCACTGTTAGTGTGTTTTCTGCATCTGCTTCAGTAAAGTTGCAGCCATGCAGCCATACCTGTAATAAGAAGTAAAAACCTTAAATGGCTAAAACAGCTGTAACTTGCGGCCCTCTGACTCACTGCCATTTTACGAGAAGATGGAGGTTCCGCAGCTCCTCTCATCCCATTCAGTTTTGCCAGTAGCCAGAAAAATATGTCAGTCTCCAGAATTTCAGGATAACTCCATTTTAAATGGTGTTACAGCAGATTATTGTGCATATATCATGAAGTATTTGAGAATTAGAATTGTGGAATTATTTGTTTATTTAGAAATTCACAATGGAACTGTGCATCTCTGGCCCTTTTTTAAACTTAAAAACATATACTTTAAACACTGTGATGTCATGTCAGATCCCAGCTACATGTATGGAGGACAGTCAAACAAATGTATAGCAGTTGGTAGTTTTCACAGATGGCATATTTTTTAGCCTTTCCAGACAAACGACAAGCCCAACATGTACCAACATGTCTGCAAAAACTGTGAGAAATCTAATACAGTACAGGCATTCTCAGGGAAGGCATTTTTTTCTTCTTCTTGAACATTTTATCGAAAATCCTTTTCAATATATAAGCTATCATATTTTTATTTTTTTTGTTTAAAATTCCCAAATACTAGACATTTAAGAGGTGGATGTAAAAAAAAAAGCACAGATGAGAATATTGTGTGTACATATTTAACTACCAGAGCCATACCAGTTGTGAATATTAATTAGGCCTTGGGGTATCATAGGTCATTGTACATTAGCCATCATCGCCTAGACAACTGCTGAAGATTATACTAAATCATTATTTTGAAAAAGTGAGCCGGTACTGAAATACAGTGTGGAAAAGCATTTAGTTTGCAATGTTGTTTTTGGCTTCGCACATTATTATAACAATATTGCTTTTCCTGCTAAAGGAAAGCGTTTCTCAAATGAATCAAGGTGGTGCAATCATCAGATCAAAAGTAGCATGGTCAAAAACATGTCTAGAGGTTTTCAAAACAAAAAAGGGGATCATGATTTTTATTTTTAATGCATACTATAGACTTTCTCTCATGTCACTCAACAGAGAGAGAAAAGGATGTGGGTGTCCCTGGGAATAATGGGAAAGTAGAACATTCCTCTGTATTCATTTGGTATTACCTTGCGCCAGATTGTTTATAAAACAAGAAAACAAAGTGCTGTTGAGCCTTATAAGTAATATAAATACATGGTAGCGCACTTTAAGAAGGTTTAAGAAGTGGACTATCAGCAATCAACTGTCTATCAATTATTTGTACTCAACTGTATTAATTTGTTTGTACTAAATATAGAAACAAACATGATTAGGCCTTGGCAACCCTCAGCGTTTCCATGTCAAGGGTTTCTTTTTATGTCATTGAAGCACAGGGGATCTATTTCAGAGAATTTGCATTAACATGTACAGTATATTGAGTGCGGGGGATTGTGAAGCTTATTATAAACAGAATTTGCTGACACTTTAAAGTAATGGCCACAAATTCCAGCCAAAGAAATGTATTCATATCTAAACCCAGGGAATAGGAATTACAATTCTCATGAACCCTCTCACAGAGTTGATTTTGATCATATGAGCAAGCCGTAGAGCATAATGGAAAATATCTTCCACAAACCCCGACCTCTGACTGCAGTTTCATTCCTATGAATAACTCATTCCTATGAATAACTTAAATAATTTTTAAATCTTTCAGAATTAAAAAATGTTGTGAGTGGTGATTCACCAGTAAAAATACTTGTTTCCCTTTTATTATGTTAAATATATACATTTGTTATTTTGTGTGAACTATGTGTGCGCGTACACATGCTTGGAGTTGTTCACGTAGTACTACAAATAGCAAAAACAGCTAATTGATTCAAAGTCTGCCAAAAATGTGCATTGGAAACACATGCACTTTGCTGAAGCCTGTCTTCTTGTTCTAGTTTAACTGGAAAGCAAATACTTGGGCAAAGCCTGTTCAGTAATCAGAAGGTATTGAATCACCAACCACTCTGGTATGAAAAGTCATCTTTAAAAGTCCCGAGTGTAGCCAAAAAGCTACTCTGCGAATTAGAATGCACGCTCACACCATAGTCATAGAAAGATCAAGTCTTGACATTATTTTAAACATAATTTTGCAATAAAATATGGTTCATTTGGAGCCACTCTTCTCATGCTTTGGCAGAACTCACGATTTTGCCTTGAGGAAAAATATATATTTAGCATACACTCCATCAGCAGCCCTCTCATTTTTCCATAATGATTAATTCATGTAGACTCAGTTCACAGCATTGGCATATATGAATTCAAGATTCATGTAGATGTGCAGCGAAGTACATTTCTGCAAGCAGTTGTCAGGTGATGTTTTAAAAATGTGTAATCCATTTAGTTGAGGTACAACTTTATTTAATCTGAAAAGCATTTCATGTGATACTCCTTTGCATAACTTGTTTCATGTTTGTTTCATTTAAAAATTTGAATATTCAGGCCGCTGAAACACACAGTCAACCTAGCAACATACAAGCAATGTTTATTATTGTGTGAATGGTATAATCTAAATAGGAACCTGTTGTTAGCATGAAGGTAAGAAAAGAAAAAAATACTGATAAATATTTACAGAATATTAGCTGAACAAGTATTTGATTCTCCTGCACGTTTGATTTCATCATAGTTCGATTTCATCATAACTTTCGACACATACAGTAGAAACCAATATAGGCAAGTGTTCAACAGTGCAAACAAAAGCATATGGCTGCCCATTGTCTTTGCAAGACACACAATGTGGAATGTTCACAACACTTTGGCCAATCAGAATTTGTCTTAACACTTCTCAGAGGCCTTGTGCAGAAGAACAAAAATTCATATTAGACATGTAAGACTTATCAGGAAACTACATCATATTTCAAGTGTGCTCTTGATGTTAATATTGTTCATAAAACAGGCATTTGGTTTAACAATGAAGTCTGATATAATTTTGGCATTTGAAGTTTCCTGAAATGTAATGTAAATCAACATACATGTAACCTCGTAGCTCTAGTAACACATATATTTTTTTGTACATTTATACATGTTTGTTTATCTTTTAATTAATGTCATCCTTACTCGTCAACACATGAGTTATCAGCGATCAGCTATCATAACACCTGTCCTTTAGAAGACGTATTCTTTCCTGAGTGAGGAGGCGGAGTCTGTTCTGTGAGGGCGTGGCCTAGCGTGGATCATAAATGAGCGTGCTCAGAACTCTGATCGCTGTCGTGACTGTCCTCGTTGACCAGGGAGTCCGCCGAGTGGTGGAGCCCTGCGATGCCAGAGAACTCTGATGGCAGTAGTGTCCCCTTTTTCACATTGACCAGTTCTTTTTCCCGTGCCACCGCCCCTTGCTGTCCCCCTTTCACACGTTTCCACTTCATTCTTCTGTTCTGAAACCAAACTTTCACCTGCAAAGCAACAAGGAAAACAAGGATGCTTTAAAGGATAAGTAAATAGTTGTTATATGAAGAATATATGCAGAATACGTCAGTTACTGTGTCATTTAATCCAAATTTAGCTTAAATAAAGTGAAGCCATTAATGAAGTTAATGGAAAAAACCAACAAGATTTAACCCCATGGAAAGTGTTTGGTAGAACATAAAGAGTACACGTACGTGCCATAAGTGTCCAAAAAAGCACTTTCCCTGGGTTTAAACCGAACCACCCTAGGACCTATGAGATAAGTAGTACATTAGTTATACAGAGACAGTGAGTTTCTTTCTAGAGAAGTGTTGTGGTTAATTTTTTAGTTTGGAACAGCAGTGACACACGGTAATTGCCTTTGTGATGTGTTTATGCTTCGCTATAAGTACTGCAGACTGATATTTTCTGATGTGCCAAACCTCTGGCATCCATTGCTCAAACAAAACATGACAACACCTCAACTACTATAATCAGAGTCATGAAAACCTCATCACCTCATCAACAAAGAAAATAATGCTCATTATCTGCAATGTGGAAACCTTCCCTTTTTTTGTCCTTGCGAGTGTGGGAAACGGAGTAAACTATAAGGGCGCAACGTCTGGAAGGCTTGCATTTGGCAGCTATTTCTACATCAGCAATTATGTGCTGATGCATCAGTCACATCTGCTCTCTGGCATCAAGCTCTTCCTTCTTTCCCTTACTCGACAAGTTGTTTAGTATTTACGTCTCCCAGAATGATGATTAAGCTGTTGCTTAAAACGGTCGATGGGGACGGGGGCCGGCGAGCCGGGAGAGGAGCCGTTGGTCGTGAGAGAGAAGGCACCAGGAAGGGCTCCTCTCTGGGTCGGGTTTATTTTAAGGGCCGTCACGCTGAGGGGCCAGCGATCACACGGTCAGGAAGTCTGTTTACCGCACATACGAATGCTTCGCCAATGCATGCCACAGCATTTATCGCAATAGGTTATTTTACGGTCTGTCAGAAGTCAGGTTATTATCAGTAAATCCCAAATAAAAAATACAGTACTCCATATATTTATGCCAGTTGAACCCGTTGAACATAACCCTAAACGTTGACTCCTTAGCAGGTGTAATGTTTGTGAAGCATTGTTTTCCAATTTTAAGAATATTTTTAATAAATAAATATTTGTTTAACACTGTATCAGTATTTGGTCAGTTGCGCAATTGCGATTTGTATGAAATCTTCACTGGAGATTAATTTTCCCCATGTGTATTCTTACATTACCAATCAGTAAAACCTAAAGGAGTGGGATTTGGGGAGGTTGTTGTTACATTTGCAGTGGCAGTAACATGGCAGCTTGGCAGTTTGAAACTCACATGGGGATAGGTGCTGCATTACTACACAAGCTACTGAGACACACACTCTGTGTCTTTACTGTAAGATGACTGACCTTAAAATATATCTGCATGGTTTGCAATTCTCTCTCTCAGAGTGAAAGTGGAGCATGGGTATAGCGTTGAGGTGGTTTTGCAGAGGCGATGTATCCAACTACTTGCACATTCACTGCATTATAATGTACTTGCTCAAAACATATAAGGGCCTCATAGAGAGTTCGATTTTCTGAAGATGTTATGATTTAAATTAAGGTATACAGGACTGGTAGACCCATCAAAGCTGCAGTTCTAATGAAATCTTTTTTTTTTTTGTATCTTACATTTTCACCCTAACTTGCAAAGCCCATTCATAATTGTAGACCTGTCTTTTTGCTGTAACGCCCTCTGTGCACTTGTGAGGGCCACACACTAACTCAAATGTCCAATCACTTCTTTTACACTTTGCTATCAACCAGCTGAGCTGCCACAGCTACTGCACTGAACGCCTGCACAGCTGATGCAACTGTGAAGTCTGATGCCCAATTGACAAGGGGAGTCACAAAAGAGCAATGAAACTGGAGTTACCCTGCCAACTGAAACCCTCCCTCCCGTAGAAATGCTATGGCCAGTTGTGAGTTATTCCATGGGACTTCCAGTCACAGTCAGCAGTGGCATCATCCAGATTTGATCCAGGCCACAGGCTACACCACTGCACTGAACCTGTTACACCACTCAGGAAACCTCTGATGAGATATTTTTACCAAGGGTTTTGAGTGTCCCACACACTGACTCATTTGACCCACATAAAGATCATAATATGTGTGTTAGTGCTGAGGAATAATGAGGCTTACCATTCCAACCAGCTGTGCCTCAATAAAAGCCAGAGCTAGATCTCAGACCTGCTCCATAAAATAGCCATAGAGTAGTCATAGCCATAAAGTAACTGCTGTGTCTGATGGTGTACACAGCAAGTTGGCATGATCCCACTTAACGAGTTAATTTAGTGAGGTGAGAAACCCCTGAGAATCTAATGTCAAATGATATTATCTGTCTGCTTATCACCATGTCTGGCAAAGTAATCACAATGGGTCAAATGTACTCTCCCTCTCCTGGCAGGTTGTCTTTCATATCGATAAACACTTTTAAGGAAGTGTGTCTTCTGTAAATTGCAAAACATTTATAAAACATTTAAATTTGCCCTGAAAATAATGTCCACCATTCCTGAAATTAAATGAAAGGAAACTACACAAAAGGAAAAATATGTTGTGCCTTATTATGATAGAGAACCACTATAGCTACAGTTCTGGGAAGTTAGAGTTTAAGGGAATTTCATATTTCATATCATATGTAGATTTTGTTTTACCACTGATTCCCTCTGATTTGGATGTAAGGTAAGTTTCTGAATAAACGTGTACTATGCATTTTATAGTAGTATTAATTCATTTCTAATTATTTGCAGACATGACTTATTATGATGCTGAGAACATGCTGAGAAACCTCAGACAGGGGCCTCACATGCCATTGTGCCTGTGCTACAGAAGTGCACTTCTAGTATCAGCTTTCATCAAGTCCATTTTATTCTTTGTTCGAATATCTCTGTTGTTTTCCAGGCCCTTATAGCACAATGCTTCTTTGTCTCTGACATTTTGTTAAAAACTGGTATTGCTCAAATGCAGAGTAAATGTGTTATGAAATCCTGTCATATCTGATGTCAGTCATCAATAGGATTCAACCATTTCAAAAAACATCTTATGTTAGGTAGAATCACAGATATTTTATTTACTGAACAGATAGTAAGCTTTTTCTAACACTGAAAACAATTTTTATGCCATTGCTGAAACTAAAAATGAATAATCCCGTTCTGAATACTTGAGAAGGGCCATTGTCAAAGAAAAAGAATAGCTAGCACAAAAGCAACAGAACTTCATAGAAGTACAAAAGTATGGAGGAAAGGAGGCAGAACTGACAGTCTCCTGTTTAACATTCTTTTGTATAATTTCCTTCCTTTTAACATTTACTGTAAGATTCTATTTAATCAAAATACATTTCTCTTTGTTCTTAGCTTTCTGAGTAACACAAGTGCTCCTTCTTTTATATCTTGCACAACAATAAGTCCAGTGGTTGTTGAAATAGACAAGAAATGATGAAATGCATGTAAAAAGAAAGTGGAAAAATGTAGTACTGCCATATACTCATTACTGGATGTAAAGGGTAAATCATATGGCAGTGGATTGAAAGAGGCCTTATTTGTGTATTCTATGCCACCAGTTTGAAGATTTAGTGAGACAATGTGCTCAGGACATTACCGCACATCTTATTGTGTTAGGTCGAGCCTGAATCATCGTGTTAGGAGTCATTCATTTCGCATGTTGCTACTTATAGTCTGTCCTACACAAAGAGACTAATTTGTAAAAGGAGGGGGAAGAGGAGGAAGTGACTTCCTAGACAGCATTTCCTTTGCCTGTCTCCATTACTTGTCTATTGCCTAACTGAAAGAATACTCAGAAACATCTGGAATATGACATTCCTCCATAGTCACAGCTGGAGCAGAATAGCATAGAAACTAAAACAGCAGCTCACAAGTATGTTAGTTGTACCAGCATTATGAAAGTTGGAACCCCTGTTGGCTGCTGTAGTTGCCTGTGAACATAGTGTATGGACCTTTGTGTGTCACATGGTGGGCCTTATGGTAAAGCTTTATTTTGTTTTTGGGAAGCCTCCAAGTCAAGAAATGTGATCTGTGTACTCTTCATTGCATATCTGTGGATGGAAGTCTTTGCTGTTTTGTGTGACATTGAAATGAATGAATATATAAATGTGAAAATATTGAATAATTGAGCTGACTAACTTAAATTAATTCCAACACTCTTTAATCTGTTACCACTAAACACCAGCAACATTTATGGGAGTTGGACATGCCGTGGACTTAATGATTTTCATTTTGGTAGCAAATTGTGGGGCAGCGAAAGAGAGGATTGCAGTAATATAGGAAGTGTCTCTTACCTGTCTTTCTGTGAGGTCAAGATTCACAGCAATCTCATAACGTCTCAGCCTCGTCAAATAGTTGTGATGGGCAAACTCGGCCTCCAGTTCTCTAATCTGTTCCTTGGTGAATGCTGTCCTCTCTTTCCTGGGTTTGCTGCTCACGTCTGACTTATAGTTCCCATCCTGAGAATCTGAAATAAAAAACAGAACATTTTCCAGCCACCATAAAGTTAAAAAAGGAAAGAGCGAGAGAGGAAAACACAGAATGGGCGTGATAAATGGCAGGTGCAAATCTGAAACACAAATAAACCAAAGCATGAAGGGAATTGATTAAGTAAAACAATTAGGATGGCTAATCACCTTTTATTGTACGGTATTGTTTATGCATTCTGTAAGAGGCTGGAAGGACCCGGGAGTGTCTGTGCGTATGCCTGGCTCTGGCAGCTGTGCGCACACAATGGGTTTAGTTCATTTACTTCAAAGTTGTATAATGCGTCTCCTTTTTTACTCTATGATTCTAGGGCTGCCAACTCTTTTTTCCCCATTTGTAATCTGAACTCAATGGACAAAGTGTGGATGGAATCAATTCTCCTTCAAAGTGGTCTAGCTTTACCTTTAAATCAAAGTTTGTGTTTTGCTTAATTTGGTTTAAAATAGTACAGAAATGCTGCATAAGTAACAGAAAAATATCAATACCTTCACTTGAAAGCACTGAATATTAGAAGGCAAATTAGGTGGTTTATGAAAGAAACTTAGGGAAGGTGTTTGGTTGGTCTTACCAAGCACTCATAAATCAGATTTCAAAGGACCTGCGTTTGTGCCAACTAAACATTTTCTCCGGGATTCATTCTCAAATAGTCAGTGACTTCCCCAGAAAAGTTGTCAAGTTCAAATTAGATATGTATGCTAACTGATGAACAATTATGAACAGTTGCCCTTTAAAACCACTTTGAAATGTCAAACAAACAAAAAAACTTGTATAGCATAGCTTTTCAATTCTCTTCAAGGACGTGTGGAGGAATGGAATCAGAAAGGTGATGCACAAATCATTACTTCTGTCAAAGATCCAACTTTATATCACATTACACATTATATTAGATTAGATGGTACCATATAGAGGTGTCAGACCAGCAAGTCATTTAACAGCTATCGTTCTTCTCTAATGGATGCTGAGTGACCTTAGCAGTGAAGTGGCTGGGGTGTGACTAGACATTGCAAATATCCGGGGCGAAGCCCACCACCTGGTCTAGATAATAGTCTTTCATTTGACTTAATGTGTAGTAAATGTACGTTGAATGTAAACAATGCAACTAACATATCATTACAGTTCTTATATTTATAATGACATTAAGAACTTGCAACAAAGTTGAAATAAAGTGAAAAGTAACAACCCTGAGTTTAAAAGTAAAGTCAATCCTGCTCATCAATCAATCACGCAGTGAGTTATCGTCATCCAGTTTTCTATTCCCATTGATTGCTACCAGCCTACACTGATATTGTAAATGGTTTCACATATTTTCAATAATGAACACTCACTCTTACTCTCTCACTCATTTCCCTCCTCTCTATTCTTGTCATCCATTTTATTTCCCTCAACCCTACCGGCAGTTTCGCTTGCTCATGAGACTGTGTTAGAAAGAGATATTTTTACCAAACCAACCAACTTTGACACTCAGAAAAATGTATTTTTAGCTCTTTATTAACCTTTTGGGGGTTACTACATTTATATTATATTTGTAAATCATTTATATATTTTTTATTGTTCTATATTATCATTAGTAGTATTTTTTTCATTCTATTATTTCCAGTTCCATACCACCTGCAATTCTCCCATGTAGCTACCAATAAAGAATTTTCCCTGATGGTAAATGTAATCGCTTGACTTTCATATAGAAATTAATTGAGGACTGGGAAAGGCGACGACGTCATTGAAGGCTAGCGTTAGGGGAGGGGGGTGGGCTACATTTAACACTTGCAGTGCAGCGTTCATGGTTGTATCAGTAATGGTCAACATCAAACACAGTCAATAATATACTCAAAAAAATGTAATTAATTTGCCAAAAATAGTCCGGGGCTAATGAAGAAAGGTCCGGGGCTATATCCAAATAAGCACGCCCTAGCCATGCCCCTGGTGACTGGTCCTCGAGAAAGTTGGTGTGGTTCTGTGTGGCTCAGTAGGTAGAGCATGGCGTTGGCAACGCTTAGGTTGTGGGTTCAATTCCCACTGGGACCACATATACTGAAAAATGTATGCATTCACTACTGTAAGTCGCTTTGGATAAAAGCGTCTGCTAAATAGCATATATTAATATATTATTAAAGTTGCACACTGGAACACGCGGCACATGATGTGTGCAACCACTCACTGCACTCAGTCCCCCACCGATGCTACTCCACACGTCACCTGTTGCAATCAACTGTTTGTTCCAGGACCACAGCATGGAAACGCTGATTCACCTTATTGATATAAAATTATTTAGATGACACTAGTTTATTTATATTTTTACAAACTAAAACCATTCAGAATGAAGTATCTTGCTCCATGCTGTCGAGCTATGACAAACTCAGTTCCCAAATTGGTCCTTCAAAGCCTTTGTTGGATGCAGCCCTGATCACGTAGTACATGAATACAGCAATCATAAATGGGGATTGATAGCATCTGTGCTGTTTTGATTCAATCTAAAGGAAAGTTTTTTCCTCCTTGCTATTGGAAAAAGAAAAGACGTGCCGTGTTCATTTTTTCCCCCAGCCTGCTTTTTATGACCAGACTCTGTGGCTTGTTTGTTCGTGAATACGTCAATTGCCTGTAGTGAATATTGCACTTTAAGGCAACTTTAAGATTTCCTGCTAATTCTTCTGCGGCCGTGTCCCGAAGTGTGTGTTAATCCAACTGGCAATCCCAAGCGAAACTGTAAATAGGATTGAGGCTAACAAGCCAAAACACACCAGTCGTGGGACTCTCCGTTGCCACGTCATTAAGGAGGGAAACCGGGCCTGTTTATTAATCACATCTGAGGCCTTTTTTCTCTGTTCTCTCATTGTGTGTGAGACATAACTCCTGCTAAGAAAGCTGATTTTAATCAAGCAGACTCATGTTGACAAAGTTGAAAGGGACTTTTGGTTTACTGTGGTAAAATTAATATATACATTTGAATAAAAAAATGTAAGAAGAATTGAGTGAAAGTTTTCACTGCAAAAAGAGGTTGTTTTGATTTTTTCTGAATGTTTCTTAGGTTTACTGTAAATATTTTCCATCTGCATCACAAGTACAAGTTAGTCCACATGCCAAGACATTCTTTATTCTATGTGTGTAAATCAAGATTGAGTTATTCCTCTTTTTCTCTGCTTTTTCTTAGAGATTTTAAATCACCATTCATTCGCTGTTCACAATGCCTCCAAATATTTATTTTCTGGCTTGAAAGCCAATTTAAACATTAATTGGAATGACACAAAAGTACAGTTAGTGCAACTGGACATTATTTATTACTTTTATGATGTTAAATGTAGTTGTAATAAACAAAATGAACCAGAAAGATGTCTATGAACTAAAAAGCTGATTCAAGATTTACTGGGTAAGAAAACACCATCTCAGAGATACATACAAATTCTAATATAACCATAGACCTAGAATCTAGGAACTAGAACTTGGACTGGAACCGAACTGAAAACCAAAGTGCTGAACACAAATGGCACAAACAGGCATGGAAACAATTTTTCACACATATCTTTAAGGCAGCCCGACACGCAACATGTCTCTGAAATGTGATAATTTACTGGAGACTATTGTTGATAATCCTTAAATGCATATCCCATTGCAAATGGCCTATGATTACTGGTCTCTCTCTCTCTCTCTCTTGTTCACTCCTCTTGCTCTCTCTCTCTCTCTCTCTCAGCAAAAATCAGCCAACTTAAATCTGGCATATTTGCTACGATTGAAACAAGCCAATACTTGTATATACTCTCTGGTAAACATTAACATTGTTTAGGAATAAGAATAACATGCCCAGCCGCTGGGAGCCAACGTTGCTCAAAGTTGAAAGAGTCCACAGCTTTATGATGCAGCCGCTACACCACAGCAATTAGGTCCCTGGTGTGACTTTCATCTTTCCACAAAAAAGAAGGCTGCGAGAAAAACTGCACTCACATTCGGCCCCTTCTCACAGAGGGGTGATCACAGATCATTGTGCGTCCATTTTATACCCATTTCAAGAGTCTCCATCCATATAAATATGTAATCATACATGACATGACATGAATGAGAATGATTCATTTGGAAGATTGCCACTACTAAATAGATCATGCCTACTGTATCAGAATCATGCCCACTGTGACTTGTCAGAACTTTTCAGGCTAGACAAATTTGTCCCACAATGCAATTTGTTGAGTGACAAATGTAAGCATTTTTTCCATTATTATGCATGTCTTTTCTGCTAACATCTGAGACAGACAAACTCATTGTGTTGTGCAAGAAATGTAAAAAACCTAAAGCAAATGCTCATTGTAAATGATATCCTCAAAGTTAATGACAAAGCGCACTGCGGTTAGATTGAATCTAAATCTGAGCCTGTTTCCACCAAAAAAACATCCTTGTCTCCAAAACAATGGCCCGTCCTTCAATATTTCTGCTGCTTCTATTTAGAGATGCATAATTTCAGTCTCATTCACATGACAGGTGAGGTACTCAGTATTAATTACATAAAAGTGCAGTGTAAGTTTAACTTGGGGAGCTGTCAGAGCTGACAGGCTGCTTGTATAATGAATCTATGCAGGGGCTCTGGTGGGAGGGGTAGTTGGGGGTGCCCATAAGAGACGCATTTTGTCCAATAGCAGCCCGGAATAAACCCTGTACTCTGAAGAGCAGATTCTGTGCACTTTAAATGGAAAGGAGTGCATTTTCCATCAATTGGAAGAATTGAGAAAATTATCAAACCAATCAGAGCAAGAAACATGCATCCCATAATCAATAAATGAAAGAAATACATAAAAGCAGCCGGTTACATGTTATCATTAAATAAAATATCAATGCAAACTTATTTACTTCAATACTATTTCTATTACAATACCGCCATATGATTCAGTTTTTTTATCCAATAACATATCAAACTACAACTGCACAATTGCCAGATTCATTTCATGTCATGTCTAGCTTTCTTTAGCACTGTGTAGGTAACATTGAATCAAACAGTATGAATCAGGTTGAGGAAAACCCCAAATGACCACATACTGTGGATTATCCCATTACGTGACCGGACCTGCTGCACCCATCCCGATCTGAGCATGGTCCCATGCTGAACCCCTCCCTACCCCACTCCATCCCAAACTGTGACCAATGTGCATCACGACAATACCCCAGGACAGAGAGAAGGATTCAGATCCAAACATACCTTTGACAACATTGTGTTTTAAAAAAGAAGGAAGAAAGAAGGAGCTCGTTGGCACAAGGGTGGGGACAAACAGAGAGCACTAAGGGTGAAAGCCAAAAGCTCTCTGGACACAATGTGGACACGCATTGCTATGCAGGGAAGAGAGGAGGGAGGAGGCTTGTTGTTGAAATGGTCAGTTTCCAATGAAACTGAGCTTTACTCTTCCCAGAAACCAAAGCCACTCTTGTGGGAATTAAAGTCAAAATCCTGCATTTACAAACAAATTGCAATCATTTTATGCACACTATTCACTATTAGAATGCTGAACTGGTTTCTCGGCAACAACATGCTCAGGTGTGGCAGGTCCTTTATACAAGCCCCTGACTGTATAAGTACAGACAGTTTAAGGCCTTGAGGAAACAATCTCTCCAAATTGCATTGCTGAGGTCGAGAAAAAAATTAAGCATGCTCTGGCCAGATAAAACAATCAAGAATTCGGGGGATTGCAAGGAACAAGGAATTTTTTGACACCAAGGAATATTTTCTTTTTTTCTGGTGAAACATTATTGCATACAAGCTTAAACTCAAGTTTTGACTCCAGATGGAAGAACAAAATAATTTGTGCAAAATGAGCACATTGTATTATTTGAAGAACTCATTAGACCAACGCTAATTCAATTAATGCAATGAGCACTGATAGCGTGGAGAGAACATACAACAAACATAAATAGTGGACAATAGCCATAATGGCAAAGTGGTTAAAGTGAGGAAAGCAGAGAAGAAGATGGAGCAAATATTCTATACAGTGATGATTTACTATAGCAAGTTTGAAATTGTACCAAATTTTCATAACCAGCTTCTCCATATTTTTGCTGTGCTTTAAATGACAATTATCAATTTTTCCATTGCTTATGAGTTGTATTATATAGTATAGCAGAATACCTGTTTTGAGAAGCATGGACAAAATCAGTTCATAGTTCATTCAAAGTAAGTACAACTGAACAACTATTACATTATTTCATGATGCTATAATTGTGCTTTTACTCAAGGCAATGCACCCCATTTTACAGTTGTATTAAAGCTACCAAGTGTAAACTGCCAAGCCTGCAGGAGAGCTGCAGTGGAGATGAAGCATTAATCCTGATTGATCGAAAATGTGTTGATAAAGGACACATTGTAAATCCATTGCAGTTTTATAGTGAGGAATAAAGTGCCATCCATCACTTTGAAGAATTTCCGTTTTATTTGAACAAGTGGCCAGCAGATTTGCTTTATGTACTGTGCGATATTGCATGAAGAGGTTGGTCATTTCATACTTGAATGAAACAACACCTTTGTGAAGTTTGTATGTCATGGGCTCAATTTATCACAGGAAGACCATTTAACAACTACAACATTCAAATGGAAAAGCCCCAAAAATGCAGCGCTGAAGACAAAATTTAGTTGTTCAGTATTGTTTTACTTATTGCAAATAGGAAAGATCAAAGCTTTATACAAACTGGCCAGCAGTTTCCCAAGCAGATTGCCTTAACAGAATTTCCTCTCAATACCTCTTAACAACATGATTGACATCACGCAATTACATTTGATTTGAAAAATATTTTGTTTATTTTTGTGTAGTTTATTAATATGTTACTACAATATTACCAGTGATCCTACTATGTCTACTAAATGATTTGTTTATATTATACTAAAGTCTGAATTAATTATATGTTGTCTATGACATCCAGAAAGGGATATCAATGAATTTGTTGAGACAAGAACATGGAAAAATAAAAAAAAAAATAGGTTTTGACATAAGTAGTTATTGTTCTGTAATACATATTGTGCCATTACAAATTTAAATAAAACTAATATAGTTAAAATGTTCTTACAGACAATTCTTACAAATTAAATATTACATTTGTTCAGTCTTATACTCTAAGAAAGAGCATTCTGAAAATAAATATCATAACGTCAATTGTAATAACAATGTATATTTCTGGTCCCCTATAACATGTGGTAAATGGCATCAGTAATTACAGATTGACATATCAATTGATGCTTAAGTGTCATTTATACCAAGGGTGAAATGACATTCAAATTATCTATAAGAACAGACAGTCTGGACTGAGGGTGTCCTCATGTCATACAATACCTTGAATATGTTGTGGACACACGGGCATCACGTTTTTGCCAAATAATCATCCAAGCTTTTCACATACAGGATCATGTGATGTACATGCCTATTTTAAACTTTTAAACTTGTCAGTTGTCATTGTTCAGATTATTTAAAATATTATCCACGGTTCTGTGATGCTGTATGTAATATCATTGAAAACATTATAGATATTGCTAACCTTTAAATCTGATACAGCATGACTGCCATTCACTACTATGTTTGGTCTTCCAAATATTACTAAACCAGGAGTAAATAATGCTCTCATAAGTCTAACCTCTGATTTTATCCTTTCATTATATCAGAAAATAATTTACACATTGAAAAAGTGAAAAGTCTGAAAAGTCATAAATCAAATGTATTCAAAAATATATATTTGTTGACAAAAGTATATTTAGCTCTGGATGGCAATGGTAGTATAAGCAATACAAAATTTAATCATGAAAATCATGAAAATATTACAATAATAATTAACCAGGTATTTAATTACTATTGCATTTTGTCACTTTCTATTAATGCAAGGCAAATGTAATGTACATATGTAGCAATGTATGTTTTTCTAGGAATAAATATCTTTATTTGAAATTATATATCACAATATAATGTAAGGCACAATCTTGATTCTATTCTACAATGTCATTTTACAATTTTTCCTATAAAAATATGGATAAATAAATAAAGACAATCAAAGCAATTTTGATTGTGATTCAGTTCAATGAGCACCATAATATTACATTAGTAGTTACAATACAATGTCCCCGCAATTGTTCCACTTTTTCTATCTAAGAAGTGGAAATCTTGTGGGAGATAGGGGGTACAGCATCCTTAAAGACGCTGGTATACTCTTTCACAATCCATCACATTCATATTTTACAGATTGTTCTGTTTTCTGCTCTTTAAAATGTGTATAATTGAAACATGTGACATTAAAAACGGGCCAGTGTTATGGTGCCCACACAAAGTTATAGTCTTGCCTCTGCTACTTGTGCTGGCCAACTTAATTGCCCTCCGCACATGTGAGGAAAAATCTAAAACCGTCTTTCCGAAGATATTACTCTGTATTTCCCCACAGTTAAAACCAGACATGATTTTTTTTTTAAGTCACCACCCTGTTTCCCCTAAAAATACCCAAAGCAAAAATAATCATGAGTTGAGCACTGATATAGTTAACCAAATTTAGCTAATACCCAAAGTGTCAAGAATTTAATACATGTACCATTCACCAAGAGCTGCATTTGAACTTCAGTACTTTCATAAAAATGATCATTTACTGCAACTAATGTTCTGATACAATTCAATAAAATAGTATTTATGAACGGATGGTTTTCATTGTATTTTTTAAACTTTTCTATTCACTTTTCTATTCTGAAGTCCAAGGTTTCCTCACAAACATTCTGAATACATTTCATTAATATTTATTACCATATCAACATTTAGCAGCAAGAAGTGGTCTCTGTTTCTTTACATTGTACAAGCGAAAACACAGAGGGGTCAGAGGGCAGGGTCTGGCCCGTTCTTACCTGAGCTGTCACTTTTCCTCTTGCCATTGCGCTTCTCTGCCTCCGCAGGGGACAGAGCCTGTCGCCCAAAGTCCCCAGGTACACAGGACGCCCCCGTGGGGGTGCTGGCGCCCAGGCTCGGGGTGCTGGCACACAGGTTTGGACCGCTGGGGCCCAGGTCGGGGGAGGTGGCATCGGGGGGCGCGAGGCAGAGGCTGTGCCGGGAATTGGCGGGGGAGGGCGAGGGCATCGGGGGAATGTGCCAGCCAGACTGGTGCTGCGGCAGGTGATGCTGCTGCTGCCCGGGGTGCCCCCGGTGGTGCTGGCCACCGAACAGGCCCTCATCGCCAGGGTAACCCGCCACGATGCAGGAGGACGCGGAGCCCGACAGGTCGGGGTAGGAGACATGGTCCGAGCGGCCGTGCAGCGCCAGCGGGGACTGCGCAAAGGCAGGGTGCAGGGCCTGCGCGGATGCGTGGGGGCTGCGCAGGCAGCCGAAGAGCGTGTGATCCATGGCGCGCGGGACGCGGCCCCACTCCGGGAAACTCAGAGCGAAAATGTAAAAAAATAAGTAAACGATCTGCACAGGACCAAAAAGAGAGGAGGGAGAGCAGAGGAAGGAGGGGGGGGAAAAGAAAGAAACAAAGAAACAAAGAACTGATGATCCAAGTCACACCGCTCCTTCTGCTGCCTTCACCTCATATACCCAACTCTCCTTTTTTCCCAACCAAAAAAAAAAAAAAAAAAAAAAAAAAAAAGAGAAGCCTGAGTGAATGCAAAACTTTTCTGTGTGTTGAAAGGGAGCTCCTCTGGTAATCCCGAGCATGCGGACTGTTGCCAGGCGGCGCAGGGTAAACACTCAGACCGAGATAAGCCTCTGAAGAGATTCTCAGATGACAGGAGAGGAGACAGAGGCCAGTGCAAGGGAAAGGTGGTTCCAAGGAACAGCTATGAGGGGGGAGCCGGCGGAGGGGACGTTATAAATAGGGTGTAACGTGAGAGGGAGGCTGGGTCACAGACTGCGCTACTGACCGCATGCAAACGATCGCCCTCCAAAAAGCAGCGCACAATAAATCTGAACTATTAAAATGGCTATGCCTCAGGAAAGCATGCAATTTATTTTGGACTCAGGCTATCTGACCCCTGGTAACACTTTTTTTCCCCCCAAGAAAACTATTGCATCAGATCAACGATTTGCAATACGTGCAGCAATGGCAAAGAGCGTTGCTCTAATATTGTGTGGCATGTCGTGAG
Organism: Aldrovandia affinis; assembly: GCA_029706075.1. Classification (NCBI taxonomy): domain Eukaryota; kingdom Metazoa; phylum Chordata; class Actinopteri; order Notacanthiformes; family Halosauridae; genus Aldrovandia; species Aldrovandia affinis. The sequence continues at coordinate 10,657,845 of JAINUG010000008.1, forward strand.
CTGATATGTTTTCTTGGAGTAAATTGAAGTGATTTCTTCTCAGCAATCCTGCTTACAAGGTTTTGATTATAAATGCTTGTTGATGTTTCTTTTCTCCACATTATATTGTCACCATTGCATAGCTCATAAAGTTTAACCCACTTGTGCAAGAGATTTTCCTGAACAAAGTGGATTTGCTCTCTTCAAGTTTTTTCGGTTAGCATTATAGGATCGAGGGTAAAAATTCCACCTTTTCCCTCCCTAATGTGAGTTATTCTTGTGTATTTTTGTCCCCTCAGGAGCATCTTGCTCATATTATACTTTATTGTATAGTTGGCATTAGTTGTAAAAATAAAAAAACCTTGCATCTCCATTTTTGCTATTTTTGAATTTGATACACAAATAGAAATCTTGCATCATCGGTTGTGCACTGCCAATGTTTCATGGCACTGATAAGGTTGATTCAAAACCCCATGTAACTAAAACCTTAAGTTGAATGTAATGTGATAATAAAAGTTTTTCTTATTTCCTGAAAAGTTGTCTTTTTGGAGATACAAAGTCTTCAATGAGATGTAACTATAAGGTGTGCCATTAGAACCTACAGCGAGCATAGTTTGATCACATCTCATTTTTGTTACTCGAGGTGATCAATTTTTTGTTGCTAAACAATCATTGCTCTTGCTTTCGGGGTGCTCTGCGAGGCACTTTAATAATTAGGAAGAGTCCAATACCAAATAAAAATGTCATTTCTATTAGGGCTCCCAGGTGGCGCATCCAGCTGAGTGTTAATGCAGTGATGCTCTCTGCTGTCCAGATCAAACCCTGACCATGCTAGTGCAGACTATGTATGGGAGTCGGACATAGTGTTACCCAGGCAGGGAGGATTCCAGCTGGCATTGTGCAACAAGGACTCCTCTGATTCAGTCGGGCATCTGTGACCTGCCCACAGCATCTTTGCCAGGTGTGCCAGCTGCATAGTCCTCCGGGTTAACTAACTGTATATCTCACCTGGTGGGTTGAAAACAAAAGAGTGAAAAATAAGTGAAAAGGAGTGGAGGACACTGCAGTGATGGGACGGGCCTTCAAATACAATTGGGCTTTCCAAATTGAGACAAGAACAATAGGAAATAAATATGGTAACAAATATATTTTCTAAGTCTACCCAATGGATTCTTTGTCACTAAAGTGTTCACGCTGCTGAGCTTCAGATGAGCTTGTAGCCACCCAGTTGCATATGACATAGAATAATATCATTTTCTGTGCAGTTTGACCACAGAAACAGTACGACAGTAAAAATGATAATAATTATTATTATAATAATGATTAGTGCTGTAGGTGTTTCATCCTCAGCTCCTAGTTTTAAAGGAAGAAAAAGGAAACACCGTAGTTTCTCATTTCTCTTTAGGTGAAGTTTTAAAAAGGGTGAAGATGCCGACTTTTGAAATCCACTACATATTTTGTTATTTTGTCTTTTGCACTTTGCACTTTGCAAAATTCCAACTTAACCATTTCTTACGTTCAACTTATTTTGTACTTGCGGCGTGTGAGAAAAATAGTTTCCAAATGCAGGAAAATAAACAATTGAATTATGTTGGAAATATAAAAATATAAAGTGTGGAAAGGAAAACTACTCCTCACCATTACACATACATTGAAAATCAAGCATTTATTAATGCACTTTTGTCTCTCACAGTACCTGTTATAAATTCAAATTTGGACCTACTTCCTAATCCATATTTGTACATTATGCCATGAATGTGCCATTGGCTATAAAACTTTTGTTTTTACAACACAGAAAGCCAAAATGTCAACACATTATTTCTAACCGCCACTCTTCATTTCATTATGGTCCATGTTTACATTATTAGATTTCTTGCCATAAATTAGTTTTCTGGTTTAAACATTTTTTGGACAAAACTCACTTCATATTTTCTGCGCTAAACACATTTTCGACATCGTGGAGACCTGTGGCTAACTTTGATGAGCTGACCATGGCTCAATCACTGTGAGCGCGCACGTGTGTTCAACAAATGGATCGACCCTGCGCCCACTCAGTCGCTGCTTCTCCCATTAAAGCCCTATAGACGACTGCTGGGGTGTACCACATGTATGGAGTCTGCCTGAGAAAGGAAATTAAATACATTTTGAGGGAAATTACTTTAGCAGATACAGCGGAGGCTGGTTTGGGCGTCACGGCTAGCCCAGTCCTACAGGATCCAGAGCTAAACGCACCACATCTGAAACTCCCGGGGAAACTGCACTGTTTACCTTTCAAATTATGGCAATTAGCAGCAAAGTAAAGTTATATGTTTATCTAGCCCTTTCGGTCCATATTAATACACATGTGGTTTCATTCTTTCAGCATTCTCTCCACGGCGGTGCCCTGTGGCGTGGACAGCTTCATGAATCCAGCTCTTGTAGCCCTCTTGTCCCCGAAGCCGAAGCCCTAATCCGCGGCAACCCCGGGCCGTTACAGTTCAATTTCTCCCGCGGTGAAAAAAGACAAGGCGTAGGAGCTACACTATGAATGTTTTTGGCCCGGTGAGTATTTTTAACTGCGTGACCTCCTTGCAGGTTGGTGTTTGTAGGGATCGTGGCAAGGAGTGTATTTTCACTGCATCTGCAAGGCTTGGCTCTTGTGTGTGTGTGTGTGTGTGTGTGTGTGTGCATGTGCGTGTGTATGTGTGGCGGGTGGTGAAGACGGTCCAGATCCTTGGACGATGAGCAGACCTGCAGGTTTCCACCAACCTGTCTCTGTCAATCAGCCCAGGAGAGATGGGATCGGGGAGGGAGGGAGAAAGCCGGGAGGACCTGGGGTCTGTGGATTCAGGAGACAAGCAGGGCACCTACACATTAACAGACATTCATTTGCAAATACATTTTCTGGCTTATCTGTCCTGAAAAAACTGAAAATTATTCTAAATTAGTTTCAGGATGTTTACAAATAGGATGGTTACTTCACTTAAATCTTTACTTCTCTTGACTTGTAATCATACAAGTTGTTTGATCATGCTTTTGGAATTTCACTTCAATTTCAATCTAGCATTTTATTGTGGTGTGTGGTTTCCAATATATTGAAACCCCAAGCCTCATAGAATTTTGAACATAACTGAGTAAAAATAGATTATAACTTTTCTGTGGGGAATTTGCACATCGATCTTCCAGAGACAAGATTGTTTTCAGTGATTGGATATGAAATGATTCTATGTGAAAGAAAAAGCAGACCAAAAGATAGTGCAGGAAAAGAACACCGTTAAACCTAAATCCTCAAAATAAATTGTACAATGCAGTTTCATAGTTATCCCACATGTGAAGTTGTTCCTGCCCTTTACATCTGTTTGATTCATTGCTTTGCATTACTAAATGTTATGTTGAAGTAGAAAAGGCCTTGAAGTAGCTTTTCATTTATTAATTCATACGCGGCTTCAAAATATTTCAATGTGCTCATAGCAAAAAGTTTTCCAGATTATAGGTACTCTCCACTGTTATACAAACTTTATCATTTTTAGGAATGTTCTGAAATAATCAAAAGTGAATTGATCGGACAAGATAAGGCTTCTGTCACTCAGTTATGCTATTTGATACATTGCGTATTACCAATAAAAAGTAAGATTGTACTGTATCATTGATCCTACAAATAAACAATTACTAATTACTTAAAGCCTTAATCCATCACATTATATATATAGGTATGTATATATATATACACACATATATCAACCCGAGAAAACCAGTTGCATAAAAGTCCGGCTAGTCAATTGTCATCTCAGGTTTTATTTAAGAGCTTTAGAAGTAGTTATATTATATATATGCATTCTTGCACACTCAATGTCAAAATGATGATTGACCTGCACAATATAATTGTATGGTTATTCCCTTATTTATATGTACTGTCTGTTTCTTTCCAGGTGGGGAAGATGAGAGCACTTTGTAAAAGATTGTACAGATAAGTCAGAAACAAATGTATCCTAAATTGAAATTTGTTTTAAAAATGGAGTAATTGATCAAATTCAATATTCAATTCAACAACAGGTAACTACAGATTACTCTGTCAAAGGCTGCCACATTGAAATGTTAGTTATTTTTAATAAATTGATATTTTACAAAAAAGGAGTGTCCAAATGTTTGTTAAGTGATTTCATTTTCCTTTTCCTGCAGAATAATGTTGATGGTAAATTCATAAATTAAAATAAATATTCAATTAACAATTATTAAATAAAAATAATGGTTAGATATTTGGTAATTCTATTAATTCAACTGGGTATACTTTTTTCCTTTAAGATACAGGTTCCAGTCATGCTCTCCTTTGAATGAAGACTTCAAATACTTTTTGAATTTCTGTTGAAGACAGAATTTTGTAATTGAATTTTACATTTTACAATATTTTCAATAGAAATGTTCTCTAGACATTCCTGTGTCACCAGCTTAACATTACTGAATACTGCTTGTTTCATTGGGTTTATTGCAGATTCTGCTTTTAATGTGGTGGAATATAAGCAGACCTGATATTAATATACAGTATATTGATATAAAATATTGCCATAGATAAAGTTATGAAGAATTTCTAGGTGTTATATAAGGAAATACATATAATATAAGGAAGATACTGCATCCTTCATGAAATGACTGGCAGCAAAGTTGTTGATTCTATTTCAAACATATTTCTTTAAAAAATTATTGAATGCACAGAGGAAAGAAATAAATTAATGGGCTATACCCTTATGTTTGAGGGGTAAATTTAGGATTGTAAAATATTGTTTTTGTAAGGTTATAAAATGTTGGTAATAGTATTGAAATGACTAGATTACAGACATAATGTCCATTTTTTGTCATTTTAATTATTGTGATATATATAGATATACAAAAAATATATAGTGATTTTTAATTTAGTCATTAGCTTTTTAGCTTTTCAGTTTAAACAATTGACTTTTGTTTTAAACATTCCATAAGGCTTTTACATTACATTTAAGAATTTTTACACATCGACATTAATGTTTGGGCTGTGTATTACTTTTGTGGTATAACGTTTGGAGTATAAGCATCCTATACAGGGAAATGTAAATAATCATGATCATTTTTAATGTACATTTTTCACCATTTTTCATGGAAAAATAAATGTGATTTGGTATCAGATGTGTGGGAACTATTTAGAAAATTAGACAGTATGTCACTGGAGTCGGGGGTGAAAGTTGATTGGGAGGGGGAATAGCATGAAGTAATTGGGAATATTTAACACATCGAGCATATTGATCAATACAATGGCGGAGCTATTGAGTCCCCTTCTGATGTGATTTAAAGTGCTAGACCCGATCAGAGTGAAATGGCAGACACTTTGATCCATAAGGGTGGGAAGGACGTTTCATGAGGGGGCCCCCGTGGTGGGTCCAGGTTTGGGGAGGCACCGGCGTTCATGCCAGGCTGCATTAGTGCCCTTTCCACGCTGGCAGAGGAGGAGATACAGGGCGCGCCCACCCATCCCTCCCCTGGGAGCAGGCATCGTCTCACCCTGAGCCACATGCTACAGACAGGACGCATATGACCAGAATCGTGAATTGGACGACCGGAGACTGGTCTGGGATGGCGAGAGGGGACTGGGGTATGCGCTGATGAAGACTGCGGGGACTGGCCTGGTCGGCGCAGTGGTCTCTGTGGCAAGGATTGCACTGAAACTGAAACTGCTTAAGGATCATGGCAATAGCAGTTTGAGAAATAAGCTATAGGTTTTTCACCTCCTGGAGAAAATTGTGATCTTCAAATACCCATAGGATTACCCACAACAATATATGTGCACATAGGGATTTGTATGTATTTATTTAATTTAGTGTAATGGTCTACTGTTAATATATTCTATTCTACTCTACTTTATTATAGAGTAATGCATATTTGAAAAACAAAACTCTTGATTAACCCAGGAATTTTGGATTCAAATTATTTTTTATTATTTTGTATTTACTTTATTATTAATATTTACCTGCACATTTTCATTAGTTTTGAAGTACAGACCCTGAAACTCTTTGGATTTGAGTCTGGGTCAAATCAGAGCACAGCAATGTCCAGACAATAACCTGTGAATAATGGCAATGTTTTTATAGAATTACTATACCAGACAGTCCTTCCCCACCACCTCTTTCAGGATGTCCTTTGTTTCAGACTCACACAAAATATTTTGGCCAATTTAACTGTTCCAGCAGCTTGCATCATTCTGGTATCTATATTTACTTCTAGTGCATTAAATCATTTCATAATAAGTGTAAAAATGAATTAAAGTTAAGTCAACAATTTCTGACTTGCCTGCTTATTCATGCAGTCACCAAGTTTGCGTTGTGCTTTTATGCCTGGCTCATGGCTTATGTCTCTTAGATGCATAGGTAAAACATTTTGGCAATGCTTGACACGTATTTCATGTGTTCAAAAATCTATGTGTTATCAATGTGTTGACGCATGACTTTTGCACGCAATTCAAATGTATATGATTCAATGGTTATTTCAATTCAGCATTTAATTGGTCTCGTGTGGCTTGCATACAAGCTTTCTAAACAATGTCTGACGGTTCCACAATGCAGCGTGCGTTGAATGTAAACAGGTGAATGTGTTTACAGTGACCTCTGCTGGTCGGTGCAAATGCATGCATGTGGACGGCACATTGAAAACATGCGGATGCTCTCCTTGCCACCTGGTCTGACCCTGCAGTGAATCACACAGTGCCTAATTATCCAGGGTCTGGGGTTTGGGCTTTTTTACTCTCTGCCAACATCTGGCATTGTTCTGTACCACATTGCTTTGAATAAAACAATGATTCATACCAATAAACAAGGCTTGTTACGACAGTGGGACTTTAAACTGCAGATTGTCCGCTCTCCATAAATCAGTCCCTTCTAAGGAATATCTGTGACTAATCTGTTTTGAAAAAGTAAAAGGTCTTAGCAATAAAGGCACAAGAACAGACTCAAAGCTTAATGACCACTGTACAGAATTTTCATTTTCTATTCAGCTGCTACACAATCTCAGCAAAAGAGATTTAAATTTCCAATTCAAGTCAATATTTCAATGTAATCGTCAGAATCGATGGAAAGGCAGCAGATATCACAGGCTGTTGTCAGTCACATGTAGCTCTGGCCAGAGTGGACCCATTGACCTCTGCATATTTTTCACTAACTGAGGTCACTGACTTGGCCCTGGGGAAACATTTTCCTCTCATTCTCCTCTCACACTGGGAAATGGAGTACCCAAGCAACCCACCTCCGCCCCCTGTTCCAGAACAATCAGAGTCCCTCCCAATCAAGTACCCCCCACCCCCACACACACACATAGCAGACATCACCCATCCAAATGACTGAGGAATGACGCATGCCCAAGACAATAGGAGGATATTGAGACAAACCTGTGTCTAAATGGGAAAGCCCTTGAGCTTTGGCAGAGGCCAACTTCATATTGTTGGCAGTGGATAACATTGATTGGTCCTTATGAAAAGATCAAACTTTCCTGTCTTAATTCATACGTTGAAAATTCTTGATGGATGATGGATTTTACACGTCTGCCCAGGAGCTTGAGCTCATTTTCCCGTGAAAAATAAATACGTACAATCATCGAAAATATCTCTGACGTTACAAAGCCCTAACAATCATAGAAATTTTGAATTTGATTTGTTTAAATAAAGAGCCGACATTCAATGTGCAAAGTGAAACTACATGAATGAATGACAATAAAACAGTGATGGCTGGGAGTCGAGAATTACCGAGGTCATGAAAATGTACACTAAAATGTAGCTAGCTTTGTGCCTATCACCACTGTCAATGTATGCTACATTAGCTATCGTTAGCCTAAATTAGCCTATCACCACTGTAAAGCCAGGCTACAAAGTGGTTTGTGTAACAGTCAGCTAGACAGATACAGCTATGTTTGGTTAGTGACTACACACAAATACACACAAAGTAGCTATCGATATATGATCTCTGGAGGTTAACAGCATTCATTTGGTTATAATACAAGCAGTCAACTTCTTTATAATGTGACAGATCTCTACACGTACATCATGCTTCGCTTGGCTTCAGATCAGCAGTCTGAGTTACAACTCCTGCTGTGCAGCAAAGTCGTCCCAAGCGTCACTGCGTCATCTTTCCTGAACAAAGATTTTGTAGTAACGACAAGATCCGCCTGCTCGGGACGGGTCCACTTCACCACCACACACACACACACACACACAGAAGTAATGACGATGACGGTGATCAGGCGAGCAAGCAGTAATCTTGGCTTTGTACAAAATCTTTGATATACCGAAGTGAAGTCATTTTATGTACAGTATTACACTGAATCACTATGTAAAAAAACACAACTCAGACTCAGAAAAAATACAGAGGTCATGACCTTGGTGTCCTCAATGGTAGATACGGTCATGAGTGACGGTCATATTGCTACCTGCATTTACTTTGGAGACGAACAAGGAAGTTATCACAAAATCTAAGTGATCTAAACAGAAGATTCCTCCTCTATGCAGGACCAGCTGCCAGGGGGATACTTTTTTTAAACTTTGGATAACTGACCAGCGGAGGTGTGAAAAAGAAAATGCATAAACTATTATATTTGACCAATTTACCCAGTTTTTGAACACTTGTCTGTCTGGTCGATGTATGTATGCTATTTTTAGGCTTCCCGGCTTGCAGTTTGGACGTCCCTTTGAGTTTGTAGAGTCTGTTCCCCATCAGCTGAATGAGGCTCATCTCAAAGTGTTGATTCCCACCCTTTCATATTGGGGCACCCTCTAAGGCAGGGGTTCCACAAGCATCACATCTGGAAACAATTACTTCAATTATAGCACAGAAAACCACACTCCCCCACAATACTTTTCATAGTCTAAATTGGATATCATTTGTCCAATCATTTTTGATGCTTTACGTTTCAGCTCAGGGTCCACCAACTTTTATTTTCCACTTTGTACAAATGTTATTCCACTTAGTCAAATCTGTTTAAATTTGTATGTGGTACAGTATTTCAGCCCTTAGTGATATTTTTGATGTGAGCACAGCAGCTTAAAAAGCACTCAGGGAGGAAATTGTGAGTTCACACAGCCATAGTGTTCCAATCCAACGAGCCTGTGAAGCTGTCCACCATATCACCAAGCCTATCTATGAGTCGCACTCTATCCTCATTGCCATTCATCATTATATTTATATTATATGTTTTTATATTAACAAAACATTATGTGTGAGAGAGCCCCCAGAGCAAAATTTGAGAGTTAATTTCTGCAATTGAATTGCAGAAAATCATGAATACTGATTATGATTACTGTTATATCATTCCTAAAAATAATCTTCTATTATATTTTACATTTACCTATACATTATTTTAGGAGTGATGAAACAGTATATGTGATGCTTTACAAATTTTTGCAGATTTCGAAATGTAAAATTTAGATTTTTTCAGATTATCATTTTAGAGAACATTACTTATTTAAAAAAACATTTATAGCATAATAATTATGAAAATATTATATATATACTGTATATATAGTAAATATAATACTTTTTTAAAATATATAATATACGTATAAATATTTGTCTATAGCTGACCACTGATTGCAAATTAATCATTTATTTATTTAGCTTCTGTATCAATTTTCAGTTTGTGATTAATTCCTGGAAAGAAATTGGCATTTAAATAATTACAAATAATATTGAGGAATGGAGAGGAGTTATCACAGATTTGATTTAAACAGGTTTCTCTGACAACTTTGTCTGTCAGTGCCAGCATTCATTAAACTTCATAAAATGTATGAGTGAACTCTATTTATTCATACTAAAGAAGCTATTTTTATTGATTCAGCACCATTTGTTTAAATGAAAATACCAATACAAAGATGCAGCAATAATTGACGACGCTTTCTGTGGCAAAATCAACTTATGTCTGGGTTGAATTATTCCATGGTTTTTCTATTTAAAGAAGACGGTATCCTCTGACATCAAACGTATCATCAAAAACTACACCAGCAAGGAAAGCCATTCATCATTTTTCCCCTCTCAGACATCTTCTCATTGATATGGTTTTACTATTCCCATTCTCCATTCTAATAGTGAAATTTTAGTGGTTAAAAAGATTGCTTCATTTATTAAATGTAGCTATGTTATGAACTGGTTTATAATAAAGCCTGATTTATTATAATAAAGCCCATTTTTATGTTGTCAATAATAGCTAAAAAAATGTAAACATGCTGGTTGACATGTTGGTTATATACAGGTAATTGAACGAGGAAACACCAATGTAAAGTCACGGCCCTAGGTTGCCAGTACAATCTTTATGCACTGTTGCAGTGTCTGTAATTCTGTAGGATGAGTACAATACCACCCTTCCATGAGAAAGCAATCAACTGACGCTTAATTGATAGAACAGGGTCATTCCAGAATATCCCATAAATGCTTGATTGAGTTCAGACCTGTTGACTCAGAGCGTCATTGTCATGCTCCTCAAATTGTCCTCATGTCCTCAATGTCATCTCGAAAGACATAACTATCTACAGGGAACAAATGATTGATATTGACCTTTCCTTCTAAGGGAGTGCACCCAAACCACGCCTGAAAAATGTGCACCACGTGATTATGGAACCACCAGAACGCTACACTATGGTAGTGCACACCATTGTTTGTGCACTCCCTGTATACTGAGCATTAAAATAAACATATCAATCAATTTATACTGGTATGTTTTTTAGAAAAACAAGAAACACAGATTTTTGAATTTGATTAAATGTTTTTGTGTCAGTTTGAATAATTTATCCTTCAAGATCGACCATGTTCAATAGTAATTTTGACTAATAAACACTAAACGATCACATTAGTGAGAGGTGATGAGCGCAGGTGATTAGTTCATGTTCATGTCAAACCTGGTAAAGGCAGAAAAGCACCAATATTCCCTGGTTATCAAGTGAAGAACGCTTTCTGTATGTTCAACAATGAGCCATCGGTATATCACCAGTTATCATCTGGGTTGTCTAAAGCAAGCCATTTTTACCCTGGCGAAATTCGACAAAGTCACAATACCTCAAAACAGTTGAGACAAAGGTATCCACCTTCTTTGTAAGTGTTGTCACCTTGCCCCTTATCACAATAACCAAATCCTTATTCATGTGTCGCTGCTCAGTTACTGGAGTTCTGTTGAAACTCAACACTCATGCTCAGAAGATCACACATTTCACAGTTCACACATTTCAACCGTTCAATAAAATGTAATTCTATATAAAAACTCACTAAGGAAATTGTAAGGTGAATTTCACACAAACAATGGGTTACACAGGATATATAACATGAACAGACGAGCTACAATGATTTGGCAACAGAGGGGAAATCACAGAGCATTACAGGATTTATAAGCAAATGGGATGACAGAAATGAAGACATGTGTTTATGAGTTGGTCTGTGAACAGTGGTGTCCTGATGGAACACTTCAGTAATACATACTGTAGCAAGGTGGTGAAAATGTCCCCTTTAGTCTCCAATCTAAAGATGGACTTCAAGAGCAAATCTGTTTCATATTTTTGGGAGCAAAAAAACTCAGCAAATGACAATTAACTAAATGTAAACTAAGCTGATGTACAAGCATACAATTTAATTACAATTACAATTATTGTCATTTACTGCACAACCAGCCAGAAGAAACAGAGGAAGCCGGTCACTTGTTCAGGAGTAGAACAGGGCCTCTGCTGACCAGGGGTTGAGTTTCTGAGCTGTGTATCCAGAGTAAAGTTGTTGAAGTGGATGTGGGATCTCAACAACATCTGGCAGTGGGAAACCCATGGAATATGGTTTGATAGGGGTATGATAGCATTACAATATAATATTTCATCCCACACCACAGTGACATGTAGGAACATTGGCAGCAGCTAAATTATATGGCAGCACACTGTAGCAATGGATAACTGAAAAGCATACTATGAGAAGTAGGGAATTTGACTAAGAATACAGAAAGGGGTTTTAATATGGATTTATATACTAACAGTGTCTCTGATCCCCACATGCGATGAGGGAAGCCATTTCATTATTTTTTGGAGTCCTGGAGCCAAAAGCCCTGGCACCGATTTTAGGTATTGAAACGTTGGGTACAAGCAGATAGGGAAATATGGAACAATGAACAATGGACAATGAAATATGGAAAATATGGAACCAATGGATAGTATGATAAAGCACTTTTATTCAGTAGGTTAGGAGCAGAACTCTTGTCTACTCAGAAAACTCCTTGCAGTAGTATTCCTTAGTAATTGGAGAGTGGACAAAGTACAGTTTGCAATAATCCAGGCTCATGGAGACAAAGGCTCTAGAGTAACCAGAGGAGCTTGCTTTAATCTGCACAAAATTAGAATCTGTCTGATAGCGGTGATCTGAACCATGAGACACAAGATCTCCCACTCAGCTAATTGAACTTTGTAGCTGATTTATAAGAATGTAATGATATGAAATAAATAATATCAAATACTGCACTTTTTGAGTCACTAAAACACTGGGTCCAAACGGACATGGCAATGATTAAAGCAGATCATTTATTACTTTCATGAACAAAGTTTCTACTGTAGTATATCCTGTACAGTATATACTGTATATATAAGGTAAAAGTTTGACTGGATTTTATTCACAGCAATGAGGATTCGTGCTAATAATTGTTTTATCCCTAATTTCTCTAGCATCCTGAGGGTTATTTTGAACTGTGTTTGGCCTCCAAAATGCAAGCTTTATTGCAGCTGTGTTCAGCACCTATCCCTGACATTCCTGAAATTTCTTTCTCAATGAATATTGGTGAGCATTGGCCCCCTGTGTAGTTATCTGGCCAAAATCCAATAATATCTTTATACTTTCTTAAAATGTACATGCATAAATAATGCTCTTTGTATGGTCAGTGTATTCAGAATGTTTTATACATGTGATATATATTGACATCACTATAGTCTGACATACACTCTGGCACTTGTTCTGTCCTTCTGAGACTGTTTAGCTCTTTGGCCAGAGTTAAGTGTGAGAGCCCAAGCTGAACTACAGGGGCAGAAATGGGGAATAAAATGAGAAGCACATCCCAACCCTGCTGCTCCAGCCTGTCTTTGTCAGGGCGAGAGTGGGGCGGGGGTTTTCACAGGGCTCAGTGGGATGCAGGGGCGGGGGGTTGGAAGGGAAGGACAGCATCGGCTCCAGGATTCTCCACAGTCCCACAAGCTTCATTAAGGAAGGAGTGAGGGGGGGAGGGACTTCCTGTTGGGCCAGCCATCTGCATGGCCTGGTGGAAACAGCAGGAGAGAGGACCTACACCGCAGACTCGCCCCAAAAGGGGGGAGAGAGAGAGAGAGAGAGAGAGAGACAGAGAGAAATGGGGAGACATAAAGGTAGTGGAGAGAGAGTGGAATAGAGAGAGAGCCGAAAGTGACAGAATGAGGAAGAAATATGGCGGGGAGAGGGGTGAAGGGGTGAGAGTGAGACACAGATGGAAAGAGAGAAAGAGTGGTTGAGGAGAGGGGGAGGGAGGAGGTGAAAGAGGAGACCTGAAGACAGTCACATGCAGAGAGAGGAGGGACAGACAGATAAGAGAGAAGGCCTCTCCCTGTGTTATGGTTACTGAAACAGTATTCATAACAATAGGAAACAATAGGGATGTTGTCAGACTGCTGGAGAAGGTGCTGAACGGCTACTCACAGGAAACTCAGCGTGGGAGATGGCGTATTGGATTTTATTTTTTAGTTTATTTTCCAAAACATTCATTCATTGTATCCTTCAACTCTGAAACTAGATGACTGTGAAAGTTACATATTCATACAAATCACACGATGCTGGACTACTCTTCTCTAATTCATATACTAATTTATAGATATCAATGTGGGGGATGTGAGGGATACAGACATTCCTACATATAATCACTGATGATGAGGAAAGTTATCACACTTGAATTATATGCCATGCCAGGAAATATGACATTGATTGTCTTTATAGTGTATTCTCACATATCATGAAACAAAATCATGCACGAAATCATGACTATATGTTAAAGGGATCTTCAGTTGTGTTCACAGCTAAAGCACTGGTTCTTGATGCAGTGATATGACCCACAGTCTGGAATTGAAACCTGACCGTGCCAGCCCCAAATCCAGCAGACTGACACATCATTTGCCAGTGTTGCCTAGGCAGGGAGGGTTTCAATCAGCAGGGCATTTCCCTGCTTCATTGAGCAACAGTGACTCCTCTGGCCAATCAGCAGTCTGTCTTCAGCACTTATGTAGGATCTGCAGTCTTCCAGTGTAATGACTTACATTACATTATAGGCATTTAGCAGACTTCGCAGCTCAGATGGTGGACTGCAGAATGCCATGTTCCAGACGACATGGTACTGCACCCTCCCAAACTGTCAGTGAATGTTGCAACGAAGAGACAAGCATACAACTGTAATTGGGAATTCTAAATTGTAGAAATAAACATAAAATATCGATGTATTTAACATTTTTTTGAGTGAAGGCAGAATATGAGCTTTATGGCTATCAGACTAATCAAAAAAGCCATTTTGATAACTCATTCATTCTCGCATAGCCTACCTCTGAGCAAATAAGCCCTTTGTTTGTTGATTTCTTTTTTTGCTGAGTCAGTTGTTCCATGAACTAACATATTTACAGATGTTTCTGCTTCCATCTCACACCACTACTCATCGTTATTCCAACAACACCCATGACTTTTGGATTTATTTATCAAATAGTTAAGACTAATCCTGCTGTTAATGCTCACTTGCATCCGGTTACATTAGGACACATTTCGATTAAACTTTGGGCTGCGCTGTTTATCTCTGCAATTCTCAAATCTTCCAGTGTACAGTTGTTACAGAAAACATGTCAAGACACACCAAGTGTGCAGCTTTGTAATAAATAGCTGTGCGCTTTTTGCTTATGAGGGAAATGGACGTTATTCAAGAAATGTTGATGTCGGCTGACTGCTATTCTCTGCTATTTGATGTAGCCTATGCATTTGTTAAGCAGGGGAGCTGTGATGTCCTGGGAATGTTGATAATAGCCTCACTGAATTCCATGAAACTACGAAGGTTGCATACTTAAGAAAATAAATATGTTACGTATATGATTGAGGCAGCTCACAAAGGTTTGTATTTGCTGTACCAAAATGTTCTCAAATCAGCTATTTTACACAAAAACGGGAAGAGACCAAACAATTAACCCCGCGCATAATTAATCTAAACCATTTTCAATCGAATTTGGGTGCCTGTTGTTTTGCACTCACGATGCCAGTTCTCCTTTCCTTCAGTAAATAAACTCTATTAAAAGATGAACTGTGAACAGTATTTGTAGCCCTGTGAGATCCTGCCATACTTGAGGGGTGTGCTGTAAATAGCAGCATTCTGGAGAGCCCTGATCAAACAGCAGAGAAAGCAGCATTTTCTTTGTTAATGGGCTAAATCACACGACCATGCCATGTTTACCTTAAACTAGATTGACCTTTTATAGGGGTTGATTAGTTGAAAACGTGCTAATTACGAGAAATGGAATTAAAAGGCTCGCAGCGATCATTCCAGATCAAACCCTTGACATGTTTACACCTCGGGAGCACGGTGTGGTTAAACTATTAAGTTTAATGAGCTTTATATACGAATTCTGACTAATGCCTCAATGGAGCCGGAACGTAAATAGGTTATAAATCTGTATTGGGTCAGCAAACACATTTTTGTAAACATTTTAAAATAGAGCACTTGTGGCACCTTTGTCTGAGGGAACAGGCTCACAATCTTTAAACTCCCCACAACAAAGACACAGCTGTGAGTTTATGGGCAACACTACTTGCAACACAATCTGCAATGTCTCAATCAAATACATTTCACAAAAACATTTAAACAGCCCTAAAATACATTTGAATCACAAGCAGGCAATACCATAACATGGCTATGTTCTCTTCTAATCACATACAGTATATATTCACATATATAGATATAAAGTATATAGCAAGTTATTATTTTACAAATATCATAAGCAATGCACATTTATTTATTATGGTATTATACTGCTTAAGAAATATACTGTGGGATATTTCTGGCCCAGGTTTAGCATAGTTTCTTCTAACGTGAAGGGAAACCAGTAGGCTACTGGTCTTTTATAAGAAATGTGAGTGGCCTTTTACCTTGCAACTAAAAACAAAAAGTCTAATTTGAGCTTGAAGTATTCTGGAGAGAGGAGAAAACCTGTTTAAGAGAGAGTGTGTCATTGGATGTACCAAGAATACACAGAGTGAATGGCCCTCATACACAGCATGATCAATTATTAAAGAGACAGGCAGGTTCTTCCTGGGTGTTGTTGCGGTTGTATAGATGAGCGCCCAATACCATGCATCTGTGTTTTAACACTAGTAGAAATTGACAACACATTTTAACACAGGTAAATAAATACTCTTAAACCTACATAAACATTTAATGAGGTTGATTTTAATCTTTCTTTGTTGTTAGTTTTTCATTAAATACATAAGATCCAATACAGAAGGTTTATTGCTCATTGAATAAAAGTAATGGAATAGTTTGTTCAAGGTTTAATGCAGGATTGATTTCTAACTGATGGCATTTAAGAACTCATACTTTCTTTTAAATGTATTTTCCATTTAATTCCTATGCAGTAATGGTGCATGATCTCTGGAAGTGAAAAGTGATACTTTTCAATTATATTGTTGAAGTCATTCATTTTTTAATATTAAAAATACATTCTGAAAAAAAACGCATTTAGCACATTTATAATCCTTATTTGTCTCAGGAATACAATGTGTATTCAGCATGTACAAGATAGAATAAATATGAATGAGCCTTTATCCAAAAATAAAATATTGTGATAAATGCTGTCCGTGTGTAAGCTCCAAAAGGAAGTCATAATGGCAGCTTCTAACTGATGATGAGTTCCTCTCATTCAAAAACAAATCAATAAAACCTATATAATCTGTGAAGAATTATAAAACCTTTTGTTGTGTAGGAATACTTGGCAATACTCAGAAAAGCGTTTTGTCAGTGGAGGTCCAGTTTATTTATGCTATCTGAGTAGTCAGAAACAGATGGAGACATTGTTTAATTAAGTTCATAGTGTCTATAGTTTTACTTAGATCACAGTTTGTGTAAACTGTGATCTAAGATGGAGACATTAATCAATAAACTGTATGCTGAGAAGAAATATACAAACAAAAGCTTGGACATCCACTTCACTTGTGTGTCCACCATTGGCACAATTGTTCACAGGGGTGTTCAAAGTGATTTAAACAGTCAACAGTTCCTGTTCACAAGTGTGGAACTTTTAATTTCAGTACCAATGCAGTCAATACCATTTTCATTGTAAATATAAAATTGTAATACCAAAAATTTCCAGAACTCTCATCAGTCCATTCAATTCATCTAACCATAAGGCCCATAGACCTGATTTTGGAAAGTAATTTAAGCAAGTGTTACTTTCTAATACTCATTACACACTGTGTAAGGAGTTTGGTATTGACTGAAATTAAATACATTTTGTTTAGAAAACAAATAATTGCTTAAATTAAATTAAATATGAATAATGCACGATTTAATTAGATACTATCTGGGACAAATTGAATTTATTTAGAAGGAAGGCTTTTCACACCAAGCCATCCATAAGGTCCAGAAAAGACCCCATTAACTAATTTAACAAACTGCAGCTCGAAGGCTTTGGAGACACCTGATTATGATTTGAATGAACAGTAGCTTTAATACATTTCTCGCTAACTGTCAACGGGGTGTTCATAGCTGTAGTCCCGCCAATTAACTGTAGCTACAACTCACTCGTAGCTGCAGGGCTACACTGTATTCCATGCGCCCAATATAAAGAAAACACTGCGCATCTAAATTAAAACAATACCATAAACCAGAGACATAAAACAATGCTATTAACTTTGACATTGGGCAGAAGAAATCAGATCATTTGGGGTTTAAAAAAGGAAAGTGCTTTGACTGATCCCTTATTTTACGGCCCGTGTTTCCTTCTGTTAGTTGTTGGATTTATTTCTGTGTCTGAACGGCAGGGTATAAATCATCCCCAGTGCCTGCCTCTCCCGCGTCCGCCGAGCCCCTCTGATGTCAGAGCGCTGGATGTGGCCGTCGGCGTCGGCAGGAAGGGTCCTGTTTTCTCTCCTCCGGAAGAATTACGCGCTCAGACATTACCACATCGGATTCTGCGGCACGGAGTTTGGGAAGCGCTCTCGCGCTGCCCGAGCTCTGACTCCCCGGGCCTCTTTCCGACATCTTTAATTAGATTTGCTTGGTTCCAATCCGCCTAGGCTCCACTCTGGCATCCCTACCTTCGCAGCACTGTAATATCTGCTGCTAGGAGGAAATGACATAAACGTTGGTTAGAAAGTATTCTGTTACACCCAACAGTGCGCTGACAAAATCGTTTATATAATATAGACGTTAACGAATGTAGGGCCAGAGATTTATGACATGGCTCTATGAAAAGTGCTCACACGACCAAAAGTATGCGGGCTGCGGTGAGGCAGACATTTGGGTTGCAGCTGACAGACCCATCACCAGAGGGTCAATTCCAGAACAGCCAATTAGGAGGCTGGGACTGTAGGAGATCAATAAAGTTCACCCAAGCACAGCACTGTGCTGGGGCCAACTTAATTGTAAGAAAACTGTGTTTGTCCTTAAGAATACCACCGGCTCTGTGTGCAACCACCCTTGAGTCCTTTACGCAGAACCATTTGCCCACAGACAGCAGGGTGCCACTAGGAAGTACTAGTACTGTACGTGCATCTAACTACAACTCTCTCCTCTGCACCCACCAGTGATATGGCTTTCAAGAGCTCTTCTCTGAATTATTTACAATGAATAGCTCACCTTGTTCTTTTATTATATTATTACCATTTATAATATTTAATATTATTATCATGATTTTTAAATCAATTATATGTGGTTCACTATATATATGTATATACATATGTGTGTGTGCGTGTGTGTGTGTATGTGTGTGTGGGTGGTGTGTGTGTGTGTGTGTGTGTGCGTGCGTGCGTGTGTGTGTGTGTAATTTGAACTTCAGCCAGTGTTCAGTTTTAAATACTGTACCTTTCATACACCAAGGCAATGACTCTCAAAAGGCTGGTTTCCAAATGCTTTGGTACATCCAAACAAACACGGGTCCAATTTCCACAAGAAAAACAAAGGTTTATTTACAAGTCATGCAACCATCTACCCACTATCACTGGGAATGTTTCTATGCAAGACCATTCCCCCACATGATTTGTCCATGTACAGCAGCATGAACAGAAAACATGACCAAGGAGTTGCTGTGACCTCTCTAAGTATGGTCTTTCTCTGAGCAGCAGTCAAGTCTAGCTGCTATTACACTCTAAAAAAAGAATACATTTATAAATACATGTAGCACATAATATGTGATGCTGAAGTATCGCATAAGAGCACATATGCTTGAATAAATTAGTCATTGCTCATTATTCAGAGCAAAGCATCAATGTGGTTATATTCAGTATCGAATCCAGTGTGGACCTCCTCCCTGTTGTAAGGAATATAAACAGGTGGGAGCCAAAAAATGGAAATACCAAAAAATGTTTGCACCTGATTGCCTAAAATTGCTTTGTACTCCTTGGCCATAATTCTACCATGCAGAGAAATAATCGGACCCAATGACTTCGACATGAGATGGCTGTCCATACCATAACATAAATCCATCACAATGTTTAACAGTTGAGAACGGGCAATGTGGGTTGAACTCTTCCTTTGGCTTTTTCAAAACATAAACCCATCCAGATGTAGGGAAAAAAGTAATAGACGACTCATCAGACCACATTACTTTCTTACACTGCTCAGAAGTCCTGGTTTTACACCAGGTTATGCCTTGTTGGGCATTGGCCTTGATTACAAGCGGTTTCTGAATGGCAGCCCTTCAGCTTTGTGAAGTTCAGAACGTACAGTTTTTGTTGAGATGGGCATGGAGGTGTAGATTCAGTTCTGTGGTTATTTTGGAGACCTTTGTTTTGTGGTTTGTTGTTTTGTAGCAACTATTTTGTTATGTGTTAAAAATTGCGACCACTGTTCCTCTTTCATGATGCCGCTTTTCCTCATTTGGCGTATGCCATCATACTTTTTGTTTTAAACTTCTTTTATAGCAGAAGCATATTGGAAATTAATATTGACATTAATATGAAACACATGTAGATTCATTTTTAATTCAGAATGACTTATTTCTACTTTTTCTCTTGGTGTTTCTATTATTTTGTCTACCCCGTGTATAGGAAGGCTTAGTCAAAGCTGTTGGAGAACAAATCTTGTCAAGTAAAGGGCAATATAAAGACGCCAGACTGCACCAGAATCTATTTAAACCATTACCATAGCTCTGTAAATACTATGGCACTTCATGTAAATATCTTCTGCAAAAAAATGGTTGACCGGAGCCAGTATTATAATGCTATTTAAAAGCATCTTTCAATTTCTTCAAATCCCTGATGCCTGTTGGGAGTGTTTTTACAGGGGCTTTGCGCCACTGCCTCTGTGCCGAAGACCCTGAGGTTACAGGAGGAGTGTGTGGGCTGACTGTGTTTTTGCCATTGTAGCAGCCCAGGGTCTGTTGTGAACACATGTGCATCGGTACAGATGGAGCAACAAAGGAAAGTCAGAGCCTCTGGTAAGAGTTCAGATTTCCTGGAGGTGTTGGAATGTCAAAATCCGGTTGCGCTTTCCATAAAAACGGAGGGGAAAAAAAGAGAATTCCACAGCACCGCGGATACCATGAATGTGAACACCAATGCATTCGGTGGCGCGTGGGTGTTGGACTGACAACTTGTACGCACTCACACTGCGCAATCTCTCTGAATTTCTGTGTGTGACACTGGCAAAAAAAACCCAGAAGGACGTCTCCGAAGGTTTCACTCAGAGGAAGTGGAGCATATGAGAGATCGACAGTCATAAATCATTTCTACAATGGGTCTGTGGCTGGCAAGCCGAGAGAGCATTATCCCATGTTCATCTGAGAATCTCACTCTCACAGGATCCCTCACTGCACGCTATGCCAACTGCAAAGACTCTCGGTGATTGATTTCCTAATACTTGTTGTTCATTCTCGCAAAGTACAAGAGTATAACGCTGCAGCGGGGTAATCCAGCCTGGCGTTTCAGTCTCAGAAGACAGACGAAGAGACGCACAACAAAAGCGCCTGGCTCCAGTTTTATGTTAACTGAATACTCTCTTTTATAGAGCTCTTCAATTCTCATCTCTAACTAGCTGAAAGTTTTATACTAAAGTGATTTTATAAAAAAGTGTCAAAAAAACTATTGCAGCGCATTGGAAAATATCTAAAAAGGCTGTCGTGCCAATGTTGCTGAGCAGAACAATAGGATATCTTTACAACATCCACAAGGACTCATTATTAATACATCTTAATAGATTAAAATCTGTCAGTTAATGTGGATACGCATTAAGGTCCTTATTTGGCACCAGTCAAGGACACCCAGTGAGCTCTGTATTAGCAGATCGATTGCAATCCATTGTGTCTATGAGGATAAGAGCGGTTTTTGATCACACAGTCATGAAGGCAATAACAGCAAAAATGAGATGCATGCAATATGGACGTTGTGTTTTCACTGTAAACTTTGCACACTTCACCTGTATCTATGACAGCAAAACATGATGGAGTCCTAAAATCGCACGCCATCTTTACTCTTACCTTTACACAAGCAGGTCCAATGCCACATACGTTAAAATATCAAATAAAACATAAGGAAAACATTTATGTTGTCTTTTAAAATATACTACATATTTCCATGTACACGTTATATAAATAATTACCCATTAAATTAAACATTACATTTACATTTACATTTTAAGCATTTAGCACAGTGACTTACAATATGTGCATTAATACATGGTAGGAACATTCATCGTTCGCGCAAGAGATCAGTGCAGTAATACAGCGATAGACATCGTTGTAGGATGTATCCAGATGTTGCATAACTCCATTGTAATTGTAATTGCTGACTCATATATATTCGTATAAATCTTCTCTGTTAAAAATTTAGTGATATCAAGATTTAAATCATCTCTATTTAATGGCCAATGCTGTGTGAATCATTCTCCACTTCTCCCAACTTTGATAAATAGGCCCTTCCCAGGTCGGCGGAGATCTCCAAAAACAAATAATCAGACACTAATCACACCACTGAGTCGCGGTGTGTAATGTAATTACAGCTAATTGCGGAGAATAATTGGACCCCCTACACTTAAACTGCACCCATCCTGAGCCTTGGCATGACACAGGAAGTGTTTCGGACCTCCTACCCTCAAAATGGGCTCCTTGGCACAGCCAGGCACTGATGCTGTGAAAGCCACAGGGGATGTGTGAAGGTTGGAGTGACTGTCACGACAGGCACTGCACCCTCCTCCTCCTCCCCCCCCCCACCTCCCACGCACCAATGTGAAGCTGTCAGAACTGATACCCTGCTGCTTCGCAAAAAAAAATAACACCCCATGGGTGGAATAGTGACAGCTCAGTGGGGGACATGTGGAAAGGATTAATGTGGCAATACAAATCATTCTGAGCTGAGCCGAGAGCAAAGGAGGGAGAGTGAGAGAGAGAGGGAGAGAAAAGGAGAAAGAGAGAGGGACGAAGGGAGGGCGTACTGTTTGAGACACACTCTTCCATTTGAAGAGGTGCACTGAAAGAGAGCCATGAGTGTGCGGTACGTACGTGTGGCTGGCAAACCCATAGGGTGTTTGGGAAAGGTAATGGCCCGTACGGTGTAAATGCTTTCAAGAACCTTTTCTTTCTCAGTCACACGGACAGACCACAGCCCTGTTCCCTCGCTGCAGACAAGCAATCCCACCCTAAAAGTGATCTCACTATTTCTATGTCTGTACTGTGTTCATTCGGCCTTCAATCTTCAAGAGACAGTGTGTATGCTGCCAATGGAAGACATCAGGTTTATCAATTGTCTGTCGTTCCTGAAGACCCCAATACCACAGGGCTGTGCACGCAGCACAATGAGGAAACATCTTACAGTTTTGCTTTTGCTCTGTAAATTGCTGATTGTATAATATGATGATAATATGATGGAACCGGACAGAACATAATGGAATACAACAAAACGGAATGTAATATTTTTACTTAGCTTAGCCAAGACTTTGAGCTATTTGAGCATATTTCTTAAGGACATCTACACTTCTTTTCATAGGGCCAGTACAATCCAAGACTATTCTCTTGGGATGTGGATCATAATATCATACAGGAGCTAAACGGAAGGATAAGGATAGCCTTAATTGCACCTAACTATACATCTAAAACATGGCTGTGCCAACTTCCTGCTCATCCAGTAAGACAACGCAAGTCAGAGCAAGTAAAATGTGTACGTCACTCCTTCTTCTCTTCCCCAAATAAATACTGTTTCACAAGATGGCAATAGCAAATGAAAGATCACATGCACGTCAAAACATAATGAATGGCTGGTTAGGCTAATTGCTTTTGCAAAAGCAGTATGATTTTAAATGTAAATAGCCATTAAAAAATTCTAAAAATGAAGAGTGGGTTCTTCCTACTGCTGGGATTCAAAGTCATTATCAAAGGATATAAATAAGTAGAGATATTTAGTAATTAAACTAATTAAAGTTAGGTAAAGTTTTTATTAAATCAGTAACAGCTTTGTTTCTGTTAATAATAACAGTAATAATTAATTTAAAGAATACAAAGAAACAATATATTCTGGAAAATAAGTGTCTCAGAAGTGGCAGTATAGTATTTTTTCAGGGAACTGGTTTTGTAATTCAGAGGTTGCAGGTTAAAACGTGGGGGTGGGGAATTGAAATAAATAGAGGGTATAATTGGCAACCAAATTGGGAGAAAAACTGGAAAAAATTAGAAATAAATGTCTTTTAAAAATAATAATAATCCATGATGGGGCCCTGCTGTTGTAACCTTGAGCAAGGTACTTTGCCTGAATTGCTGCAGTATACATCCAGTTGTATAAATGGTACAAAAAAGTCTGTAAAAACAGCCCGTACTTCATGTTTCGATTATTCAGAAGCAAAAGCTAAAGATTAGCTCATTTCTCCTTTTGGGTGGGATATTTGATGATAAGACACTTGATTATGCTTAATATTTGGGAAAGCCATTATTATGTTAAAATGGATTTACTTCTCCTGTCACAAAATGTTTGGGATATAACTAGTGGTGAACTAGTGGTGTGCCATTTTGACGATGTGTAGCTGTATTGTCAAGGGGCCACATAGCATAACCTATGACAAAACTGGCAGAATATATGGGAGCTATAGAGGGGAAAAAATCAGCTCCCTTCAACACAACTTTATTCATAACGGTTGCCCAAGAAGAGGATGAAATCACAAAACCCAGATAAAAAATGTCCTAAATTTGTTTCCCACTGTAGCCTATTATTCTCTTCTGATGGGAATTAAATGCTTGATATACATTCAAACCAACATTGTCTGGGTTTAATTATCACATGTTACCAGGAGACTGAGAGAGAGATAAATAATACATTGTCATTGGTACCCTATATGTGCTTTCTTTTATGCTTGAACTAATTTGTTGAGGTTGAGGTTTAAAAAGAGATCCTAACAGATTCAATGTATTTCCATGCCCAGTGATAGCTGCAAGTGGATTATTGACGAGAGAGCACTCTGACAGAGGAAGCTAACATGGAGAAAATTCATACGGTGGAATAATTCAAGCAGAAGCTCAATCAAAGTATTTTCCATTCAGTCTTATATGAAGCATTAAATAGCAATATAAGGCTTTTTGTTGAGATTATGAATGGCCTTCTTTTTGCTTTAAGCACTACAATTGAAGTATAGCAATATTAATGTTTACATCATGCAATACGTCATGTTCCCCATAAGCATCGCCTGACATTTTTTTAAACACACATGGGCGTTGGCATAAATATGCAATTGCAAACATCAATATATATTAATATGGAAGTCATTGCAGTATATGTAAATACATGTGCATTGTCGAGTAGCCGCTGGAGTTATACCCACTGTTCGAGAGCTAATTCTGCTTCTTGTGTGTTAAATTGCTCTAACAACATCATCACGCAATTTATGCTATTTCCCCAAACCTTCAGAATGTAATCCTACTTCAATCATTTATTCATCAAGAGACCTTTTTTGATAAATGTGTTGTGTACTGCCGTATTTACAGCTCCGGATCTGTTTTTATGGACTTTCCTTGGAGGGAACGACATTGCAATGATTGTGGTCCGATTGTGTATACAACCAACCCTGAGACAACAACTGCCAAGTGGCACCCTGAACGATGATAGATTTTGTTTAAGTGCTGGACCGAGACTGGATCATTACCGTAATCATTACCACCGTATCATGGTGAAATTCCCGGAGCACGGTAGGCATTAGCCGCCGAATACAATGAGATCTCGTTCCCAGTGTGCTCGGATCTTCTGTGTCTGTGGGCCTCCCGCTGGGAGCTCGTTCAGCAGCAAATGAGATGGGGTGATGCTGCAGAAGAAACCGTTGCTATATTAGAGTAGCCTATTGACTGAATATGGTAGCGTGTAATTCCTACCATCTTCAAAATGTTCAGTTCAGTGCTGGTTCGCGTTGCGAAATACCGATTAAGGCCAATAAAGGTCCCGTGTCTTTTTAATAGGTTGGTACAACGGCCCTTCAAATTTGAGAAAGAAATATGGAATCCCGGGGGAGTTTGATACAGCCTAATAATTCAATAATATTAACAATTGTATGAAGTTTGGCAACTCAGCCAAATAACAAGATTTATTTCATACAGTTTGATCCCATTGTTTTTACCAACAATTTTTTTTGTGGTAGGACAAATTGTATCGCTAATTTGAGAGCATGCCGATCTGAACCTGTGGGTCTTGGTTCACATCTCAGTTTTGATAGGCTGCTGCGGTCTTGACCTTTAGCAATATATTTTATTTTACATGTATTACGTTAAAATAGTTGAAGAGTCAGATGTTATGAAGTCAAAAAAGAAATAACTAAATGAACAACCCTAAGGCATATCAAATTCAGTGATAGAGCTTCTCTGGGAGGTTACTAACGTGTGCAACATCACTAGATGGCAGCATTATTCTATATTTTAAACACTCACAAAAACATTTTATTAAACAAAAGAATGAGAGAAAGTGAGCACTGTACACGGTAATATATTGCACCATCGTTAAGATGGGAGACTGTTGAAGTAGGAAAGGGTGACAGGAAAGCAGAAAGACGTGAGTTTTGGGATCTGACTGGCAGAGAGAGAGATGGGTTCTGGCCAAAGCCAATTTCACGCACTGGAAATGTATTTCACATAAATAGTGTTGACAGGAGTGTTACAACTCTGAGATCTGGCAAAACATTTTCCATCTTAATGAGGACTTTATTCTGTCAAATCGTGAAAAGAACATAATCTTATTCAAATTTTCATTGAGAAAGAATTCCATTACTCCCACCGCTGTGATTAAGTCTCAGGTGTCCACTTCAGAACGTGACTTTTGAGAGTTTTGAAGATGACCCCATGACAATCAATTAAATCTTGCCAATGAGAACAACATTTTAAAGTTCCTCCCTGTCTCACATTCAGTTTGATTGGACACAGAACCGCTGCGTGAGGCTCCGGTACGATCAGTGATTTAACGGTATCTATGCACACCACGCTTGTTATGGCTCTGCAATATTGTTCAGTGCCCAAATGACATCAGATGCTGCTCAGCAGAAGTGACCGCGCATCACCCCTGTAGCGTGTTTCTCCTAGGCTTCAGATAACATTGTTGTGCTTGGCTGCATTCGCTCGGACCGCTTTGGCTTTTTTACGTCGCTTTATTTGTTTGGAGTTCGTAACCAGGAAGACAAAACCCAGAGCTTCTTGAGGGCGAGCGCATTCTTCTGCTCGTTGTTCTGCTGCTTTTGTGTTCTTTTTATAACTCTTGTCTACGGGAAGCGGGTATGTGTGGGGAGACCTCTGGCCCCAAGCCGCCGAGAGAGTTAATTACCTCACACGCTGGCAGTCCTGACAGGGCCCCCGGGGGAAAACCGAAGACCATAATCAATTACAAATCTGTGGTCAGGTCATGAAAATAATTTCCCAGTGTCTCGCTTTTGTAGACTGAAATTCGTGCGTTCGGTTGGAGCCATGTTTTCATCAGCACTGGTAATGCAATAAAAACAGCTGAGGTTATGGAGTGCGGTTGCCGGGGCCTCAGACTCGGCCGGTTTGAAAAGCCAGGCTCTGCGAGACATAACAAATTAGAAAGATAATGAGTTCAGTCAGCTGAGATCTGGGATCCGGCGTGGCGTGAGACTGCAAGTGTGGGGGGCAGTGCGGCTACGCTGTCCCGCACCACAAACCACCTTGGCTACCTTGCGCCGGGTCAGATGCATCCACATGCAAATACCGCCTTATGTAGGCTATATTTTAGTTTTTTTCAGGTAAAGTAAACTTATGCTGCTCAAGATAAGATAATCAGTAACATTATTGATGAATGTACAGATCTATACACAAGTCGAGACGACCAAAATTATTTGATATTAAAAGTGGAGGACAGCTCTACAATTTGAAAGAGTATGCCAGGGATATAGTCATTTGTTATACCGTACTAAAAACGCAGTTTTCTGCTGAAAATGAAGCTCGGCGACAATAGGTGCACACAAATCGCACCCCTAGTGGAAAAAGCCAGCACACAAACTTTGATTTATATCACATTGAACCACCAGGTGTCACTATGAGTTAAGGAATACATTCAAGCCTATCAACGAGACTCGGAGATTTTAAATACCGGTACTTAAAAAGTGAAAATATTAAATCACTGGCCATGTAGATTTTTATTGACTAATTTGACAAAATAATGCATATACATTTTATAAAAACTTTATTGATAAAAGTTTATAAAACAGCCTCACGTGGAATTCAGTGGAATCACTGCAGAGGGGCGCTTTGATGTTTTTGTTTGTACAGTTATTGTGTAGCACAGCCCCAATTCAGCAACGCATCCACATCACACACACAGTGTTGTGACTGCGGGGAAATGGAAAGTAGGGATAAACACTAATGCCCCAAACTGCATTAGCTCCACAGTTACGCAAACTAGGTTTTAAGGGCGGTTTAAAATACTTCCTCACCAGAAAGCTGCTTGATCTGCTTGATTAAGAGCTCAAGTGATGTGTGGGGTCTTTGATTAAGTGATAAACATTGCCTCTCATGCATGAGTTACTTCGATCTCCTCTATTGTATGATAATAAATTAGAAGCCCTTTTCATTTCTATGTAGAAAGGGCATCATGACACACACACACACACACACACACACACAAATGTTTTGGTCAAGGTGCTAAGATTTTGTGAATTTTCTTATTTCATTAGTTCATTTTTTCTCATATTCTACATGAAAATAGAATGCTTTGATTTCTTGCCAAATCTTATATCAAATGAATCAGGCCATAATTGGAAATGTAGGGTAATGGCATACATTATGTTCAAGACTGAGTGCTCACTCAGCAAAATTAAGCTAAATGTTCACAGCTGAAAGACTGTGAACTGATTGTAGCATTGGGACACAATACGAGCAGAGTGAAACAGGGAGAAACAGAGTGCTGTTGTGAAATGCATCCCTTTAATATTACACAAATATGACAGCGTTTATAGTTCGCTTTTCTAAGAGTAGTGTATAAAATGGCATAAACCATGTATGTAAACCACCAGTCTTGTCGCACAGTCTAGGCCCTCTTCAGTAGTGTGGCAGTTTTTAGTAGGGTACATTCTTCAGTATGAGGTCACTAAACAGGGAGGCCTTCACACCCACAACAGCTGTCCGGTCAGGGCAGGGTTGCGGTCCTTGATGAGGGCGGTGGTGATTTGGGACAGGTGCTCCACAGCCTCTTCCCACTGCTCCGCATCCTGAAACATGGAAATATAGACACTGTCAGCCATACACACAGGCCACAGGTGCCCTGTCTCCTCTCACTGTATATTTCTGCCAGTGGGTCTCTCCTCTTACCGTTATATCTCTCTCTGTAGATCTCTCAATCAATTACACCTTTACCTATAGATACTCCCTTTTTGTTACCATTCCACAGTACATGGGGATCTCTCTTCTCAGTGGTACACTGAAACAGGTATAGCTCCCCTCTCACTATTATACATCTACCTGTATATTCATCCTATCCCTGTTATATCATTACCTGTATATATCCCCCCTCCCTGTGATACATTCACACATACATTTCTAATCTGCCTGTTATAAAACTACCTGTATATCCACTCTCACCATGATATCACTACCTGTATATTTCTCCTCTGCCTGTTATACAACCACCTGCATCTCTACTCTCACTGTTATACCACTATGTACCAATCTCTCCTCTACTATTATAACACTACTTGTCGATCTTTCCTCCTACTATTACACCACCACTGTATATCTCAATGATCACTCTTATACCACGGCCTGTATATCCCTCCCCTCACTGATACTGTAGCATCTCCATCTTCATGTTGGAATGGTCTTCCTCTAAACATAGATCCATTTTCTCACTGTTATACTTCTCCGTGAAAAATGCGTCACTCTTCTCCTGCTTCCAGCTCTACCTGCAGACCTCTTCTTGTACCTTCACACTGCACCCCTACTTGCAGATATCTCCCCTGACTGGTACAATGTTAAATCTCCACCTACAAATCTCCTCTCTCACTGATACACTATACACCTGTACTGGTAAGTATCTCCCTTGCTGTTATATTATTACACCTACACCTGCACATACCTATTCTCTCTTCTTTTTTGTTATCGTGACTCACCCGCTGGCATGCCGGGCCACAGGAAACTAAATATTGGAGGGAGATATTTTGTTGGATATAAATATTCGCCAGGTCCTTGCCAAGTGTGGATCAAAGCAACTTTCTTTAGATCTTGCTACATTTGTATTGACTCAGCGGTTATGGAAATACAACAGTTCAGTTACAATAAGTTCACGTTGCCCATGGTAACTTTCCTTTGGTAACATAAAGCCCTTCTGCCATCTATTTGACAAACAAACAAACAACAGAATGTGACTGGTTGTGCATTCTAGTACCCAATTCAAGGTAATGGGTTATTTTGGTCAAGAACAATATCGTAGTTGACGTTTAATACAAATCTTTGCTTGAATTATAAAGAAAGGTCAAAATGTCCACGCTGCAGACAATTGTTTTACAAGAAAACTTTCTCAGTGCAACACTTTCAGTCCTGATGTAATACAATATGTCTCCTGGAGGCAGGCCAGAGAAAACATCTGAAAATTACATCTCTTTACGCATTACAGTTTGGGGATTATCATGACTGTGATGCTATGTGATAGTGAGATCAATCAGCAGATGGAAGCAATTATTGCTGGATTTTTCTGGGGGAGATACTGAGTAAATTAAAGCATTTTACATGTTTTGTTGAATTAAAGTTCTTAAACCGAGGAAAGTTAATTACATTCTTTAGTTCATTGCACATGACATTCTTAACATAATTTGTAACCACACACACAATAAGACAATAATGACCCCATACATACAATTCAAAAAGTAGAATACTCTTCAAGAAATGGGTAAAAAATAAATGTCTTATTTTTCTATTTTTCTTACCTTTCAACAATGCTTACAAAAAATATATACATTTATTTCCCCTGTTATTAATCACAGTTAGCTGTTCATTTTCAGTTATTCCTTACTACAGTATTTTGTCATTTCATTACTTTCATTTTTATATAGTTTTTCTCAAATAATTCATTTCCCATAACTTATAACAGAACCACTGCCATTGGATCTCTGATCTCAGGAAATCGGTGCCAGTATATAATTAACAATAGTGGCAGGCTTTCTCTGAGGTTCAAACAGCCATCTCCTCAGGATGGAACATTGGAAGAGTACCCTTCCTCAAGAACGTGGCGAAGCACAGGCACGATCCACTAGGGAAACGGAGTGATGATGGCAAACATGAGCCAAGAGGTTCCAAACTCTTAAAAATGCACTGCTTAATAAGAACCAGTTTCCATGGAGTCGTATGACGTGAATTTTCCACTGACAGGATGTTTCAGTCAAAAAAAAGAAAGAAAATCTGGATAGGGAATCAGCACTCATTTATTGATTAAAGAAACACAGAATTATAATTGAATCAAAATATGATAGCTTTGAACGAGTTCCAGAATGTGTAATTTCAGCAATTACTGTGCTTTAAATATTTTTTATTTACATCATTTGGCCGAGTTTTTTTATTTTTTATTTTAAAGACATCAAAGAAGAGAAAAGGTTTTCCTGTTTTCTTTAAGATGTGTGGGCCCTTGTTCTTTTACTTAATTACAAGTATGCAACAATGGGTGGAGAGCCAGTACATCTGTGAACAGTCAGTAGTGTGTGCCAGCGCCTGTGCACTGACTCAGTATCCTTCATTACAGAACCAAGCACAAGTTTCAGACACTGTGAGCCAAGCCTTTCCCAGGAACTCCACGAATTGCACAAAGGCCCTTCAAACTCTTTCAGCCCTATTTTACAGCTACGGTGTTAGTGTTGTCTTGATCGATATGCTGAAAAGTAATCGAATACAAGTAACAGTCAGGACATTATTATCTTATTAATATTAATGAATATTTTTTTGTCTATAAAGAATGCATTAAAATACTCAAAGAATTAACAAAAACTTCCATTTCAATTCAGTCAATTCATTTAAATTAAATTAATGAATAGAAAAATGGCAAGAATGTTCCATGAGGATTTTTCAGTTAATTCAATTAATTTCCTGAATTGAATGAACTGACATGGAATTGACCCCAACTCTGCCATCCGATAGCCTCCCAGATGTTCATGTACAGAGAAACCTTCACTACATTACGCCATGCAGCCAGCTTTAATGATACAGTAGTTCTCTTCTTGAGGTTTCTGTTGTCATGGCTACCACACAAAAAGACTGGGAGAAAAACAAAAAAACTGCATCAAGCACAACATATCAAGATCGCCCAGATGGTTCAAAATGTAAAGTCTAAGCCTTTGTATTTGATCTTTCCCACTGGATCATAATATGCGTACGATATGAATAAAATACTGTGCAATGTTAAATTGAATGGTTATTCAAGGTAAATATTCAAATAAGACGTTTTGACTCATTTCATAGGAAGTATGCAACTTTAACTATGTGAAGGATTGAGAATATTATACTGTCAAGCAATATCACCTATGGCCTTACAGAATACATCAACTGCAGCGAGTGAATGCAACAAGACAGGTCATTCTTCCTTCTTGGAAAAACTTAAGATATTTGATATCTTTCAGCATTAAAACCCCAGTAAAGCAGAGATAACAAACTTGAAGTGTTGACATTTTTTCTGGTTTCCTAGGGAAAAGAAGCTGAGAATCTGAGCAAGGCAATTGACAGAATTGCATTACATCCAATCCAAACCATATCCACATTGAGCCAGGCTCTGAAAACCCATGTATGCAGAAGAAACCAATTGGGTTTCCCCCTCCTACTTTCATTCATTCATTCAGCTCTGCATTTAAGGTTTCAAGCTTAAATCACAAAAATATTTAAACTGTTCAGAGCTTGGGAGTGTATCAAAACACACTTCATTTGTAACGGTTTAAAGGTCATTGTCCTGCCCA
Source organism: Aldrovandia affinis (assembly GCA_029706075.1). Classification (NCBI taxonomy): domain Eukaryota; kingdom Metazoa; phylum Chordata; class Actinopteri; order Notacanthiformes; family Halosauridae; genus Aldrovandia; species Aldrovandia affinis. Next base: position 10,690,419 of record JAINUG010000008.1, read on the forward strand.
GATGATTCACCCCATGAATAATTTGAAATGAATAACCTCTAATACTGACACAAACACGTGCCTTTCATACCATTTCAAGTGTGCAATTAATTACACATGAATTACATTGTGGTTCTGTGTGGCTCAGTAGTTAGAGCATGGCGTTGACAACGCTTAGGTTGTGGGTTCGATTCCCACTGGGGCCACATACACTAAAAAATGTATGCATTCACTACTGTGAGTCGCTTTGGATAAAAAAAAGTCTGCTTAAATGGCATATAAAAATTAAATACATGAACATAATTTACTGTATCTATCATATAACCTTAACGTGGAATGGATTTTATGGGCACGAGAGCAAATGTCCAGACAGCTGAACATGTTATGTTTTATTCCCATTAACATGCATCCCAGATCATTTAGGCACATCACATTAATTATATAAATGGCATTGCTTAACTGTTCAACAGCAGTCTGGATTCAAGCCAATCTCTCACCCATTCCACTGACTCCCACTGTCCTGTGCACATTATATTCAAATGTATGTGTGTTTTAGCTTGGCTAATTCTGGTGTCTTGCAACAAAAGAGAAAGCGGCAGACAGTCATGGGTGAATTTCCTGACCCATACGTCAACCCACTATACCTGCACCGGTCGGAAAATGCATCTGGACTGAGCACTGAAACCCTAGAAGATCCTCTCTTTCCACTGTGTCACGTCCAGAACAAATAAAAACCACACTAATGACCTTGTTAGGACCATTGTTACGAGCGCACAAATTCATCAGCCAATGGGGAATTCAAAATGTGGAATTTGAATTCATTTTGGTCTTTGGTAAAAATGGAAGGCTGAGACGTTTTCCACTAACTCTTGATATTCCATCTGAGACTTCATTGGAAGCATAAAACACTTGTCTGAAAGGCTAACAGTCTTTTCATCAATGAAAGAGAGACAAGCCACTTACAGTAGCACCAACGTAGTCATACCCAAAAAGCCTGCAGACTTCAACATAAACATTTTATAAAGATATATACAATACTGAATAACATACTACGGTGGGCACAGTTCTAGCTAATAGAGAGAGAGGTATTTCTAACTGAGCAGTGCTACAGTAGGTCAAATCACTGGTATTCAAATGACTGAGCAGGTACTCCTGACCAGAATCCCTTAATCCTCCATACTTCCTTGTCTTGGAGGCTCTGGTGCTGTCCGCACTGCTGTGCCTGCTATGGACGTTCTGTCTTAAGTCCACCCCATTATGAATATTCACAATGAGCCAGCAAATCATAACACTTTTCGAGTCAACGATGGCAGAGACAGAATGCTATTATTTTTTAAATACATAATGTATATAAAATATATATTTATATATATATATTTATTCCCTATTTTGTTTGTTTATTCCCCCCAGTTTGGAATGGCCAATCCCAATACCACAACATCATCCTCTGTGCGTGGGATGCTCAGCGGTGTGCGTACTAGCACGTGCGTCACGCATTCAATCCACCGGCTGAGCTGAGCAATCATTGTGCAGCTGGCACAGGCAGATTGCCAGTGCCAAGTCAACCATAGGACTCACTGTGTGATGAGGCGGGGAATGACCTGCGAAAATTACCCTTCCTCCGCGAGAAATGCTACGGCCAATTGTACCGAATGCCGCCCAGGACACCCCAATAACTTTAAACACTAAGAGCACAGAGCTGAATATCTGGCCAGTAAACAAACCCCCTGATGAGTCTGGCTGGGGCTGTGCCTGACAGTGTTATGCCATGAAACGTTCTGATCCTTACATCATCCGGATGGCTCATTCAATCCAATGCAGCCACCATCTCAAACAATCCACACGCCGTGCACATCAGTGAATCAGCGCAGACTACTGCAAGGCACCACCCACAAATATTACCTGTCTCTCAGAGCACAAACAACACAATCTCAGCCAAGAGGAATCCAAGGTCGTCACCGCCACTCAATAACACGGGTATCAACCGCACCCCTGCTCAAGCGAATGACTGTTTATGCAAGCATTCTTTGTGCATTCTGGTTGCTATGATTGTACAGTTTGCTATTTTGTGACCAATATTCCAGTCTGGTGTGTTTATACTGCACCTTCAAGGCTTAAGGTTCCACATGAATAAATATTTCAGCACTTCATATAAAAGGGGACATCTAAGGGAATATTCCCCTAATGTTTTTTATAGCTTTATTGGAAATACATTGAAGCTTTCTTCAATCTACCTGCCACACTGCAGAGAAAATAGTTATAGGAAATGCACATTCTAATTGTAAATATATTTTTTATTTCATGAAATATGAATGCAGAATGTCTGTATTATTAAAAAAGTTACTATTTATATACTTCTGCTAAATACATCATATTTGTACTGTTGCATTAAAATTAAAATTAAAACCTTCAATACATAATGGCCACAATGTTGTTCACTGTAAAGGGGTCTCCAACAACCCCTGAAACTCATTTTTCACAATGAATTTGTCCAAAATAACATGACAATGACATACTATATGATATATCCAGCACATATATCTTTTAACACCGTTTCCCTTGGAAAACAACTTAATTTTTATAGTGCTGCTGTAAGTACATTCCCAATTAGGCACATGGAACAGTTTGATTGTGAGGAGCTTGTGAAAAAGATGGTTCTGATTAAGCTGTTGTCACATAAGTACAGACTTGAGACCCAGACTGTTGTCATGGTGATAGAATCAGCACTGAATGTAAAGTCTCCATCTAAAAATAACTTGTCAGCACAACACAGAACAGTGGCACACATATATCATTACATGTAGACAAGTATGCACATGCATAGAAGCGCGCATGCGCACATGCAAAAACATGTCCTCCCCATGTCTTTGGCTGATTGTTATATTTTGGATTTGTTGCCACATTAATGTTTAGCATGATGGAAATGCCCATGCACAGAATGTTGATTCTAGTACAATCTGCTGGTGATGGACATACTTCCACAGTAAAATTCTAGGTTTACACAATACAATGTCAACTTTAAAAAAATAATAATAATGTTTTAAGGTGCTTTGTGAGCACAACCGGACAATGTAGCATGCCTCTGCTTCTCAAACAAAAGAAGTAACGCTGGAAGACCACACAAAAAAGGAACCTTTGACTAACAGCGCTTTGAAATACCGCAGATGCCATTAACTTCTCTATCATTGAGTAATGACCCCACAACACATGTGAAAGGCACCAAAGGAGAAGGGCAAGGGTTGGACCTCAGCTTTTCAGACTTTGACAGTGATGTTTTTTGCACGATTCTGTCATTTCAGCTCTGCAGTCTGCTGCTGGGGTTGAACTGTGCAGTTTTGCTGACATTCCCATGACTGCTTGCCAGGACAGACAAGGCTCCCAATTACAGTGAGAAAAGCACATGGAAAGCATTCAGCAGCAAATAGCCAGAGAGGCTGGGGGACACCCACCGGAATCTCACTCCCTGGTGAAATGTCCAATTCAGGCAGAGAAGCAGTTGAAATATATATCAGTGCCTTAGGAACCCAATTACTCTCCTCATCAAAACAACTGTTTTCCTTCTAATTGTTCTTTGAGTATTACATTTTGCCACAAGAGGGCAGTGTAATCACTGACCAACAAATTCCTGGGTATACGCCGTTAAAAGATTGTAGGAAATGCACATAGATATGAGCTGTGTTTATTGCCATTCTTGTAAACAGCTTATGTAATGTATGGTCCCAAGCCCCACAATTTTAACTATAGCCTTACACAGATATTGCAAAATGTGACCACAGAATAGATAATAGGACCAATCCTTAGAGGGACTTGTGGAAAAAAAATCTATTTAAAAGGTATTGTATTTCTGACGCTGACAGAACATCGGTCTCTGGGTATTCTTATAGGAACTGGGGGGTTCATAGCGCTCCCCCCATCTCCCCACCCCATTCAATAGATAGTTGCTGGGGGGTAAACCATGAGAAGAACAGCAGGTCCAATTACCGCATGGTCTGGACACTGAATGTGAGCTTCAATCCAACAGGTTATTTTATCACGGCTTAAACTCAAACAGCAAAACTTCTTTTAAATCACATAAAGTGGTCTATACAGAAAACACAGACAAAAACAAAGACCCAGTTGGGTTTTTCTGCAACACTACTTACAACTGGTTTTCTACACAACAAGAGGCAGGTAAAAAAAAAAGACATTAAAGAGCATACTGGCCCTGCAAAGGAAAATTAAATCTACGGAAATCTCCTCACAATTACATACTCTGTAATATCGAATTATAAAACAGACGTCGCTGGGCCTTTAGTGTTTTTTTTTGGGGGGGGTTTCATCTGGCAGAAAAAATCCTGCAGGACATGGTGCCTGGAAGTCTGTATCTCTGATTACCTTGTCACTGGTATTGAGCTTCACTTCATTTAAAAAGGGACACATATTGTTTGAGCGTGGATAAGCCTTACTCTCTTTATCCCTGCTTTTGTACCACTGCAAGTTGCTTCAAATCTTCTGGCAGGGATAGCTGCAGCTCTATTGAGTTGTCGCCATTCTGCAAACCCATTGACACAAGCGCATTCTTTCCACATAAACCAGTCAAGGTATGATGAAAAATCACTTTCAGGGGAGCCTCTGCGAATTTCCGCTTTCTGTCCCAACAAATACGCCGTCTATAGAATTCTCGCCGGTTAACCAAACAGACGCGGCTGTTACCTGTAAAGCGTGATTTATTTTTCTTCAATCTGCTGAGCACGCCCCAGACACAAGCTGCGATTTCAGCAAAGAAAAATACAGGAAGCTACTCTTTTCAGAGTGAACACTACGCTATTTCAACAACTTCAAGTGAGTGATGACTTTGTTTAAACTTGACTCACCGACAGACATAATTCTAAACAATAAGCAGTACAATACGTTCTTATCAATGGAGTCAAAAAGAGAAGAGACTACCCTGAGCAGCTAGCTATGACATACAGTGAACCTTGTGGGTAACTGCAGCATAGTGGTCGAACAGGACTTGAAATCATAATGTTGCAGTTTCAAATAGCACATAGAATGAAGTTTAAAGACCATTCCTTTAAGCAAGGTACTTAGCCTGTAACACTGCAACATATATAATCATATTTAAATGAACACTACATGTGCTATGTAAGTTTCCCTAGACAAGGCTGTCAGCTGAGCAAGTAATAATGTAATTTTAATGTGACACTCATCACTATCAACTTTGGTCAGAAACACTATTGTATTTGAAACAGAAGAAAACTGAAAATCGGTTTTAAATTTAAAAACAGCTGGGTTACTTAAAGGAGTGGCTCAGGTTAAGTACAGGAGTTTACAGCTGGACAGCAACCTGGATTTGACCCCACAACATACTGGTCACAAGTTCAGTGCCCTAAGCACATCTCCATAATTCTGCCTGGCATAGGTCTCATCTCAGCCGCATCTCAACATAGCCAAGGATGCAAACAGCTTGTGCAACAATGTGTTTTCACAGCGCTGTCAAAACAACAGAACATCGCAGACTAAACAGTGGTTGGATATGGGGGCGATGCTGTCCAGAGGATTTGAGGTGTGAGAATGTGTGATGACTTGTGCTTGTTGTTTAATGTTTCTTGGAAGGCGCTTTGAACACAATATATTAACGAATAAATACATCTTTCGCTGTATGAATGAATAATAAAATGCGTAAAAAGTATATAAATATTATACCCTCTGTAAAATATTGAAATAAAAAGGGGACAATATAATTACCGCTGATGGCCACACTGTGTTCTGTTCTGTCTTGTCCAAACTTTCTGAGTAGACCAAGTGGTCTTTATAGGAGCGTTATTGTAATGTCAGTTAACAACGCTTAACAAGATGGCGCTGTTATTATAGTCCTTATCTACATATCATGTGGCTTCTACACACAGAAACACTGACAGTTTTTGAAGCCAAACACTGACACTAGCCTTGAAGGAAGACTGAAAATATGACTCCTAATCCAACAAGTGCTTTGTTTACCGAAAGATTACTGAAGCTTGGAAATTCTGAACCCGTGTGGGTGTTCAAAGCCAATTCCAAGCAGAGGTACGGTTAAAAAATAAATACATTGGTATGTGTTTATATATGCATGTGAATTATAATACACCTATCACCACATCCCTGCATTCCTGGGCTGATTAAATGTTTACCAACTAATTTCACAGACCTGGTAGGAGTGAACCTTTCTGGAGGAGAAATACTGTGTTTATAACTGGTTGTAATAATCTTACAGGAGCCACATTATTGATAAAATATACTCTTTCTTGTACAGAGAAATCAAAGCTGAATAAACAAAGCTTCTGTGAATTTTTAGCCAAACTGTCCTGGTTTCGTTTCACACCACATCTGGCCTGTTGTGGGTGAAGAGTTAGATCCCCTGCCCATGTTACAGAGGAAGAGATCTGTACTTCATCTAAAGTACAGATCTCTTCCTCCGTAACATTTTGCTAATGCATCACTGAAGAGAGGAATTTTATCAGTGACAATGCATTTCAACTCTCCCCTGGGAAGACATGTTAACTCATCGTGTGCTTCCACAGCTATCCATAAGGGCATTGTAAATTATCAGTAAACACACTGAAATAAATAATTCAGTTATACAATAAGATGCACGACAGGGGGAAAACTGTGTGAATCTGGGATACATATTGGAGCATAAATCTAACACTAACTAGAGGAGTAGGCCAAACCTGTCAGCACTGTTGGAGATGTTATTTGAGTAACTCAAAACAGATTTAGTACCCCTACTTACATTTCATCATGAATATGTTTTTCATACATTTCATTCCTTATTTCATCTACCACACATTCAGCTTTTTGTTGTATTTCACCATTCGCCATCATTGATACACAGTCTCTACAAATACATGTAACTGCCAAAATAAAGGAAACACCAACATGAAGTGTCTTAATAGGGCGTTGGGCCAATACAAGTCACCAAAACAGCTTCAATGCGACTTGGCATAGATGCACCCTTTGGGATAGGGATGACATAGGGATGCACTCTTCCACAAGAAATTCCATCATTTGGTGTTTTTCTGATGGTGGCGGAAGCTGCTGTCTCAGGTGCCACTCCAGAATCTCCCATAAATGTTCAATTGGTTTGAGATCTGGTGACTGAGATGGTTTTCAAAGTTTCCATGCTCATCAAACTATTCAGTGACCACTCGTGCCCTGTGGATGGGGGCATTGTCATCCTGGAAGAGACCACTCCAATCAGCACAGAACTACTTCACCATAGGGATGAAGGTGATCACTTTATTGATGTTTACCTTGCCCTCTAAGATGTTGAGTTAAACCATGCTAGGAAAATGCATCCCACATCATAACAAAGTTGCCAGAACCCTCCATTTACTCAAGTGTGTCCTTTATTTTGGCAGTTACCTGTACCATATAGCCCAAAAACATATGTGTATTTGTGTGTAATTTTTTATTATGTGTGTATAATAAAAACATTCAATTTTGTAACTAGTCTATAGATAAACAACACATTGTTTTGTTTCAGTATAGTTAACAATTAAATTGCCATTTTGAATCCCTCAAAAAATCAAATGGGCTCTTTATAAAGCGGGAAAAAAAGGGTCATAAATGATCTCCAGTGTCATAAAAGCAGGAAGAATATTCCCAACTGTTCCATTATATTAATGATTTACACAAATGGGAACTCATGCTCATTTGATTGTGTAACACCCTTGGTAAATCTCTGGAGAGGTCTGCAATGGAGGTCCTCAATGTATGAGCCCCAAAATAATTTGGGCACTGAAAGGTTGGCCACAAGGTCCTGTTCCCTGTGACCCCCACACCCCACTGCTACCCCCACCCACAACCCCCTCCACCGTTCCAAAAGGCTGCAAGACCTGAGTACAGTACCACCCCCCCCAACCCCAAAAAGACAGTGGTCTGGGTGTTCTGTTTCACAGCCTGCCATTCGAAGGGGTATCAGGGCAGATGAGAGAATGGACACGTACCGTCTCTCTTTCTCTCTCTTTTTAACGGACGGCTAATCTCTTCTCAGGTTTAAGATTCCTCGTCTGGCCTCTTTGACAAAGAGGAAGCACTGGGTGGGTAAACATGAGGGCTCTCAGAGCGGGGATTAGAACCACCATATATCACCGTGACAACCCTTTTCAGCGACTGACAGCCCGCCAGGGCCCAACGCAAGACGGATCCAGTGTCACTTCCTATCACCGCGGCAACAATTGATAGGGGATAAAATCACCTTTTTCACACCGCCAGATCACCTTACTGCCATCGCTCAGGACTCAGCCTGGAGAACAGGCTTTCTCACCATGTGCCCTGGCCAAAATTCCTTCCACAGAGTACCGGGATTAGAAACGTCTGGTTGTTAACCATTATGAAGCATAATGGCAGCCATGTATAATCCAGCTACCTGTATGGGCTAGTTATGGTGTATATTATGTACCTCTATGGGTTGGTTAAGGTGCACAGTGATTACCTGTATGGGTTGGTTAAGGTGCACAGTGATTACCTGTATGGGTTGGTTAAGGTGCACAGTGATTACCTGTATGGGTTGGTTAAGGTGCACAGTGATTACCTATACGGGTTGGTTAAGGTGCACAGTGATTACCTGTATGGGTTGGTTAAGGTGCACAGTGATTACCTGTATGGGTTGGTTAAGGTGCACAGTGATTATCTGTATGGGTTGGTTAAGGTGCACAGTAATTACTTATACGGGTTGGTTAAGGTGCACAGTGATTATCTGTATGGGTTGGTTAAGGTGCACAGTGATTACCTATATGGGTTGGTTAAGGTGCACAGTGATTACCTGTACGGGTTGGTTAAGGTGCACAGTAAGGCACTTTCCATCAGCACAAATACAATGTCACTGACATTACTGTATTAACCAGCTTAGCAGATGCAAATTGCATCATCAAGTACATAAATTGATAAGAATGATTCCTGGAATCTAAGACCAATGTCCTAATCATTACCACATAGTTCACATAACATTGTTCACTTTTATGAGAAAATCATCCATTTTATCATTACATTTGTTACATAGCAGAAATGTTTGACCAATTCCCACTTTTCTATTGTGTTTCACTTCATGGTTAAAAGCAACTGGTGTGAGAATACTGGGAACATGAAGTCAGGTTGAGGCAAAGAGGGGTATCATGTATTAAGCTGGTCAGGATCCATTACCTCATACTTAACAAGGGACAAGCTGAATGAAAAAGCAGATCCCTCTCTCGCTTTCAAAATGTAGTTTTCCCACGCAAATCCACGGAAAATGTGGAACGCAATCCCATCAATGGATGTAATGGACAGCCATTCGGAGCAGGCTATCTTTCCGTTGTACAGGCTGAACCCTACACAGTCCTAATTGTCTTTGTAAAGTTTTGTCTATGGCTTGAAAACACATGCTTTAAGACGAGATCAAGGTTAAACCACTCATGGTGACGCAAAATTTCAAGGAGTAAAGTCCTTCTCCATGATAAAGTGTTAGTCGAGCATTTTAAAAGGTGGCGTGTGTTTTATGTTTCATGTGTGATCTGGACGATGTCTTCAAGGGCGAAGGGAGGCTGTGACCAAGACCAAATGACTCACACGACCTCAGATATAGGGTCAGAGATTACCCCAATTTCTGTGGTGTGAAAGTGGTTTGATGTACACTCCCTGGACAGGACCCCAGTCTATCACAGGGTCATTACCCCAATCCATCGCTTTTAAAGCTGACTACCCAGTAGACAGGCTGCCATTTACAGTGTGTGATATGACTGATCTGGGATTTGAACCCACAACTTTCCAGGAACAGGGCAGAGGCTCAAACCACAAGGCCACTACAACCAGGCAGTCTACAACCAAGGGACTGTATGTTATGTATGTCATGTATGTATGCTATACTTATTGCTGTGATAGCTTTACTCTATACAGAACAAGTTGTATATTTAATAAACCAGTAAACACTGAGTATTTATATTTAATTTGATCAAACATCTCTGTGTCACTCTGTTGACTCTGAGGATGTGTTGTGGAAATATTGTAGTTGATATAGGCAATGGCAAATATTTGTTTCCACAAGAGGAAATGAAATGTGACAAAGGCATACACTTACAAATGTCAGAAAGAAAGCTTAGAAAGACTCAAGAGTAACGTCAAGCTGTTTTAAATAAGATGCCTGAGTCTATTTACCAAAGTATATTTACTGATCCTTATCAAATGTCAGTGTGTACTTACACTAATCCCTCCACATACAAAAATATGTTGCAAAGGTTTAGAAATTCTATCATACATAAAACAACGTGCATTCTATTTGGGAAAAATGCAACTCACAAAAAATATTTGAATACAAGAACCAACTGATGATTTAAAGATTGTTTTTACTAGTTTTCCCACAGGAAAGGACATGCATCATAGGATCAAATGATAAATGCCACATTTCTGTCTAACAGATGTTGGTTATCTGATGTTGATTGTTTGGAAAAACCCAGCTACAGTATATATACTGTGCAATTCTTATGAAAAATGAGAGGACGCTCCATATCAGAACTCAACCAATACCTTATGTATTCCATTCATTAACCTGTTCCTCTGACAACAAACGTCATAACAATGTGCATGCATTCAAAATACAAATACAAAATAAAAAATATATTGCATAGTCAGATTGTGACTATTCAACTGTGAATAGTTGAATAGATGAACTATGAACTGATGATCAAAAAAACAAAAACGGAAGCTTCACTTTCACAAATTCACATCAGTATATTGCGTCGTCACACACAAGTCAAGACGAAAGGGAGAACTGGGAATGGTTTTAACAAATATGAACAAGCCCATCTGGGTAAAATTATCTCCATTACAATAAACCAAGAGAATGATTTATATCAGGTCTTTATCAGCTGTTCCACTATCTGTAAATGATTTGAATTTTATCATCATGAAAACATTATCGTTGTCCACTCCCTTTCCTCTTTTTCCAATGATGGCTGAATAACTGTGCATCACTCAGCTTGAGCTTAAGGAGGACTCTGGAATGCAGCTTAAGAAAGAGGCTGAAGTTGTGATCAAATACAAATGTTTGTCCATAGCCTGTATGTCTCTCAAGCAAAAGAATATAAAGCACCACTTACAATTTAAAACTAAATTAAATAATTTGATGTTGGACTGCGAAAAAAAGCTGGATGAGAAAAGAGCTTACTTTATCTACACTCTGTCATTCTGCCTGCGCTTGCCAGCATTTGTGAGGGAACGTCAACAGAAAAATAATGTTAACTTTCTGTACCTCGGCCCATAGCGGCTTTTTTTAGCCATTCCTTTGCAAGGCAATGTTCGTCGAAAAATATACGGTGGTTTGTCATATTTAAGTTTTGGAAAGTCTTTCTCATATATAAATGTCTCCAGAATACAGACCACATGTTTTATTAGTGCCTCTAGTCCTTACTCTATGAAAACATGTTCAACTATTATGGACGTGCACTCCTCTGATACACTTGCCTGCCAGTCGCTATTTTACACACTGCATCCTGCAGAGTACTACAGGAAAGCTAGCGCTGATCTGAGGAGAGGCTTATCTCTGACTGAAGACAACTGGTAGCCGGGGGGGGAGGCTGGTAGGTTTTTGGTAGGAACGAATGCAGTAATCCATAGGAGCCCTGGCTGACTTAAGCCCACACTACCCATGGTGGGATGAGGCCAATTGTGTCCCACTAACTCAGAGTCATAGCCTTCTAATGGCAGAGCCCACGCTCAAATGAGCAACTATATGGCATACATATATTTTCTCATATATGAAGGGGCCCAATACATGGACTGCCTTTTCCCAGCCTTTTAAATCAAGAGGGAAAATACTTATACCAAGGATTAACTGTTAAATACCATTTTATATAGTTATTTATCTGTGCTTTGTCACTAGAGAATAATGTCAAAAATTGATTCGATATTTATCCCATGGTGGTGATCTTCAGACAGGAAGACTTTGTCGACAGTCTCCTGAAGCCTACAGTCTCCATTGTACTTTTGACATGGGGGCTTACCATAATTATACCCACACAAAATACTCATGAGGAACGGGTGCGGCCCTTCCAAAGCTTCTGCTTGGCACAGCGTACAGCACATTACATGACCTCTCATACTCTAATCACACCTTGCTGTTCTTTGCATAAGGCATTACAATTCTAAAACCTAAAATCTGGAAAGTTCTTTCAAAGGATGGCTTCCCCTGCCTCACCCACCACCACCCCCAGCACACAGTGCAGACAGCACATATTGCCCCAAGAGCAGCTACAAGAGGAGACAAGACTTTGGAGAGAGGAGCAAAATATTTCCCTTGTTGTTTTTCTTTCATTTTACAAAAGTGCATTCCTGGGGACCTATTCATTTACTTAGGCTGTTTGAAGAGGAAGGCCCAGGAGAGCTAGAGGCATACCTTTATGTGATTGAGCAGGATGCCGTAAAGTAAAATATTTATCCGTTTCGCTTCCGTTGCGAGGTCCCTGATGCCGCCCAGCGCCGCCATCCGTTCGCTGGTGGAGGACTGCTCCAACACGTCCAAATGCACCTATCAAAACAGGGGAGAGCACGTCGTCAGGAGCGCCACCACAACGCCGGGGATCCCTGGCACGGGAGGCTCCGGAGCAATTAAAGCGCATTGTTCAGTGCTCGTTACCGTTAGTGTGACTGAGCGCTCCTGTCTGCTTTAGATACCTGACGGGGAACGCGGCGAGTGCGATTTGGTCACGTCTCAATTATCTGAGTAAACAGATGTCGGAGGAGGCTCTGTTTTGTTGTGGTTGTAATCCCTGTCGCTCAGATCCAATCACTCAATTGTCTTTTGGTAGTGGGTGTTTATTTGGGCGAATAAGCCCACATACAGAATGTGTCCACCCAATTTTCTTGGTCATTCTGTCTGTCGATCCTGTGGAAGAAGCTTCCTGGAGGACTTATTGGTGGCATCAATGGATATGATTACTGGATAGCAAAGTCATATTTATTATTATTATATTATAAATAATATGTACCATCTTCATCTAAATGTAATTTAGTAGATCTAGCAATCCAGGGCTACTTACTGCTTGCCCCACAAATTAATAATATAGTTCAGTCCAACTTACAATTGTACATTAAACCATGTTCAGGACAAGTGAGTTTAAAATGCATTAAAGTTCAAAGGTCATTATGAAAGAGAGCATAGGACTTTGTATAGGTATTTACAATTATTCAAATGATTACAAGCAATGGGTTGATGAAAGGATGTCAGACAACAGATGTTTCCCCCATTTTTTTCCTCACAATTTCTGAATTAGCAATTGTGCCTTTCTAGTTTCTGCTGTGCCACCTGCACCCTGTGAAAGGAGCTCTGAAGCTGATGTTTGTGCACTCCTCTGAGGCAGATTGCCCACAAGCCAGTTCTACAGTACTACAGGAGAGCTAGTGTCAGCCGTAGGAAACTGGTTGCCTGTGGGTGGCTGCCACATTGTTGGAAGGAAATAATGCAGTGGTAGCCCAATGAACTCATTTAAACCCACTTTTCCTTGGTGGAATGAAGGAAACTTTGCACCACCATTGCAGACTCACAGTCATATCCAGCTAATGACAAATAGTCAATCACCTAATCTTCAACGTGTCAACTATAGGGTACAGCCTGCACTCATGGTGAGTGTGCCTTTACAAACTGAGCCACTCGGCAGGCCTCAATTTGGCACTTGTTATTTGTCAGAGAATCCACCTTTGCTGGTATTTAAAAATTATAATACCCAAACGTACGCTGTGGAAGGCGTCGGTCTCAGCAGCTAATCAGGACGATTAGCGGCCACGCCTACTGGCAGAGCAGTAAGCGCACACACCGGTCCTGTCGATAATAATTACATCTGTGTGCTTTAAGACTGCTCTGTTCCCTTCAGTAGGTGGCTGGAACCAGAGAGGCGTTTTGAGACCGAGGAGCGAGGAAAGGACAAGGAAGAAAAGCGAACCAAACCAAAGTGAAGGAAATATCGAACGGACTAAGAAAGAGCCGGTTCGATATTGTATGATTTAGTTTTGGTCTTTTCGTTTAGTTACCAGCTTCGCGCAATTAGGGTAACGTGTTTAATTGTGTTTATTATTTTACGCTCCCGGTGCTCGTTCTCGGCCCAGTGGGGTAACAGAGAACGCGTCCAAAACAAAAATAAATAAAAGTCCGGTCCGTAGACCGAAAACTCCACTCCGTGTCTGGACTACTCTGTTCCCGTCCAGGGTGTGTCACGTGGCGTGTGACAAGTGGTGCCGAAACCCGGAAGGAAAGAGCAGCAGATTGTCTTGGCGTTCTGTTTGTGGAGTAGCCGAAATGAAGTCCACATACTGGAAGGAGGTGGCGGAAGAACGGCAGAAAGCTCTGTACAATGTTCTGCGGGAGAATGAGAACTTGCACAAAGCAATGGAAGCAAAGGATAAAGAGATCTCCAAACTGCGGATTGAGAACAAGGAGCTGCAGGGGCTGACTGCAGGCGTCCAGCTGGCGGAGAATCGCCTGGCGGTCCGTGGGGATACGGGGAGATGTTCCCAGAGAGCTGGAGGGCTGAAAAGCCCATGGCACAGCTCCCGCCCCAACGTCCCTATTCCCCGTCTTCCCAGAGGGCTGGAGGGCTGAAAAGCCCAGGGTACAGCTCCCGCCCCAACGTCCCTATTCCCCGTCTTCCCCAGAGAGCTGGAGGGCTGAAAAGCCCAGGGTACAGCTCCCGCCCCAATCCCTATTCCCGTCTTTCCCAGAAAGCAGGAGGGCTGAGAAGCCCAGGGTACAGCTCCCGCCCCAACGTCCCTATTTCCCGTCTTCCCCAGTCCATTCCCAGCCCCAACCCAAGTCTACGCCCCCTCCCGAACCCCGTCCCGAACCCATAACCCTCCCCGAGACCATGTTTTTAATCGTCCTAACCTCTCGGTTCCAGGTCACCCAGGGTCTGCACGGACGGCGGGCAGGACTGTTGGCAGTGTGGGCGTCCTGGCCGCATCCGTCGAGTCTGGCCCTTGAGGGATGTAAACATCGCGGACGTCCCGCTGCCCAGCACTACTCCCCGAACCAGCAGAGTCGTTTTTGGTACCCGTAAGTATCAAAGGGAAAACAATCCAGGCGCTGTTGGACACGGGTTGTTCTCGCACCCTTGTGCATCAGCGTCTGGTTCAACCCGAGGCATTGGACAGGCTCACAGAGGTGGCGATAAGGTGCGTACACGGGGATGTACACTACTATCCAACCGCGCGGATTGAATTTTATATTGGGGAAAAAAGCATAGCATGGTGGCAGGGGTTACTCCCGCACCCCCTTCCGCTGATTTTGGGGCACGATTGGCCGGGATTTAGAGCTACAGTTCGAAAGGGGATTGCGGAAGGGGCCCGACAGGGTGTGGTCGCTATCGTCTTGTGGCAACTGGGGGAGGGCGTCAGAGATGACAACGACCCAGGGAGGGCCGTCGGCTATCGCCCGCAACAACCCGAGGTGACGAAAGGCCGCCGGGGAAACGCGGCGGGCCGGCGAAGCTCCCGACTCACCAGAGTGACTGATTTTTCACTCGAACAGTCGCAGGACGAAACGCTCAGTCGAGTAGCTGACCAAGTGATTAAGATTGATGGCCAGCTGCTTTATCCAGAGCGGGTGGTGACATACCCCTATTTTTGTATCTTACAGGATAGACTGTATCGCGTGTGTCGGGACGCCTATACAGGAGCAGAACTTACACAGTTATTACTGCCCAAAAGCCGTCGGGAAATGGTTTTCCAGGCGGCTCATAGCAATCCCATGGCGGGTCATTTAGGACAGGATAAGACACTATCCCGGATAATGGCTCGATTCTATTGGCCGGGCATTCGAGATAACGTCCGTCGGTGGTGTGCGGCGTGCCCGAATGTCAAAAAGTAAACCCAGCGGCAATTCCAAAAGCTCCATTGTACCCCTTGCCTTTAATAGAGGTTCCGTTCGAAAGAATTGGAATGGACCTTATCGGGCCATTTGATCGGAGTGCCAAAGGGTACCGCTTTGACTACGCAACGCGATACCCTGAGGCTGTACCCCTCCGCAATATATCTGCAAAGACTATTGCGGAGGAGTTGTTCCACTTTTTCTCCGGGTGGGAATCCCGAAAGAGATTCTCACTGATCAAGGCACTTCATTTATGTCACGAACACTGAAGGAACTGTACGCATTATTGGACATCAAGTCGATTCGAACTAGCGTATACCACCCACAAACTGACGGGCTGGTAGAGCGGTTCAATCAGACATTGAAATCCATGATGCGTAAGTTCTTTCAAACCGATTTAAAGAATTGGCATAAACTAATTGATCCGCTGATGTTTGCCGTCAGAGAGGTTCCCCAAGCCTCCACCGGGTTTTCCCGTTCAAATTATTATATGGGCGACGTCCCAGGGGTATTCTGGATTTATTAAAAGAAACTTGGGAGGAAAATCCGAGCCCCAGCAAAAATGAAATTCAATACGTCATGGACCTACGAGCAAAGCTGCACTCACTCGGACAAATTTCACGAGAACATTTGCTCCAGGCCCAGGAACGACAGAGACGGCAATATAACAGGGGGCACATTGCGAAATTTTCAACCGGGAGATCAAGTCCTAGTATTACTCCCAACGTCAGCATCTAAGCTGCTCGCAAAGTGGCAAGGGCCCTTTGAGGTTACACGGCGAGTGGGGGATGTTGATTATGAAGTCATTCGCTCGGATAGAGGTGGCTCACGTCAGATATACCACCTTTCGCTTGCCATGCCAGAAAATCCCCGAGATGAGCTGGGACCGGAAATTCCAATTGAAAGCACAGGACTTCCGGTCCCCGTTGGCAGCCATCTTACGCCGGGCCAGCGAGCAGAGGTGAGTAGTTTACAACGCTGTTTTTCTGACGTGTTTCTCCCTTACCCGGGCGAACGGACTTGATTGAACACCACATTCAGACCCCGCCAGGCACCGTGATTAGGAGCGGCCATATCGCTTGCCTGAACACAAAAAAAGTGGTTCAGGAAGAATTGGAAAAAATGTTAGACATGGGGGTAATAGAGGAGTCTAATAGTGACTGGTGCAGCCCCATTGTGCTTGTGCCTAAACCTGATGGGTCGGTTCGATTCTGTGTGGACTACAGGAAAGTTAACGCAGTATCGAAATTCGATGCCTATCCAATGCCCGGGTTGACGAGCTGCTGGATCGGTTGGGCACTGCTCGCTTTTATTCGACACTGGATTTAACCAAGGGCTACTGGCAGATTCCCTTGTCTCCAGCGCCCAGGAAAAGTCGGCATTCTCTACTCCGTTCGCTTACACCAATTCCTGACCTTGCCTTTCGGTCTGCATGGGGCTCCGGCCACCTTTCAGCGCCTAATGGATAGGCTACTTCGACCGCATGCTGCATATGCCGCAGCATATTTGGATGACATTGTCATCTATAGCCATGATTGGGAGCGGCATATGCAGCATTTGCGGGCCGTCCTACAGACGCTGAGGAGCGGGCTCACTGCTAACCCAGGTAAGTGCGCTATTGGGCGGAGAGGTACGGTATCTGGGGTTCCTCTTGGGCGGGGGCAGGTCAGACCCTTGATTGATAAAACCGCAGCCATTTCTGCCTGCCCACAGCCCAAGTCTAAAAACAGGTGAGATCCTTTGGGACTGGCAAATTATTATCGCCCGGTTTATTCCGGGCTTTTTCGCACTAGCCAGTCCCTAACTGATCTTACCCGAGGGAGCCTCAGATCCGGTCCAGTGGACGGAGCAGTGCCAGGCGGCGTTCGTGAGTATAAAAGCGACTCTATGTGGCGGCCCTCTGCTAATCAGCCCTGATTTCTCTCTGCCTTTTTATTTTACAGACCGACGCCTCGGATAGGGGGTGGGTGCAGTTTTGTCCCAGGAGCGTGGGGGAGGAGCGGTATGTATGTTACATCAGCCGAAGCTTTCTCAGAGAGAGGCCCGCTACAGCACCATAGAAAAGGAGTGTCTGGCGATCAAATGGGCCTCTCTCACCCTCCGGTACTACCTCCTGGGCAAGGCCTTCACCCTCTATACCGACCATGCACCCCTCCAGTGGCTACACAGAATGAAGGACACCAACTCCAGGATCACTCGGTGGTATCTCGCGCTACAGCCCTTTTGCTTCCGAGTGATCCATCGCCAGGGTCCGCGAATGGGTGCGCAGACTTCCTCTCCAGGGAGGGGAGTCTGTCGAACCGAATGGGCCCTGGCCACATTCTGGGCGATGGAGGTGTGTGGAAGGCGTCGGTCTCAGCAGCTAATCAGGGACGATTAGCGGCCACGCCTACTGGCAGAGCAGTAGCGCACACACCGGTCCTGTCGATAATAATTACATCTGTGTGCTTTAAGACTGCTCTGTTCCCTTCAGTAGGTGGCTGGAACCAGAGAGGCGTTTGAGACCGAGGAGCGAGGAAAGGACAAGGAAGAAAAGCGAACCAAACCAAAGTGAAGGAAATATCGAACGGACTAAGAAAGAGCCGGTTCGATATTGTATGATTTAGTTTTGGTCTTTTTCGTTTAGTTACCCGAAAGCTTCGCGGCAATTAGGGTAACGTGTTTAATTGTGTTTATTATTTTACGCTCCCGGTGCTCGTTCTCGGCCCAGTGGGGTAACAGAGAACGCGTCCAAAACAAAAATAAATAAAAGTCCGGTCCGTAGACGAAAACTCCCACCCCGTGTCTGGACTACTCTGTTCCTGGGTCCAGGGTGTGTCACGTGGCGTGTGACAAGTGGTGCCGAAACCCGGAAGGAAAAAGAGCAAGCAGATTGTCTTGGCGTTCTGTTTGTGGAGTAGTAAATGAAGTCCACATACTGGAAGGAGGTGGCGGAAGAACGGGCAGAAAGCTCTGTACAATGTTCTGCGGGAGAATGAGAACTTGCACAAAGCAATGGAAGCAAAGGATAAAGAGATCTCCCAAACTGCGGATTGAGAACAAGGAGCTGCAGGGGCTGACTGCAGGCGTCCAGCTGGCGGAGAATCGCCTGGCGGTCCGTGGGGATACGGGAGATGTTCCCAGAGAGCTGGAGGGCTGAAAAAGCCCATGGCACAGCTCCCGCCCCAACGTCCCTATTCCCCGTCTTCCCCAGAGAGCTGGAGGGCTGAAAAGCCCAGGGTACAGCTCCGCCCCAACGTCCCTATTCCCCGTCTTCCCCAGAGAGCTGGAGGGCTGAAAGCCCAGGGTACAGCTCCCGCCCCAACGTCCCTATTCCCCGTCTTTCCCAGAAAGCAGGAGGCTGAGAAGCCCAGGGTACAGCTCCCGCCCCAACGTCCCTATTTCCGTCTTCCCCAGTCCATTCCCAGCCCCAACCCAAGTCCACGCCCCCGAACCCCGTCCCGAACCCATAACCCTCCCCGAGACCATGTTTTTAATCGTCCTAACCTCTCGGTTCCAGGTCACCCAGGGTCTGCACGGACGGCGGGGCAGGACTGTTGGCAGTGTGGGCGTCCTGGCCGCATCCGTCGAGTCTGGCCCTTGAGGGATGTAAACATCGCCCGGACGTCCCGCTGCCCAGCACTACTCCCGAACCAGCAGAGTCGTTTTTGGTACCCGTAAGTATCAAAGGGAAAACAATCCAGGCGCTGTTGGACACGGGTTGTTCTCGCACCCTTGTGCATCAGCGTCTGGTTCAACCCGAGGCATTGGACAGGCTCACAGAGGCGATAAGGTGCGTACACGGGGATGTACACTACTATCCAACCGCTGGATTGAATTTTATATTGGGGGAAAAAAGCATAGCATGGTGGCAGGGTTACTCCCGCACCCCCTTCCGCTGATTTTGGGGCACGATTGGCCGGGATTTAGAGCTACAGTTCGAAAGGGGATTGCGGAAGGGGCCCGACAGGGGTGTGGTCGCCATCGTCTTGTGGCAACTGGGGGAGGACGTCAGAGATGACAACGACCCAGGGAGGGGCCGCGGCTATCGCTCCGCAACAACCCGAGGTGACCGAAAGGCCGCTTCGGGAAACGCGGGCGGGGCGGCGAAGCTCCCGACTCACCAGAGTGACTGATTTTTCACTCGAACAGTCGCAGGACGAAACGACTCAGTCGAGTAGCTGACCAAGTGATTAAGATTGATGGCCAGCTGCTTTATCCAGAGCGGGTGGTGACATACCCTATTTTTGTATCTTACAGGATAGACTGTATCGCGTGTGTCGGGGACGCCTATACAGGAGCAGAACTTACACAGTTATTACTGCCCAAAAGCGTCGGGAAATGGTTTTCCAGGCGGCTCATAGCAATCCCATGGCGGGTCATTTAGGACAGGATAAGACACTATCCCGGATAATGGCTCGATTCTATTGGCCGGGCATTCGAGATAACGTCCGTCGGTGGTGTGCGGCGGCCCGAATGTCAAAAAGTAAACCCAGCGGCAATTCCAAAAGCTCCATTGTACCCTTGCCTTTAATAGAGGTTCCGTTCGAAAGAATTGGAATGGACCTTATCGGGCCATTTGATCGGAGGTTAAAGGGTACCGCTTTGACTACGCAACGCGATACCCTGAGGCTGTACCTCCGCAATATATCTGCAAAGACTATTGCGGAGGAGTTGTTCCACTTTTTCTCCCGGGTGGGAATCCGAAAGAGATTCTCACTGATCAAGGCACTTCATTTATGTCACGAACACTGAAGGAACTGTACGCATTATTGGACATCAAGTCGATTGAACCAGCGATACCACCCACAAACTGACGGGCTGGTAGAGCGGTTCAATCAGACATTGAAATCCATGATGCGTTAAGTTCTTTCAAACCGATTAAAGAATTGGCATAAACTAATTGATCCGCTGATGTTTGCCGTCAGAGAGGTTCCCCAAGCCTCCACCGGGTTTTCCCGTTCAATTATTATATGGGCGACGTCCCAGGGTATTCTGGATTTATTAAAAGAAACTTGGGAGGAAAATCCGAGCCCCAGCAAAATGAAATTCAATACGTCATGGACCTACGAGCAAAGCTGCACTCACTCGGACAAATTTCACGAGAACATTTGCTCCAGGCCCAGGAACGACAGAGACGGCAATATAACAGGGGGCACAATTGCGAAATTTTCAACCGAGATCAAGTCCTAGTATTACTCCCAACGTCAGCATCTAAGCTGCTCGCAAAGTGGCAAGGGCCCTTTGAGGTTACACGGCGAGTGGGGGATGTTGATTATGAAGTCATTCGCTCGGATAGAGGTGGCTCACGTCAGATATACCACCTAAATTTATTAAAACGGTGGGAGGTGGTAGACCCTGTTTCGCTTGCCATGCCAGAAAATCCCCGAGATGAGCTGGGACCGGAAATTCCAATTGAAAGCACAGGACTTCCGGTCCCCGCTGGCAGCCATCTTACGCCGGGCCAGCGAGCAGAGGTGAGTAGTTTACAACGCTGTTTTTCTGACGTGTTTTCTCCCTTACCCGGCGAACGGACTTGATTGAACACCACATTCAGACCCCGCCAGGCACCGTGATTAGAGCCGGTTTATACGCTTTGCCTGAACACAAAAAAAAAAAAAGTGGTTCAGGAAGAATTGGAAAAAATGTTAGACATGGGGTAATAGAGGAGTCTAATAGTGACTGGTGCAGCCCCATTGTGCTTGTGCCTAAACCTGATGGGTCGGTTCGATTCTGTGGACTACAGGAAAGTTAACGCAGTATCGAATTCGATGCCTATCCAATGCCCCGGGTTGACGAGCTGCTGGATCGGTTGGGCACTGCTCGCTTTTATTCGACACTGGATTTAACCAAGGGCTACTGGCAGATTCCCTTGTCTCCAGCGTCCAGGGAAAAGTCGGCATTCTCTACTCCGTTCGGCTTACACCAATTCCTGACCTTGCCTTTCGGTCTGCATGGGGCCCGGCCACCTTTCAGCGCCTAATGGATAGGCTACTTCACCGCATGCTGCATATGCCGCAGCATATTTGGATGACATTGTCATCTATAGCCATGATTGGGAGCGGCATATGCAGCATTTTGGCCGTCCTACAGACGCTGAGGGGAGCGGGGCTCACTGCTAACCCAGGTAAGTGCGCTATTGGGCGGAGAGAGGTACGGTATCTGGGGTTCCTCTTGGGCGGGGGGCAGGTCAGACCCTTGATTGATAAAACCGCAGCCATTTCTGCCTGCCCACAGCCCAAGTCTAAAAACAGGTGAGATCCTTTTGGGACTGGCAAATTATTATCGCCGGTTTATTCCGGGCTTTTTCGGCACTAGCCAGTCCCCTAACTGATCTTACCCGAAAGGGAGCCTCAGATCCGGTCCAGTGGACGGAGCAGTGCCAGGCGGCGTTCGTGAGTATAAAAGCGACTCTATGTGGCGCCCTCTGCTAATCAGCCCTGATTTCTCTCTGCCTTTTATTTTACAGACCGACGCCTCGGATAGGGGGGTGGGTGCAGTTTTGTCCCAGGAGCGTGGGGGGGAGGAGCGACCGGTATGTTACATCAGCCGGAAGCTTTCTCAGAGAGAGGCCCGCTACAGCACCATAGAAAAGGAGTGTCTGGCGATCAAATGGGCCTCTCTCACCCTCCGGTACTACCTCCTGGGCAAGGCCTTCACCCTCTATACCGACCATGCACCCTCCAGTGGCTACACAGAATGAAGGACACCAACTCCAGGATCACTCGGTGGTATCTCGCGCTACAGCCCTTTGCTTCCGAGTGATCCATCGGCCAGGGTCCGCGAATGGGTGCGCAGACTTCCCTCTCCAGGGAGGGGGAGTCTGTCGAACCGAATGGGCCCCTGGCCACATTCTGGCGATGGAGTGTGTGGGAAGGCGTCGGTCTCAGCAGCTAATCAGGGACGATTAGCGGCCACGCCTACTGGCAGAGCAGTAGCGCACACACACCGGTCCTGTCGATAATAATTACATCTGTGTGCTTTAAGACTGCTCTGTTCCCTTCAGTAGGTGGCTGGAACCAGAGAGGCGTTTTGAGACCGAGGAGCGAGGAAAGGACAAGGAAGAAAAGCTAACCAAACCAAAGTGAAGGAAATATCGAACGGACTAAGAAAGAGCCGGGTTCGAGCATTGTATGATTTAGTTTTGGTCTTTTCGCTTAGTTACCCAAAAGCTTCGCGGCAATTAGGGTAACGTGTTTAATTGTGTTTATTATTTTACGCTCCCGGTGCTCGCCCGGCCCAGTGGGGTAACAGAGAACGCGTCCAAAACAAAAATAAATAAAAGTCCGGTCCGTAGACCGAAAACTCCACTCCGTGTCTGGACTACTCTGTTTCCCGTCCAGGGTGTGTCACGTGGCGTGTGACATACGCTTAATCTCAAACAAATACAGTAACTGGTGGTTTGTTAAAAAAAATTCATCATTTTTATTTATTTTTTATTTTGTGATTTTATCCAATTTTTCTCCCAATTTGGTAGCCAATTACACCCAATATTTTTAGGTCAATCCCTCCCTCATAGTTCGCTGCCGTAGCTCTGTGGCTGGCAGTGACAAAGGCGAAGTATCGTCTCCTCCGAGACAGCAATCTTCATGCTGTCGAATGTAACTCCGGCACCCCAGAGCCACTCCTGTGCGCAACAAACGTCTTGTTGGCTTCCCTCCCCCCTCCCTGGGGTGGACAGCCAATTGCTGCCCCCGGTGGCACTCCCGGCCAGAGCAGACTCTGGCGCGGCCGGGGAATCGAACCCCGGTCGCCGTGGCCAGCGTTGGACGTTGAAACCACTAGAAACCACTCTTTTGTCATCTAGAGCTATATTGATATTCACACTACGTTTTTGAACTGAGACACATTTAGATTCAGCCTGGACTAGATAATCCCAAAGGAAATACTAGACAGCCACAGAGTATGTGAAACTCCATATGATAATACAGTATTACAGTGACAGAGGTCATTATCCAGAGCTACTAACAACAAACAGCATAACAGAAACCACCTGATGCAGGTCACATTTAGGGTCTTCACCAAAAACTGCTAAATCCAACAATTGCTTCACACGGTCAGAGAATTTGGATACGCCTCTCAAGTTCATCTAGGCTTGATGTGCATTCGAGAGCCGTCATGAAATCCCAGGGCCCGGCATACACCGGAATCATTTTTTAATAACGCGCCACATCCTTTCGGTCCTTTCTACCTGAAGCACTTTGTCCAAAGAGCCAGACATGGTCCTCACACATGCTTTCACTCTAGCGTGGCAGGGAGTCAATCCCACCTCCAAGCATCCTGGCACATGGCCCCATGCGAGCACAGCCTTTCTGCTGGCTTTTTAGAAGTTACCTTTAATGCAAGGGCAATCTTTAACAAATCAGAGTGCAAGTTTAATCAAGTTATAATGTATGACATGTGCAGTGATTATGATGGGAGTTGTTTTGAGGGAGATATGTTGGAAATAAACCAGAAGGGTAATGCTCCAGGCTTTTTGTTCTACTGCTTTGTTTTGGTAATAATATTTTTCCAAGGGTGAAAAAGTCACGTTGAAAAGAAAATAATAGGCTTTCCTTGGTGGAAAATGTTTCCTCGAGGCTGTGATGGATTCATTATAACTTTGTGTCACTGAGCATTCAAGTGAAAGTGTTCTTCTCTGTCCTGAGAATGTCTCAAAGAACATCAAATATTGGATGAAAGAAACCTGGATCATATTCCCAAACAGCAAACTCAGTGTTGAGGTAGACTGCAGCGAACATGTTTACAGGCAAAAAAGAAACATAATCACAAGAACAGTGAATTAACTTCAAAACAATACCCTACAATTTACCTCAAAATTTGTGTACCTCCCTTTAACCAGATAATGCCTGTTCCAGATGTTGTTGTGGTTCAAAGGACTCATGGGAAATTAAATCAAAGCGTGGGAATCCAAGAGACGGTGAACACCTACATACACACCCACTCTCCAAGAAAGTTCCAATTTTCTTACAATTTGACAGGCAACGGGATCCCAAATATTAGAGCATTCCACTGACTTTTGCAGGCTTAGTCACATCCCTAAGCCAACACACATTGCATATGTAAAGCCAAACAAAGTCTGAAAGGCATATTCAAGCACCCGGACAAGAGAGCGGAGCAGCATAAAATACAAAAAATATGCCAAATTTTACGCTGGTCATGCAAGGTCGGGTCCGATATTACTGCAAAACATCTACATCAGCACTTCAGCACAAATCTTACCAAAATCAGAACGACTGGATACAGAACTGCATGGTCAGACTCCTTAAATGTCTTCACCAGCTCTCCTAAGTCAGTCAAGCAAGTGCTTTTCACCTATGAGAAAATCACAAGAAAATGCATCTGAAACAGCAGTATATGGCTTAAGGTTAGGTGTTTGTGATGTCACAGCCAGAAAAAATATTTAAGGTGAAGAAACCAGCACAGATCATTTGTCGGGATCAAGAAGACAAAAGAAAAAAGAAAAAGAAAAAGTAATTTCACATACTTTTTAGACTGAATTGTATCTACAGGTGACTGGCAAAATAAAGGAAACACTTGAGTAAATGAGGGATACAAAGTATATTGAAATCAGATGCTTCCACAAAGGTGTGGTTCTTAATTAAGCAATTAACATCTATTCTGAGTGATCACCCTCACGCTATGGTGAAGCATTTCAATCCTGATGGGAGTGGTTTCTTCCAGGATGACAATGCCCCCATCCACAGGGCACAAGTGGTCACTAAATGGTTTGATGAGCATTAAAATGCTGTAACCCACATTCCATGGCCATCTTAGTCACCGGGTCTCAGCCTAATTGAACATCTTCCTCAGGAGAGATTCTGTAGTGGCCCATGATACAGAAATTTCCACCATCATCAACTAACAGACACTTGTAGCATCTATGCCAAGGTGCACTGAAGCTGTTCTATGCAGCTCGTGGTGGCCCAACACTCTATTAAGACACGTTGTGTTGGTGTTTCCTTTATTTTGGCAGTTAGGCTAGCTGTACTTAGTCAATAGCCTTGGCAAACTTCACTCAGTTATTTCAACAACCAACAAACTTATAATTTGTGATTGATCTGCTTGTTATAAGTTATTCCACAGTGGTATCAGTTCTATCTGAACTTACTGTGACATGGATGAAGTTCCAGTCCTTTGAAATGAACGTGCCGCTACTTCTGAGCGAAGTCGAGATGACATCCACATGCTTTGAGGCATAAGAAGCAACACAATGAGATAGCATTTGTTCCCTGATAAGATCAAAATGTTACAACCTGCAATTTGCATCCTTGAGGAACTGAGATTCAGTTACTCAATGCCAACCATTATCAATCACTAATCATGTCATCCAACAGCAATAGATTCAATCTAACATTTTTAAGAGTTAAAAAACATCACATTATTTTTATGCAACAACAAAATCCACCACCACACTTTCACGTTGGCACAATTTTTTTATAATACAAGTGTTCAATTCGTATACTTTATAGTAGATGCCCTTGCTGTAACTGCCGCTAAAGTCACTTCATTGCCAAAAGGCCAATAATCCCAGTCATAGCACAATTGATGTTCTATGATGTTCTGTGATGATGTGGCAAAATGTGCTTGTCCTTATGACCTCTCCATGACCTCTGCATACCTACCCTTAATTCCGCCTGCATATGCAACACTTTGTTTTGTTGTTTGTTTACCCTGAATGTATGGTTTGTGTTCTTGGTATCTTTTTAAAACAGATTTATACTTCCCAAACAAACAGGGAAAAGCATGCGGCTTGCTGAACATTTGACTTATTTATCAAAACCACAATGTTCTCAGTAATCAATCTGCCTCTGGGTGCTGCATCAAATTCAGAACACTGAGGAAATAAATGTAGAAACAAACATTTGGGATCAGAGTCTGGCACATGCTCCCAGTTGTGCAATCGAAATGCTAGAATAACAAAGCAAACGGGAAATATTAAATTGTTATAGGAAACACATGGAGAGGTTTAATTGTTCTGGAGAGATAGTTGAACGTGGGTTAAATCAAAACCCCATTTAAGCCAGAAAATGTAGATTCATGAGATCACAATGTCTGACATGATCTAAACCAGGTTGGGCATGCCATTGACCGTGAAATTAAGAAGAGTGAAATCCTGTAGATATTGATTAAAGAGGAGCTAGGTAGCATCATGCCTATGCTTACTTCATATCCAATCAAAAGCTTATATAAGCACAATACAAATGAGGTTCCACAAGCAGCTGATACAAGTCCAAACCCGATATCAAACCAACCGAAATACACGACGAACACTTTTCTTTGCAAAGGCCTCATGGCCTGTGATACTGCTTATGTGTCTAGGAATTGAAAGGATGGCAATTGATTGAAAATACTGATTAAATATTTAAGCCCTGACTAAACATGGAGCAACATTCGACATACCCTCGAACATCACAGAATATCTCTTGGGGCTAATGCTAATGGGGGGAGTAACCTCGCCACATTGTGCAAGGTTACTCCCGCGTTTCTGGGTAGTTATTCACACACTTGATGGATTATGAAAAATGACCATTTACATATTTTTTTTGGCACTTCTGTTGATTAGATCCGCATGCCAACCTGTCATCTGTCATCCAGAAAGTATAAGAAAACATTGTCCTATATCAAGTACAAAGAATGAGAGATAAGGGAGGCGGCGTTCAAGAGGTGAAGTGTCCTCTCTATGACAAATCTCTGTTCGGTTCACGAGATAACCGCCGCCCCTCCTCCTGAGAACCTATCACCCAAGGGATGGACACAGACCCAATTATTAAAAATGAGATTTCTTTTCAGAAGTAGAATTATGTAGGGTGGGGAGTGTAAAATGCAACCCCCTCCATTCTGAAGACACTCCTAATGAATACTTATTAAATCACCAACAGTTTTCAAGACAATTTGCGCAAAACCACAAAAGACTAACAAATCAGTCTCAGGGTTCCAGGTGAACCTTATAGCTGGATATCCAGCAGTATTAGATGGTCATAAATAAATATTTATCGGGACATGAACATTTAAGTGTATTTAATACTGAAATTCATTTTGAAAACGGCCATAGCATCAGTTAAAATTCTGTCAGATGATTAAATAACAACATGCATTGCTTGCCCCTATACATTAGCTCTTGATGTACTTGTCATTTCTTCTATTTGTCATCAACAAACTTCCAAAATTCTCTGACTACCTACAATGTGGACCACATCACACATAAACACCCACTTTAAAAACATTGTATTTAGATGTATTTTTAAAACTATATGTGAAATTAATTAAACACGCAGTGTTTAGATAATGCGGTTGCACAGTGATTTTACATTCAAATCTGAAAATGGCCAGTCTCCTCCTGACACTGTTTCAGCACCAATGTATAATTTTTATTTTTTGGAAAAGAACAAATACTATAGTACTAATCCTCGCAAATTCATACAAATCTGTTTGTTAGCTTTTATTAAAAAGACTACTGAAAATCATTAGCATTTCGTAAGACATAATTGTAACACATCCGACTTTTATATGGAAGACTGCACTGACTGTCACATAAGCAACCTTGTCTTCAAAAACAAGCCCAACAATATACAGTACTGTGCAAAAGTTTTAGGCAGGTGTGAAGAAATGCGGTAAAGTAAGAATGCTTTCAAAAATATAAATTTTAATTGTTTATTTTTATCAATTTAAAAAATGCAAAGTGAAAATCTAAATCAAATCAATATTTGGTGTGACTACCCTTTGCCTTCAAACCAGCATCAATTCTTATAGGTACACTTGCACAAAGTCAGGGATTTTGTAGGATTATAGTCAGGTGTATGATTAACCAATTATACCAAACAGGTGCTAATGATCATCAATTTCATATGTAGGTTGAAACACAGTCATTAACTGAAACAGAAACAGCTGTGTAGGAGGCTTAAAACTGGGTGAGGAACAGCCAAACTCTGCTACTAAGGTGAGGTTGTGGAAGACAGTTTCATGTCACAGGTCATATACCATGGCAAGACTGAGCACAGCAACAAGACACAAGGTAGTTGCATCAGCAAGGTCTCTCCCAGGCAAAGATTTCAAAGCAGACTGGGGTTTCAAGATGTGCTGTTCAAGCTCTTTTGAAGAAGCACAAAGAAACAGACAACATTGAGGACCGTAGACGCAGTGGTAGGCCAAGGAATCTTAATGCAGCAGATGAAAGACACATCATGCTTACTTCCCTTCGAAATCGGAAGATGCCCAGCAGTGCCATCAGCTCAGAATTGGCAGAAACCAGTGGGACCCAGGTACACCCATCTACTGTCCAGAAAAGTCTGGCCAGAAGTGGTCTTCATGGAAGAATTGTGGCCAAAAAGCCATACCTCCAACGTGGAAACAAGGCTACAACAATTCTATTTTTGAAAGCATTCTTACTTTACAGCATTTTTTTCACACCTGCCTAAAACCTTTGCACAGTACTGTATATATATATACATGCATACAGTGGGGAAAATAAGTATTTCACCCCCTGCTGATTTTGTGAGTTTGCCCCCTTACAAATAAAGGCTCGTGATGGTTTTGTTCTATACATTTCAGCATTGTAGGTTCATCACAAACATTTGAGAGACAGAATATATAAAAAAATCCATTTTTTTAGAAAATTACATTATATGAACATATACATATAATGAACAATTATGGAACAATTCAATCCTGTGGACTGTAAGAGAAAGTTTGATTGAATCCTCAGAAGCCTGCCCAGTGGTGTGTACATTGTTTAGTAGACCAGCATAGTTACAGTATACTGTAGCAGTATCAAAGCATTGTGTGTTGGAAGACTTGTCGTATATAATAATTAAAGTGGATATTAATTTGATATTTTCACTCAGTTCAAGTGAGGATATTTGGGGACATTGTAAAGCTATGAGAGCACACACCTCACTGAAACAAAAGCAAGTAGAGGAACGCCGCCATGAATTAAATGCTAAGGATTGCTTAATGGTACATGGAACTGAAAATGATTGGTAGTTCAGTTTTTTTTATTTAACTTGGATATGTGTAATTATTCTTATTCTTAGAATCAAGATGTTTTCTTAAAGAATAACCTCAGTAACTTAAGTACTTGAAAGGTGTACAGTATGTTTGGGCAGACCGTACCAGGCATGCAGGCCAAGAGGCCTGTCAGGGCTGATTTGTAAACACTTAGTAAATTCAACCAAACACTCCTGAGATATCTTTTCTCAAGGAACAATTCAATTAGCATTTTTATAACAACAATGAAAATAATCCTGATTGTGGGTACACCACGCCAATAGCACCTCTCTCACAAACAGGTTTACCATTCAATATTCAGTCTGATTTCCACAGAAAATGACTTGTATTGAAGGAACATTCTTGCTCATGACTTAAGCACCTGACTTGAACCCTAAACCCTTCAGGTACCAGAGCCCAGAGCCCTGGTGCTATTTCAGAGCCCTGGTCACAATCTCATGCAGGGATATGCAACATTACATAAGGCAAACAGCAATCTCTTTCAGTATTAGTCTGTATTATTCAACTATGTGGATCTTCAGGATTGTTTGAGCAAAGCAGCACTGAGTACAGTATACAGGGCCTGCTGTTGTGTTTTACCTTGTAGGGGACATTTACCACCAAACGCCCCTCACTGGATCAGTGACTTCATTACAAAGCATTGTGCAATGCCACTTACCCCGGTATTAGATTTACAAATAGAGGTAAGGCTTATTCCTCATCCTTTCCCTCTCTCAAATAATACTCAAAAAGTATTTAATGATAACGTTGTTACTATACACTGAAAATACTGTCTTTCCAAAACAATTTAGTTCAAACATAAAAGAAAGCATATTATCAATGATAATTTATTAACATAAATGGCAAATCTCTCTCTCTCTCTCTCTCTCTTTCTCCCCTTATAGTTCTTCTCCCTGTGAACCCCTGGGAGTAATGTATCTGGATCAGACACGTGCGCGCAGGAATATGAGCCCAGGCTAGCAGCCACCTGAGCGCACCCAGACCTGTTTCCCATTACCCTGCGCAGGATGAAGCGATACATCTTCCGACAGCAAATCTCACCGCTTCACAAAGTAAGACGAAGGGTTTGGACTGACAACAAAGGGGGACGCGCGTCAGCACGTCGGGGGTTGAAATGCAGTACGTCATGAGCCGTACATTTCCTTCTGTCATCAACTACTGTTGAAGATGTATACTTTTTAATAACCCGGGAAGGGCTGTATCTAAAGGAAGGGGCCCATATTGGAGGAGAGTCCTCTGTAAAATCGAGGAGGATGAAGGGGAGTGTAATTGCGTTGCTGTAAATTCATTGCATTTCATTCTTAAGAAGTATGAGCATGGATTCCCATCTTTTCTTCACTGGCTGGGAAAGTGAGAGTTGAAGGGGCACAAGGGGGAGCGTGTGCCCTTCTAACCAGGCCCACCCAAGAGGTACACAGCCTGTACACATTGTTCCCTTGTGAGGATAGGCCCCCATGGTCTGCCATTGATTCCAGACTGTGCCAGAGCAAACTGTGGCTGGCAAACCCACAGAGTGGTGTGCAATTGGCTGTAGTGTTGTCCAGGGAGGGAGGGATCCAGTGGGCAGGATCGCATGTATCATCACTCACCAGCAACCCCCTTTGGTTGATTGGGTGCCTGGAGTCACCCAGCACAAACTGCACATGAAATGTACTACTACTACTCCAACTAAATGATTGTGAGAGCTCAACTGGTACACTGCAGAGTGAAAAGTGGGGATGTGTACTGATTTGTGCTCTCACAAATTGACTGAGGAGGTTCCGGTAATAAGATCAGATTACAAATGCAATTGGTGATTCCTAATGGGAAAAAGGAAAAACCAATGGCAATTTAGTTAGAACATAAGAATACATAATGATGAGAACGGGCCGTTCGGCCCATCTTGGCTCATCATGTCCTAATCTAAAGAACATCTAGTACTACATCTAGCCTGGCCTTGAATAGTCCGAGCGTTTCTGCCTCTACTACCTGACCTGGCAAGCTGTTCCAGGCATTGACAACTCTCTGTGTAAAGAAAAACGTCCTAATATCTGTGCGGAATTTGCCTTTAACTCATTTCCACCTGTGACCTCTTGTTCTGCTGACCCCACTTATCTTAAAAAATCTTTGGTATTGTACTTTGTTAATCCCTTTTAGGAATTTAAAAACCTCAATCAAATCCCCCCTAAGTCTGCGTTTGCGAAGTTTAAATAGATTGAGTGCCTTAAGTCTATCATCATAACTTTTACCTTTCATACCAGGTATCAGTTTAGTTGCCCTTCTTTGGACTTTTTCAAGAGCTTCAATATCTTTCTTGTAGTGCGGTGCCCAGAACTGCACACAGTATTCTAAGTGCGGTCTGACAAAGGCGTTATATAACATTAATATAACCTCCTTTGATTTGTACTCAATGTATTTGAGTAGTTCCTAGTTCTTAGAAGAAAATAAATGAATAATACAATTAAATAAATATATATACACATACATACAGTGCCCTCCAGAATTATTGGCACCCTTAGTAAAGATGAGCAAAAAAGGCTATGAAAAAATGTCTGTTGTTCATCACCTTGATCTTACACTCAAAATATGGGAGAAATCGAATTGAAGTAAAATTATTTGAAGAAAAATAAAATCCTATAAAACATTTTCCTATTTTCAAGAATTTGTTTCAGATTTTATCCCATTTTCTCCTAATTTAGTAGCCAATTACACACTCTATTTTTCATGTCAATCCCCCCCTCGTACTGTGAGTTCACTGCCGTAGCCCTGTGACCGGCAGTGACAAAAGCAAAGTATCCTCTCCTCCGAGACGGCACTCGCCAAGCCGTCAACCGTAACTCTGGTACTCCAGAGCCACTCCTGTACACAGCGAACATCATGTCGGCTTCCCTCCCCCCTCCCTGGGGCGGACAGCCAATTGCCACCCCCTGGTGGCACTCCTGGCCAGAGCCAACTCTGGCACAGGCGGTGGAATCGAACCCCAGTCACAGTGGTTGTTGTAACCGCTAGACCACCCGGGAGGCCCTATGTGTATATATATATATATATATATATATATATACACAGTACTGTGCAAAAGTTTTAGGCAGGTGTGAAAAAATGCTGTGAAGTAAGAATGCTTTCAAAAATAGAAGTTAATAGTTTATTTTGATCAATTAACAAAATGCAAAGTGAATGAACAGAAGAGAAATCGAAATCAAATCAATATTTGGTGTGACCGCCCTTTGCCTTCAAAACAGCATCAATTCTTCTAGGTACATTTGCACACAGTTTTTGAAGGAACTCAGCAGGTAGGTTGTTCCAACCATCTTGGAGAACTAACCACAGATCTTCTGTGGATGTAGGCTGCCTCAAATCCTTCTGTCTCTTCATGTAATCCCAGACAGACTCAATGATGTTGAGATCAGGGCTCTGTGGGGGCCAAACCACCACTTCCAGGACTCCTTGTTCTTCTTTACGCTGAAGATAGTTCTTAATGACATTGGCTGTATGTTTGGGGTCGTTGTCCTGCTGCAGAATAAATTTGGGGCCAATCAGACGCCTCCCTGATGGTATTGCATGATGGATAAGTATCTGCCTGTATTTCTCAGCATTGAGGACACCATTAATCCTGACCAAATCCCCAACTCCATTTGCAGAAATGCAGCCCCAAACTTGCAAGGAACCTCCACCATGCTTCACTGTTGCCTGCAGACACTCATTATTGTATCGCTCTCCAGCCCTTCAGCAAACAAACTGCCTTCTGCTACAGCCAAATATTTCACATTTTGACTCCTCAGTCCAGAGCATCTGTTGCCATTTTTCTGCACCCCAGTTCCTGTTTTTTTCATGCATAGTTGAGTCGCTTAGCCTTGTTTCCACGTCGGAGGTATGGCTTTTTGGCCGCAATTCTTCCATGAAGACCACTTCTGGCCAGACTTCTCTGGACAGTAGATGGGTGTACCTGGGTCTCACTGGTTTCTATCAGTTCTGAGCTGATGGCACTGCTGGACATCTTCCGATTTCGAAGGGACGTAAGCATGATGTGTCTTTCATCTGCTGCATTAAGTTTCCTTGGCCGACCACTGCGTCTACGGTCCTCAATGTTGTCTGTTTCTTTGTGCTTCTTCAAAAGAGCTTGAACAGCACATCTTGAAATCCCAGTCTGCTTTGAAATATTTGCCTGGGAGAGACCTTGCTGATGCAGTATAACTACCTTGTGTCTTGTTGCTGTGCTCAGTCTTGCCATGGTGTATGACCTGTGACATGAAACTGTCTTCCACGACCTCACCTTATTAGCAGTTTGGCTGTTTCTCACCCAGTTTTAAGCCTCCTACACAGCTGTTTCTGTTTCAGTTAATGACTGTGTTTCAACCTACATATGAAATTGATGATCATTAGCACCTGTTTGGTATAATTGGTTAATCATACACCTGACTATAATCCTACAAAATCCCTGACTTTGTGCAAGTGTACCTATAAGAATTGATGCT
The DNA here is from genome assembly GCA_029706075.1 of Aldrovandia affinis. Taxonomy (NCBI): domain Eukaryota; kingdom Metazoa; phylum Chordata; class Actinopteri; order Notacanthiformes; family Halosauridae; genus Aldrovandia; species Aldrovandia affinis. The sequence goes on from JAINUG010000008.1 coordinate 10,724,685, forward strand.
GGTTTGAAGGCAAAGGGTAGTCACTCCAAATATTGATTTGATTTAGATTTTTCTTCTGTTCGCTCACTTTTGTAAATTTATAAAAATAAACAATAAAAATTTATATTTTTGAAAGCATTCTTACTTTACAGCATTTCTTCACACCTGCCTAAAACCTTTGCACAGTACTGTATATATATATTATTATTAGAAAAAATAATGAAATGAAATACTCCTCACTGATCACTACACTCACTGCATGACCAGTCAAACTGAATCTATTATGGCCCGAATAGCTTGCGATAAGACCGCTATCATCACCTTACCATGTCCTGAGCTCTGAGTGTCTTCTGCAGGGCGCATGCTAACCGCGTGGACTCCTCACACACACCTGTGACAACACAAGCCGTCTGGGAAAGTGTCTCTGAAAGAAGAGAGAATTCAGGGCTTTTGTTTGAATATGACTCAGGCCTTAATCTCTTCTCAGAATAACTCCCTGTATCTCTGTGGTTGATGAAATGAAAAGCACTACATACACTGGATTTCCTCTGAGCTAATTCCTTCATTCAGAGTTGAAAAGTGCAAAGAGGAAAAATGCTTTTTTTGACACCCTATGAGGTGAGGGAACCTTAGCTGTGTAGAATTACAAGTAGCCTGCTTTTAAAAGTTAAGCTAATATAACAGGCCTCCTACATACATAAAAAGGGCTAGCCTATATATTTTACCTGTGAAATTATGTTCACAATCTCACAGTTGGCAGGTACCAATTTAAAGGATTGTGTTCATTAACTAAGATTGGCTATTGGTTGTGTTTTCCATATCTATAACAACGCATTCCATTGTTATATTCAGAACATGTTTAATTGGAGTGAGGATTTCCCTCAGAAAATAAAAATGTGTATTGCATTATACTACACAATATTATGAGGTGATGAGTAGTGCCATATATCATGTCTTTGAATTGAAGGAATGTTGATTAATCTAAATCAAATTAAATACTTGCAAAATGAATAAAAGCACAAAACATACTAGCCTATTGTCTTTATTACATAACATCATTTTAAGTACTAGCTACAACCTTTTCAAGAAAGCCTGTGTGCATTCAAGGTTGCTAAATAGCTGAAAGATAAACAAATATTTACATTAAGTTCAGGCTTGCTATTTTGCTGCATCTCTTTATCACATTATTTAGGTTTAGATACCATTCATTAAACATTATTTAAGGTACAGTATTGGTTATTTCAAAAAACAGTTATTTAAATATACATGATATCAAGCAATCTCAGTTTAGGACTGACTGACCTTAATAGGTTTATTTTTATTTTTTAGATACTGTATAAAGGCTCACAGACAGGGACAACTATAGTTAAAACTAACGGCCAAACAAGACCAATCAAACTATATTATCTCTGAAAAAAATTCAATATTGTGATGCCTCCACATTGATTTTAAATGGAAATACATGTCTATTTGGTTGGCTCCTTATGTGTTACATTAAAAAGTGAGTACTTGAAATAATTTTTACAATTATTATTCTATCTGCTAATATGACGTTTCAGGGAAAGTGAATAATTCACACTAAATCACAAGCAAACATCTCAGTCCAATCACTGTCAAGCTGGTCTGAAATTACATCTCATTTCAACCTAAATGATCACTTGAGTCTTATCCTAAATACAGGAGAATTTAGATAATTTCCTACATTGAAACAAATAATAATAATAAAACTAATAACAAAATATACTAATCAAATAATAATAACAGAAGTTGTATTTTATCAATAGCTCTTAATATCTGATCGCTTAAAATTCAGATTCTTTTCGGACTACTTTGACTGTTTACAGTCGGCTTCCAAACCCTGAATCAAGAGTGTGATTTGCAGGAAATAGTTAACATCACTGCATGTCAGACAATAACTCTGCTTACTGATAAGGCTTCATTATTTAAGAGCCAGTTTGAGGCGTGGTGCCTCCAGAAGGACATCCAGTTTTATGCTTGATAAAGAAAGCGTTTGTCTTTTATAGCCTGGCACAGCGAGCAGGCCCTGGAGAAGGATTTGTGCACAGCTGTACAGCTCTGACGCATTTAAACACACACACACATAATGGCACACACTCACTAACACACTAACACACAAACACACACATGCATGTACCCACCCATCCAGAAGTACAGCATAGCCGTGATGATGTAAAGCTCTAAATCGCTGTACGGCTATGACGCATTTAGACACAGACACACAAAATGACACACACACACACACACACACACACACACACACACACACACACACACACACACAAACACACACACACACGCACGCACGCACGCACGCACACACAAGCATTCACTCACCCACCCACCCAGAAGTAAAGCATAGCTGTGATGATGTAAAGCTCCAACTCGCACTACATGCCTGTGCGTACAGGGAGACGATTGAATTATTTGTTTGCTTAGAGGACTCCCTTACACATGTTGAATGATATACCCTTTATTTTCATTCACATTTCTGTTACAGGACGGCACTTAGAAGACCCTTTTAGCCTTTTGCATTTATAACATCTGTTCTGTAATCTGTACGCAATAATTTATGTCATGTAATGAGACTTCCCATGATTTCTCCAATAAACCCAATGTTTTTTTCAATGCTACAGTGTGTAAATGTGGTCAGGGAATTCCAGATTCCAACAATATCATTTTAAAGAGGGAGCACTGTACCAGTTGGAGAACTGGATAACTGCTGAATGTATCACTTGTGATTTGAACAGTCCTCTGACCACGAGTCCAGTGTCCAACTACTACTGCTGCTTGGGCGTTAGTGGTGGTTAATGCGGTTTGACCAACAAATTTAAGGATATTTTACTTCTATTTATATTACTTATATTTGTGCAATGGCAGAAATCATGTCACAATAATATAGAAAGAACAGAAACAGTAGCATCTATTAAATGTTTGAGCCCAAATTCTTGGCAATTAACAGAGCAAGATAATTGAATACTATCCTTACAGCCACAGTATTCTCACTGTGATGAAGAAGCCCTTTTCCTCACTCACTGACACACAAACTGAATGAGTTGCCCCCCCAAAGTAGCCATAGCCCCTGAACAGTGCTTGCTCTTGTTTCTGTTTCTTTTTTCGGTGGTACCATTCTACCTGGACCGACTTTGAGACATTCTGTTATTTATATCTTTGTTAAGGGAGGCCAACCCTGTCTTTCTGTGCGTGCCCAGGCGCACATTGAGATGGGCCGGTGTGTTATTTCATTTTGTATTTGTCCTGTTGTGTTGTATTTGTCTTGTTGTGGTCCCACCCTGCCTCGACTTGCATGCCAAGGCCCTCGGTCTGCAAACACCCTCTCTGCCTGCCAAGACTAACACTGTCTCACTGTGTCTACATGCAAAACGTGCACACACACACACACAAGCTCTGAAAAGCATATATTTCACCTCTTTTTAATCATTTCTTCGTGTTGCTCGGAACATGATACTCCCCAGAGTCAAATTTTGGTGTGTTAATCTTACTGTCTGGCATGCTGACAGTAGGGTAACAGTCCACATTTGCATGTTTTAAACAACATAAATCATTAATTCAGGCATCAATTAAATATACTTTTTTATAGTAATAACGAAATTAGTAATCTGCCCACAATACTAAATTACACATAAAAATATTAAAATATTGATAAAATTGTGAATCTGAGATTTCTAAATCCCACTGGTGGCTAGAAGAATATGATCAGGGTCAGGTCCACGTTCTCGTTTTAGGATTTTAAAATAACAAAATGGAATTCAAAGTGGGATTTGTTCGCTGGCCTAACATGCCAACGCAGACAGACAAAATACAAACCTTTAATTATGGATTCGGCAGCAAAAAGATCTCGTTTGTAGGTCACCTAACGGCAAAAAAAAGCATTACTAACATAAATTATAACATAAATACATTCCCTTGTAGTGGTAATTATCTTGGTGTGTACTTAGTTATATCTAATATTAATCTATTTTAAACTTAAATTAAATGCCATTAAAGGATGGAGACTGCTCATAGATATAACAGCAATGTCCAACACTGCTGCCCTGACCACTGCTATCCTGATTGCCAATCTACACTGCCACCCTGACCACTCACTGTTCCACAATGCTGTTCTGACAACTGTTCCAAACTGCTGCTCTGACCACTGCTCCACACTACTGTCCTGACCACTGCTGCTCTGATCACTGCTCCACACAGCTGCCCTCGCCCTGACTACTCACTGTTCCACATTTCTGCTCTGACTACTCACCCTTCCACACTGCTGCCCTGGCCACTGCTGCTCTGACCACTGCTCCACAATGCTGCTCTAACCACTGCTCAACACTGTTACCCTGACCACTTACTACTCCATACTGCTGCACGAATGACTTCTCCACATACCTTTATGGCAGAAGATTGAGCTCACCTTCCACAGAGTGGGGGGGCCCTCGACGAGTCTGGCATTTGTACCACAGTACTGCAGCACCAGATGGAGACACTCGGTCCCAAACTCAAAGTCTGCCTCGCTGCACTGCAGACAGAATCATGGGACAGTGAGTTAATCTCACAGCATCACACACAGTACCTCCAGCTATGGAATAGCACAATACACTTTGACCTACTTTGTGCAAATACATTAACAAACTTGTGTTTACTTCACATGCAAAGAGGGATCTAAACAAAATATGAGTAATCCTAACAGAATTTATGCGGCACAAACAGTCTCCACTTCTCCTCTCCATCTGCTTTGTTTGAGAATGTTCTAAAGAACCAAAAAGGGTTTTAAGCAGATTGTAATGAACACCAGGTTACCTGGACTATTACCTCATACCTAATGGATAGCGTGGATGCTATCTGAGATAATAAGTGAGCAATATTTTATCTCATTTAAAGAGATGGGGTTTTCATGGGGCTTGGTTACTGGAAGGGAAATAAAGTGAGAAATCTGAATGGTCCTGCAGTAATTTAACCTTTACTGTTCCCCTCTTCACAAAGGGGTACATCAGGGATGGGATTGTGTGTCTCCCCTTTGTCTGTTCAGCCCTGAGTAACTTACCGCTACTCTCAAATACATGTCAAACATTCACACAGCAAATGTGCGGCTTGCTCAATCCCTGACATTACTTTTTTCTTCTTTTTTGAATGTCCTAAAGCACTCCACTGACAGACACCTTACCCTTTCTGTCAGCAAAGAAAAAAAGTGGCAGTCCAACTAATACAATGCCCACTGTCGCACAAAGCAGCCACTCATTTTCCTTCATTTCCAGTGCGTTTTTCACACGGCTTTAAGTGAAAATGCATACATTTTTCTTTGGGGGGATTTTTTACGCAGCCGTTTGACTGGCCTCAACACAACGTAGCAAAATCTGTTCTGCTTTTCAAAAGAGGTGCCAAAATCAACATGGCTTCCCCAGTCATTAAAAATACCTCTGCACCAGAAGAAAAGTTATCAGCTGATAAATTGGGTTCCGATGGAATACATAAGACTTGCTCCATGTTTCTTCAGCCTCTTAAAAAATGATATCTACATCACCATCGGGCAGATTTAGGGTTCTGAAAGCACAACACGCTGGTCTTTAAGAGTCAGAGCAGTTAGAACAATAAATGCAGTAAATTACAGAATTAGGGGACATACGATTGGCAGGAATGGTCAATATTTTATGATAGGAATCAGCGTATTTATGAACCTTTCTCTCACACACGTATTCCCAGCCTTTCATGAAACACTGCCAAGCTTTATGTTATAGCATTAGCATGGTTACATCTCTAAGCACCAAGGATGCTAATTACTTTCTAAAATAAGCTAATCTTTTTTTGGGGGGGATGTGACTTTTTTGTTCTGAAGCACAAGCATTCAGTATTCTGCCAGAGCAAAATTTCTGTGGTTTATTTTTTCTGGCAGACATAATCAAACCATCGTGAATATGATAGCAACTGCACCACAAAACCTTCAGCGTGCAAGCCTGCAGGTTCCAGCACATCTAGCGAACAATGAACAATGGCAGAGCACTGATGTCTCGTTTCAGTGTTATAATGCCTTTTGTCATCTCAAGGCAGTAATTATTTTGGGAGCACACATTTTTTGGGAAAGGTGGTCAGCCCCTGCTGGATTTGGTGCTCTTAAGGTCAGAGGTCGGGGACACTAGCAAGTAAGGATGTTGAATAAAAAGGCCTCCACACAAAGTCACTGACACAAGTGCTGATATGAGCACCATGGATAGTTCTGGCACTTTATCTATTACCTCAGCAGACCCATAAAGATGTCTAGTATTCTAATCCAATGCAATAGCAATTTATGCAGCTGGATATTACAGGACCATTTTAGATGCCTGGACTATGTATCATACAAGTAATATACCAATCATGACGGCCTCACCTGCACATAAGCCTGGTAGATGATGTCATAGAGGAAGCCCTGGGGCATCTCACTTGCTCTGTATTTGGCCCTCTCCAGAGAGTGGTCCAGATAGCCCTCGGAAGTTGTAGCTATCACCGTGGATACAAGAGGTCTTATAGCTCCAGAGGCCTAGAAATGACAGAATCACAAATAGAATCCTGAATTATGAATCACTGATTACTTAACCTAACTTACAAATACAAAGCAATGCATCTTTCCAAAGTCCATTTAGTTCCTCCCACTGACACGGCCAGCACCTAGAGACTACCAGTTATCATCAGTGAGAGATATGCCTCTCCTCCAATCGGTGCAAGGTTTGTTGTACCGCATGGACTGTAAGATGTAAAATTGTCACTTGCATACAGTGCACATGCTACTGCTACATTGCTCCTGGTCTGTAGGTGCCGGGTGGTAGAGCAGTAACTCTAGAGGCACAATTGCTCATCCCAAATTTGGGGGAAAATAAAGAAAAGAAGAGGTACTTTTTACTTCAGAGTACAGACTGACTTGAAACCAAGACTCACACTGACATGAATAAAACAAGTTCATGAATGAACAAGAATAAAATACTACTACTAAATTAGAAAACATTGGCTGGATCATCGTTCTAATAATACAAATTTAATTTTAATCACAGCAGAATCTGCCAGGCAGCTGATATTTTATAGTAGTAGTTTGACGCTAACTGTAAAATGTTTGTCAATTTAATAGCATAGGCTTAATGAATTGCACATGAAATAAGAACAACATGTGTTGTGTGTGTCCCACATGTTGTTAAAATCAATAATAATCTCACAGTCCCCAGCGCAGACTTGCATTCCAGAGCGATCAGTGATAGTGACATGTTAATCAAATCCAGACAACTGTTGGCTTTAGCAGTTACATATTGAATAAGCAAGAAAACACTCCAAATTCACCCTGAAAGACTTTCCCTTCTGTCAATAAACCCTTTACAGTAGCCTCAAAGGCCTCAAAGATATTTGTTATCTTTCTCCTTATGACATTAAACTCTATTTTTATCTGGATTGAAAAATGTGACATTCGGCCTATTGATTTACTGGTTAACAATGGGCATCGCCATAGCGATTTTCACCCAAATCCAAAACCTATGGATTATTTCAGGACCAATCCATTGACATAGTGAGAAATGGTGATGTGGGCCCATATGTATAAAGGAGTAGGAGTGCTGATCTAGGATCTGGGGCCGTATGTACAAAGATTCTAAGAATAGGAGTGCTGATCTAGGATCAGGTTTCCCCTGTCCATATCCTACCCATATCCATTATGAGATAAAAGGCTAAACTGATCCTAGATCCACATTCCTACTCTTAGAATCTTTGTACATACAGCCCCAGGTTTCCCCTGTTCACATCCTAATTGTATCCATTATGAGCTAAAATGCTGAACTGATCCTAGATCAGCACTCCTACTTTGAGATGCTTTTTATGGTCCCTCATTTAACTGTTTGTTTTCACTTAAGTATTTGATTGTACTTTTCCATTAATTGCCCAATACCGATTCCATCAAAACAGGCGGTCATATGGTGTGCAGTCTCTATTCTCACTCTGATATTGAAGTGATATTACAATCATGGCATGCGTTGGCAATAAGTGTTTATGCCTTAAGGGTTTATGGATGTTTAAGTGCTTATGAAGGTATTGTGTTTTTAATCATGCAGGACCCTTCAAGGAAAGTTACCCACTTCTCTAATGTAGCAAAACTGATTTTCTGAGGAAATGTGTTAAATAAAGTTAAAAGTATGCCAGACAAAATCTTAAATGTATGATATGCGTCCTCTGTAGATAATACTGCTATAATTTTCAGGCAAGATCCTTTGATAAATGATTTAAAATGTCAAAAGTAGAAATACCATCACATACTAATGGTTTCTACATGTATAAGCAAGCACATGAGCCCCAAACCATTAATGTGAAACCTTATACACAATTATACCAGATTGCATTACCCTTGTAAAACAACTGCTAATATCTGTCAAAATTTTGCAAGGCAATGGCTTAAAAGTGCTTCCAATTCCAGGTAATTATAAGATTTGAATATCTAATGTTGTAAAACAACACCATGACACTCTTTCGAAAGCCAGTGAGTGTAATTGCTCCACTTCCACACAGAATGAAATAAATAATGTCTGATGTGTTGATAGAAAAGGTAACTGCTGGCTTAAGTAACAGAGGAATCTAAGGACAACCCAGGGTAAATGAACAACATGTTACATCTTTCTCCTTCAGACACAATGTTTTAAACTCCAGGATGTGATTGCACTTATTTTCTCTGTTTCATTAACCTTGATGAATGAAAACTGAACAGTATGCTGTTGGGGCAAAGCATTCAAGGAAATGTTGTGGGCATGGCCAACATCAAACAGAAAACAAACAAAAACAGTCACAACACCATATGCACCCACTCTCCAGCAAGTACATTCAGCCTGAAAAACTCAGGTTAGGTTCACTACAATTAACTATACAGGCAAGAGGTGAAAAGCTATAAGAATATTCTGACAAAGACAGCAAGACCGACACTCGCAAGAGCAAAGCAAAGCATAGACCCACCCCTTGTTCCTTAGCTGCAATTGCTATCTTGAGAAGGAAGTCCTCTTCAACAAATGGCCTGACTGCATCGTGGATAATGACCACCTTTGGCTTTTTCAGTGCTGACCCCTCTCCTCTCCCCTGGAAGGCCTGGAGTCCATTGAAAATTGACCTGTGTCTCGTCGATCCACCCGGCACCACTTTTACTTTCTTGTGACTAAATTGTTGAACAATGTTCACCATCAAATCAAGGCTATCTTTGGCGACAACAATGACAATGTTTTCAATCCAAGCGACTCTGTAACAGAAAAATAAAACATGAATTACCAATGTATACTTGATATTGATAACATATTTTACTGAATTAAGAACTGTGATAAGACATCATTCTTGGGTGTCACACCAATAATTACTGTTCTATACTTTGATTCATGTATTCATATCAGTAAGGGGACCAACTGAATAAACAGCATCCATAGCACCATACCCACTGCAACCTGTCAATCTATACCAACATACCTAACATATATTGTAAAATACATAGGCCTATCTTAACACTCAAAGCCTAAGGTCTATTATATAAAGCAGCTTACTAAAAACACCCCCCAGAAACAATCTATCATCCCTATAAGAAATGCATGTTTCCAATAATACACAGGCTAACAACTATTGCTTCAACAACCAGAAATACAGACCACCACACCAGGATAGCAATTCTTCAACATAGGTGAGGTAATCACTCAGAATGGCTTTGTGTTGGCGTTTATTTTGCCCTCTTAGGGGTTGTGTGGCCATAAACCATGCCAGGAAAATGCACACACCATAGCAGAGCCGTCAGAACCCTTCATTTACTCAAGTGTTTCCTTTATTTTGGCAGTTACCTGTATGTGTACCGTAACTGCATGTATTTTTATTTCTGCCAATACGAAACCTCCCATATCATATTGTACCTGCATGTACTGGGATATAATGTGCCATGTTTGTGAATAAAGTCCAGTTACAAGTTGTGCTTGATAATTTAATGTGCTCGTGCATGCAAGTTTGCACTCTCGTTAAGGTTAAGGTATCTGCCTCAGCTGTATTTTGGACCAATACTAAGTATTGTAAGGGTTCCGAATAAATAACACGTATATAAAAGTGCATTAGTGTGATCACCCTTCATAAATTACACGGGAATTTAAATCACTTTGTAGCGACCCGTCATTTGGCAATGAAAACATTCCAAAACACATTCTAGATTAGCATTGGCTACCAATAAGTATCTAGAGAGCTAGAGGTTTTACTGTCGAACGTTACAATGCCAATAGGGATAAGAGTTTCTGAGAGCTGTTTTTCTTGCTAAAAAAAGTTAGTTGGCTTGTCATATTCAATACGTTCATGGAAATATTGTCGTGCGTAGTGGCAATAGAAGCGTTCTTCTGGCAAACAGAAACGACACGATGGCTAATTCAATCAGCTAGGTAGCGCGCTACAGTAGCTATTAAATCGAATAAAGAGTAAACTAGCGAGCTGGATGCTGTGTGACACTGTTTACAATCACAGGAAGACAAGCACTTTCGTTGGCTGACAAATTATGGAAATACGTTGTTTCTTTAACTATACCTCTCAAAAGCTTGAATTGTGTAGCTTATCAAAGGTCTACTAAGGAACGTGCAGAATTGTTTTGGTGTCGACAGTCCTGTTCTCTCTCCAGATCCACCAGCTGGTAGTACCACAGCGACCGTGAAATCAATGCTGCAACATCCCGGAATCTGTTCGTTCGAACCGGTCTTGCTTGTAAAGAAACGCGCTGGATCAGTAGGCCGACCAGTATTCTCCCCTTTCGTTTCCATTATTTTGATATAACGTAAAGTTCCTTGTGCGTTTCCGGAATCGTTCGTTTTTTCAGGACATGATTTTGTGATCAACAGTGCGGATCCGAATTAATGGCTCATATTATTTAAACTCATGGTTAAATCGTATAGTCTTAGCTAACCATCAGAGAAGACCGTAATGTCGCTAGCTAGCTAACATGCGCTGCAGTTAATTTGCCGGTATAGTCACGTCAATTATCTACACCGACAGTTGTTTAGTTTCATCATCTGAAAATCGTATCGTTATGCATGGAAGTTAGCTTTCTACTCTTCACAAAAATTGATATATATGTAACGCTTATGTTTTAATGTATTAAAAATATGCACTTTGTTATTCTACATAGTTGTGAGATTCAATTACCTTGCATTTGGTGTAATTTCACTATAATCCCATAAATCAATACTAAATTATCATTGTTTATCAGGAGATGGTAACTACTGTGCATGGTGTTACACTGACAGTTGTGACAAATCTGTTGGTGTTCTGTCCATTTCCATGTTTTAAAAATTAAATCAAACCTTTAACCCACTAGCTTTTCAAAAAAGTCAACTGGTAACCACTTTTCACCTTTTCTATTGTAATTTAAATTGAAACTGAGCAACCATGTCCATTAAATGTCCATTAGTGTCCAACGTAGTCTACTACTTTCAATCTCTCATTTACAATCTCCCTGTAAAGTTATGGCTTGGTCTATAAAGCAGGTTTATAAACCTCCTTGGGCCAATGTGGAAAATGACACTAAGTTCCTCATCAACCAAACACATTATGCTCAGGATGATGTTTGAACATTGCAATGCAATGATTGAAAAAACAGGACAGCTTGATGATGGTAGAATGTTATTTGAGCATAGAGAAGAATATAGCCTAGCCCTAGTGTTTATAGAATGAAATTCTAATTTCACCCCATTGTTTGTGGGAATTGCCCTACAATCATATTTTTACAAGCTGCACATTTCTCAGTTTGTATTGGCGTCATAGCAATATATACAAACTTTTATAAATAAACTTTTTACACTTTGATATATCAAAGCATTTTAATATTATTTCAAGACAAAGTTTGAATTGCTCAGGTTACTGATACAGTAGTTACTCTCAACAACGTGTCAGATGTCTAGTGCTCCTGTGGTTGGGATGGCAGTAACTGGAGGGGCACAATTGGCCAATCAAAATTGAGGAAGGAGAAAAAAAAAAAAGGGTGGGGGGGTGAGGAAAGCTTAATTGCACCTAACATACTGTGCATGGCTCTGGCCTAAATCATATGTGTACTTTGCATATGTAAACATTTGATCTTGACTTATAAATTCAATTATGTGCTTGAAGTACAGCATTTGGCACATTTGAGATAACAGGCTTTAAATAAGGCTAGCTAGTATATGGCTAGGTGGTCTGCATATACAGCTATGCAGGAAACCTGCTATCAAATAAATGTAAATTGAGTATCTGCATGACTCATAAATCTTTAACAGGCAGAGAGGGGTACATCTGACCCTAGGCTACATTTTTTCTCTATCAGAAATGATCAGAAATAACTAAGCAATTTGCTGTTGCTCTATGTCTCTTTACTGATCAAGTTAAATAGTTTCCATTTCCCACGTTTATCAATAAAAATACCCATTGAAGTATTTAATTCTTAAGGTATGTGTAAGATCATGGTATTTGTTGCATTCAGAAAATGTATGTGCATGTTGTGTCTAGTTAAATAGTTATATTGAGGATTTTTCCCCTTTGGGAATTTAGCCACTTTGTTTCCATTTGAAAGCACACTGTAATCATCTCTTTTGAACAAAATCTTTTAAGATAGCAAATTAAGGGTATTACCTCCTGCACTTTGTAGTGTATACTTCCTGGGGCTCAACTTTGACTACACAAAACAGGCCAATAAAAAAGATGAACATGCAGTCACCTTGAGTTTAAACTGTTAGGGCTAATCTTATATGCGGGCATTCAAAGTGAACACTTTTATACTGAACCCTACATTTGTGCAGCAAAGTTAAGCATTTGTTGTGTTCTATTTATTGTTTGTTTATGTTGACAATAAAACATCACTAGTTTGGTGGTCACTGAAATTAACCAAATATATATTCGTATTCATTGTGAATCACAAAGTGTCATCATAATGTCCCCTTTTCAGTCTTTTTTACACTTCCACTTGTTTTGTCAAGTTATAAGGTTCCATTCTGTTAGTTATGATAAAGCTCCTGACTGTTGTAGTAGTTTGTGTAATCACTCAGTGAAATGGTAGTGCAACTTTAACTTAATTCAAGCAAAACTCCATAATTAAATATTACAATTTATTACGTTCTGTAAAGACAAAATGTATATTGTGAACATAAACATTGCCACTGCATATTACAAAAACTTCCCCAATATTTGAATTGGTTGTCACATACAAATAATCAATAAAAAACATATATATAAAAAGTGTTGACTTCCACAATACAAAATATATTACATCATATACAAATTTTAAGCTGAGAAGGTTTATATCAGGGGAGGCAAAACACAGAACATGCCTCCACATATTTTATATTTATCCATAACCTGTTTTTGATTGTTTTGCACAATTAACAAGCATGCACATTTAAACTTCTAAGGACTTCCTTTTAGCTGCTCATTCCTTTTTACCTAATTGCATCATTGGTAGTGTTACATTTGTGTACTTCTGTCAAAGTGTTTTAATTATATATATATAAAATTAAGTTAAACCGATCTTTCTTGTTATAATTACATGTATTTTGCCTGAAGTGCACAAAGGTAATATAATGCTAAACATTATACAAGATTAAGTTGGTAGGAAGCAGTTGCTGATGTCTGATCCTTACTCAAACAGGCAATCATTATAAACAATCAAAGACACATTCAGGACTATTGTGTGTTTAAAGGCAAGTTCTCTGTCTCCCACATTTCTTACTCAGAGGTCACCACTGGTTTATACAAAGATGTTAATATACTTTGAACAGTAACCATTTAAACCTCTCATCATATATATTTACATGTTTGTACACTTATCATGATTTATTTGTTTTGTTATTTCGCCATATGAAAGATTTTTTGTCATGCAATGTTTACAATTTTACCCAATATTGTCACTCATGTACATTTTGTTTGCATGCAATGTGAAACAAATAAAAGCTTTTGATCTTTATACACACAATTTTAAATAATGTTGAACTATTTTGGAACATAAGGAAGGGCTTGTCCATATTCTGCTGTGGTTTAACTTACAAAATTATTTTACCACGTTCAGGCAATAGGAAAATAAACAGTCAATTAATGGCCTTAGTTCAGGAATTCAGTACCGTACATGCACGGTCTTTCAGTGGTCCATGGATACTCGGGTAACCCTGTCAGAGATAATCCAGGACCACAGTCAGTCTTTAGTTTTTTGGCTCTGTTTCGTGCCAGTTCTCCCTGAGCTTGCCCTTCCCATGCATCCTCTTAGCCTTGGGTTTGCGAAGAAGTGGAGACTGGGATGACTCCTCTGACTTGTGGTTGGACTCGTTGTGCTGTCTGGAGTACCTCTTGCACTTGCAGGAGGTGACCACGGTGATTTTGTACGTTCTCGCACTGCCATCCTGGCATTGTAGCTGGATCCGCTGTGTGCGCGTCTTGTTGTTCACGCAACGCCAGTCCTGGGCATTCCGCCGGCTCCAGAACCTTCTCCCATAGCCACCGCCAATCCAGTTGGGTAGCAATTGAGCAGGGAGGCACTCACCAGCACACACTAATTCCTTGATTGGGTTTACGCTGGTGCATTGGCCGTCTGAGATGTACTTAGTGGACCGCAATTCCCTGCATCCAACCTGGGTTCGCTCTGTAATAGAGGAAGAACAAATCAATCGTAACTCCCATCAAATACATATTTAATTTGTGCAAACATTACAAGACAGTTACAGGATAACACATGCCTTCAATTTGCTTTGGGCTTTCCTTTCACTTGTAGGAAAAATAAAATATGTACATATAGTAGTCCTATTACATATAGTGAAATATACATAGATCTAAAGTTTCTCCATTTTGGTAACTGAATTGTATAGTTTATTCCACAGGTGCTGATTCAGTCCACAGCAGAGGGCTTTCTTGCAGGAGTCCACGAGGTGAAATCATTCAGAATATTCCACTCCAGGCTACATCTCCACACACTGTAACCCAACCCTTAACTCATTCACAATGTAGCATGCACCGCAGTGACAATGAGCCCCCTTCTCAATGACAGCGCTTGATGAATGAAGAGTGCAGAGGCCCTTGCAGCTCCAGGTACCGAAGGTTCAAAACAAACACCACCTTAATCTGAGACTTCCTGTACAGCTGAGGGCAGCGCACCTCCATTCACTTGCACAGACACACCTTCTCCCTCCTAGGGTTATCTGATTCATCTAATCTCTCCCACTCGGCTGGGCGTCTGCCAGTAGAATATGCAACGTGGATCATTCTGCCAAAAATTTAATTCATCTCATTTAAGTGCAGGCATCTCATACCTTCGCCAGAAAGCATTAGCAAGGTCATCTGGGACCAAGCCAGCCTGGCAGCAAAATTCTTACAGGAAAAGATAACTACAGTTTTTTAAAGTGGTTAATGGTCCAGTTTTCATGAATTGAAGATAAATTATTCCCTGCAGTTGTAGATTTTGAAAGCAAATGTACAGCACATCTGAAATAACGTTACGGGGAAATCGCAGATGCAAAATATTGGTATACTTCATTATCGTGCTTAAATAAACTGGGATAATCTCCAAACTCTTATCTAAACAATCATATCTGGACAGCTAGTGGTAATAATCTATCCCCAGTCTGTGAGTAGAATTAGTTTAATTCATTAATTCCTTACATTTCTCTTATCAATGATTACTTACACTGCACTTAGAGTATGTTTCTACATCTAAACATTTCTAAACACCAAGGGTGGATGACACTGCATTTGTTGCAAAGGCACTGGACCCAGTGACCTCGGCCGTGACCTGAAGAAAATGTTATCAAAATGTAGCTATATACAGAACACTGGAATATACAGAACTGGGTTACAAACCAGCTATAAACCAAACTAACGCACGTAAATACAAATCAACTCACCACTTCGCTCTTGCGCAGTGTTACCTAAGCTTCTTCCACCGTTTCTTGCTCGATTTAAGGATATATTACTTGGAGTCTCTTGTACAGGATTAGCCACGTGTGAATACAAGATTTCAGTAGCATCATTCTTGAACGTCTGACAGCTCTTCAGCAGCATGCAGAACCAAAATAAGACGTGACATGATTCGCATGTGTTCAGGTGCATGACTGCTTCTGGGGATAGGATAGCAAGCAGATCCTGTGTCCGTGAAGCGATGCTTAGTTTCAGATCTTTGCGGCAGAGGTGCAACGATACCTTTCTCTGAGACTTTTATATACCCGCCTCTTGTTTTGGCGGCTGCCCTTGTACAGACCGTGGAAAGTTTCAGAATGAAACATAGGCGTAACTGTATACGCGTCACCACGCCCCATGCTAGCCACACCAAATAGCAATAGAAACTTGGCCAATACTAACGCTTTGACTAACACTTTTTATTTTCCGGACTACGGTGACAATACAATAATGCGTGTTGTATTGAAATTGATACAATTATGCGTGTTGTATTGAAATGTATACAATAATGCGTGTTGTATTGAAATGGTAATACACTAGCCTACGTAATTACAAACACTGAAAGTTAGCAAATTAAAATGCTGACATTAATAGCATGCTGTCCTTTGTATTGGAATTATTTTGCTCGTTTGGTTAATTAATGATACATGTCCACACTGTCTACACAAAAGACGATGGTATTCAATAATATACTCACAAATAAATTAAAAGTGTTCAACGTAAGCAGTATTATTACAGTTTAAGATGTTGTGTATATTGACAAATATCCTTGCGCACAATGGCACAGTAACTTATTGGACAATTATTTGAAAGCTGAAACTAAGACTTCTGTATCCCTCTCACCCCACATCCTTTCTGTCTCTGAGAATGGGGATGGCTGTGCTACCTGAAGTCTTTGTGTTCAAACTGAGAGAGGTAATTAGCCTCTAACAGAGAGAGCCCCCCGACCCATAATTGTTGAACAAATTCGAAACGAAGGGGCGGCATGACGTATGTTTTGCTCAAATAAACGCGAATACAGTAAGTAGGCTATTCTCCCTATTTCAGAATTGTGTTATCATATAATTATCAGCCATAGCCTTTCTTTTTTAAATACAGTTGTTAAATACAGTCAATTTTGACTTCAGAATGATATTTGGTCTCTCACGCTTAAGCGTAGTCATTTCAGATGAAGGTAAGATCTGTTATGGATTTACATTTTTTAAAGCCTGACATACAAGACACAATCAATAATGTATCGATCGTGGGGTCATGTGATCAAATACATTTGTCCAACTAGAACACATAATAACAAAAAACATGAATGAAGTGCAGAGCCAAGGGACCCAAGCAGTGTGTGTGTGTGTGTGTGTGTGTGTGTGTGTAATAGGGTGGGGGAGTGCAAAGTAATCTGTGCATCTTGGTGATCAAAGCTTATTTTTGTGTCTAAAGAATGAATGATCTTTAGTCCTAGGCCAGTTACTTCAGAGCCTTTCATTCATATCCACATAATAAGCTCAGGTGTAACTCTATCAGAAGTATTACTTGGTTGCTGGCTTAATTATACTATTCATTAGTGTGCTATAGTGTTGGTGAGAAATCTATCTCTTGCCATAACACAATGTAAATGGTGAGCACTGGGGCAGAAACCTGGAGTAAACGGGACAGATGAAGCATTGCAACATCCCTACTGTGGACAGAACTATAAAGAACAAATTCAACTTTTAGCATGCCATCGCTATGAATTGTTCTTTACTAGTAAGATATACCAGTGCCTTCATAACTTTGGAATCTTACTTCATGTCTTTATACATTGTGACTTGTAAATATATGAATGTTATCAAAAGTCTTCCCCGATTCACATGAAAAAGAATCTGCTTGAAACTGGGTACTGCATTGTTAGAACATCTTTATCATTTTTGGTGACAAAAAAACGGATCTTTTCTTACCCAAGTAACTCGTTTACCTCACTTCCGAAAAAAAAAGTGAAAAGGAAACCGCTGGAAGTCCCTGGAGACAGGGGGAGTAAAACAGGGATGGAAGGGCTTTTTGATGCAGAAACGTCTGGGTGGCGGGTTTAAGAATGAGGAATATCAGAGGTGTACATACGATACGGGGCAGTGTTATTTTTTTTCTACATTTCAAAAAAACGGAAAGCCGAGATAACCCTTTTTATGTGCTCCATGGCCATAATGGCAGTGACATATAGACCTGGAGAGAGTGAGATAATACAGTGAGAAATAAAGAGTGCATGAGTTATTAATATATTGACAAGCAACATGACAGGAGCGTGTTCATTACCAGGAAAGGCCCTCCTGTGGAAACAGCGGGTGGGGCCGGGGGGACCCGATTTGGGACAAAGGGGCCATATCAAGAACAAAGCTGTGAAAAAGGTCATAGGTATATAACATCATTTGAATCCCAAAGGAAGCATACTGTAAGAGGAAGTACAAACAATGGATTTATTTTCCATTCATAACTGAGAAGCCTTTTTTGCTGTCACTGTTTTTGTGAAAATTTGTGAAATCACAACAACCTAGACAACCCAACCTAATCTCAATATAAGTAACCCCCCTTCCCCATCCAACTTTTCCAGGGATGTCTATGTTCTATGTCTATGATGTCATCATTATCCATAGTGCTTGCTGTTTATAAGCATGCATAATTGCTTTACATGCAGATACACTGGATGTATACATTGTGCGCTTAGCAGAACTGTACTGCAAAACTTTATTATAATGATTCTCTGCAGAATCAGAAATAAAACGTAAGTTTTTTCTTTATTAAATTATGTGCGTACGTCTGTCAGTGTGTTTGTGTATATCAAAATGATTTATTTTCTCAACTTTTAAAGAGAAAGCCTGCCCTCTAGTGACCAGTTACTCTTACAGCGTACGGATACAGACAATATAATTACCAATAATAATATCCTAATAATATATTATTCCCGCTTTGGGTTATTTTGATATCGATTATTTGCGCTTCACTTTATTTTACAACTCAAGGAAAATGCTACGAATGTGATTTAAAAAAATGTGGAAACAACATTGCAGTCAAGTACAATTACCCGACCTTTCCTGTGGGTGTCCGGACTGTTACATAGAAACATATCAACAAAGTAACAATTGAGCTGAAATTAAGTGGTATCAGAACTGTTATACAATTATTTATAAATTCAGTATTTAATGTGAAATGATAATTAAGCCTAATTTATTTTCCTTCTAGGACGTCTTCACATGTTAACTACCCACATTTGGGACACTTTGAAAATGGATCATATTAAATATAAAACTATTATAATTAATGTGTAGAACTGCTAAACCCGAAACTGGCTTAAATCTAGCAATAACAGACGAGGAACACATTCCCAGTTATATTCTTGTGTTTGTTGTTAAACAAAAGTAGGTGGTGTTTCTTAGTAACAGCGAGCTCACAAGGTCACGGGTCGAAAAGAATGGAATTAAAGGTAAAGACTTGAGAACATATGAATTGTGAAAATGTTGCCTTTGCATTCAAAACGTGTACATGACTATACGCACAACCCACAAATGGCGTAATATCTTTGCAGGAAATCAATGATATTTTAGAAAGGTGTGGCATTAAAAGGAACATCGATGTCAGTCAACTTTATCTTGCCAAGAAGTAAGTTTATAACTCCGATCTAATCTATTTAAACGGATTCGCGATAATGTTTGTCAATAGATACATGTAGGCTAAGTATGTTTAATAGCTCATTGAAAATGTATTTTTTTATTACAGAGGAATTATCACTGTCCCAGATTTGTTACGATTTCCCATGCTGAGACGCTTATGGCTGAATAACAATAAGGTGTGCATTATTTTGTCCGATTATAAATACAATACATTTATATACATTAGCCTACAATAAAACAATTCCATGTCATAATTGCAGTGTTTCATTTTCTTGAAAAAAGAAAATAGTTGTATCATATTTTCAGCCTCTACAACATGTCCAGGGAAGACTGCAACATAATCAAGACAAATGGGGTTTCCCCAACATTCTTTCAATTGTTATTTGAATGTTTGCAATATTTGGCAATGGGTGAAACGCATGTAAATACCATATACGCAAACAATTATGGTCGGAGAGTGAACCGTAATCAAATTAGGCTCAATTTAAGGAACAATTAATGCAACTTCATTGTTAAAAATAAAGGAAGATTTCTGATATTTCCATTCAATTATTCAGATCAAGACGATTTCCTGTCCAACAATCAGTTGCTGCTTGACTGAACTTTACCTACACAACAATGCAATTACCTCCATCTCAGGTATAATATGTAAGATAACAGTAGTAGAACTAGTAGCTGTAATGATAATAATAATACAGTTATAAAGGGCCTTTCACCATCTCAAAGCACTTTCCAGTGAAGGGTGGAAGCTCAGGTATTGGAGGGGGGGGGTTGGGGAAATATTCAGGTAATTATGATTATTAATGTATATTTAATTTGGCACCATTAAAAAAAAATGTGTGTCATGACAGACATTTTAGACATGTGCGTGTGTGTGTGCATGCATGCTTGCGCCCATGTGAGTGCAGGTGCCTGTTAGCAAGAATAACTGTGCGTGCACATATGTGTCTGTGTGCATGTGTGTTTTGGTGAGGAATACGAAGACATTCCTGTGATGGCCTTGTATTTCTGCATTCTTCACTCACAGGAGCCCTAAGCCACCTGACCTGCCTGAAGATTCTTTTCCTGCACAACAACCAGCTGAGGAGGCTGGAGGAGTCCGTGAGAGAGCTGAGGAGAATGCAATGCCTCCACACCGTCAGTGAGTGATCGGAGTGTTCAAGTGGATCTATCAGAGACTCAGTGAGTGAGCAGAGTTTCAGTGTGAGGCCTCTCGCGTGGTCTAGTGGTTTCAACGTCCGACGCTTGCCACGGCGGCTGGGGTTCGATTCCCCGGCCGTGCCAGAGTCAGCTCTGGCCGGGAGCGCACACCGGGGGCGGCAATTGGCTGTCCGCCCCAGGGAGGGGGGAGGGAAGCCGACAAGACATTCGCTGTGCACAGGAGTGGCTCTGGGGTGCTGGAGTTACGGTCGACAGCATGACGAGTGCCGTCTCGGAGGAGACGATACTTCGCCTTTGTCACAACCGGTCACGGGGTAAGGCAGTGAACTACGAGGGAGGGATTGACCTGAAAATAGCGGGTGTAGTTGGTTATCAAATTGGGAGAAAAACGGGAGAAAATCAGAAAAAATTTTCTTTTTTAAAGAGTATCAGGGTAACTATCAGAAACTCAGTGAGTAGAGTATCCGTGTGAATCTATCAGACTCAGTGAGTCGCTGAATAGTGTGAATTTAGCAGAGACTTACAGTCTGTGAGTGTAAATTTGTTGACTTTGCAGGGTTTCAGTGCAGATCTATCAGCGCAGCTGAGTGAAGTAGTATTCAGCCAACTGGATTCTGAAACTGCGAGTTGTGGATTCGAATCCTTGTTAAGACACACCTGTTATACTATTGAGCTAGATACTTTACCTCAATTGCTCCAAACATACACCCTGTAAATCATTATCATTGTTATCACTGGCAATTTACAATGTATGAACACAGCATGAAAAAAGTTAGTCAGTTTTGAAACAAGTTTTGGGTTATTCAACTGTTGATGAATATACACTTTTGCTGGAGTCCCATTCTGGAAATTCCATCGATCACTTCAGCAGCAGCTGAACTCCACACCGTTATTCTCTGGGGATAGGCAACAAATTTGCATAGTTTCATTTCATGACAAATATTATTTTGTCTGCAGCCTCCAGCTGCTCTTACTCATTGTCCTTGAAGAGTTAGATGTTAACGAAAGACTTTATAAATTGAACACATCAAAATGTAAATTAAATTAAATGTTTAATTAAATTAAATCTGTAAATTTATGACAAATAACTACTCATAATAATAACTAATAACTACAGATGCCTCAGACTGAGACGGTAAGATTTCAAGATGTTAAATTGCCGTGTTGATCCTTGATCCAGATCATATCGTATAGAACGCCCAATGATACAGCCGACTCTGAAATGCACCAGTTCTTATTCATCTTGTTTCGAGATAAACTGGCATGGACAACTTCTCCACTATGCCTGTGACACACACGTACACAAAGTGACTGATGGGTGGAATGTATAATAGTTATTGCAATGTTGAGTATGAAGCAGTCTAGTGCATCTACTATAACAAAGTATTTATTTCCAGATTTTTCCTGAACCCCCTCACATTAGATCCTCAGTATCGTCATTACGTGGTGCATCACTTGCCATCTCTTCAAATATTGGATAGAAGAGGTAGGTTCTCTTCATCTAAAGTTAGATTCCAAAATGAAAATATAGCACTATGCTCAAGGGTGTCATGCATATACAGCATGTGGAACTTAAGGAAACAATTTCAAAGGAGGTATACTAACCTTCATTGTAAAATGAAAGTTAAACTAGGGAATGCTCTACGTTATACGTACTATAAGGAGAGTTGGATGACGGTTAAATACACACCTTGTTTGGAATAAATGTGGACTTTTGTCAGACCTAAAGGCAAGCTTTTCTTTTCAGAGGTGAAGCAGCAGGAGAAGAATACAGCATTTCACCTGTACAGTCCAAAGAGACACCGTGTCCTACAGTCTGTAGCTTTTGGGAGGCGGGCAGAAGCTGCTCCTCTAACCGGAACCAGTCCTTTCCATGTGGAAAGAGCCAGAACGTCACATGGTGATTGAATTGTATGTGTAGTATTGGTATAATGAAATACTGGCAAGAGCATCTACTGCTGAACAGCAGCCAGAGGTACTGGATCAGTGGTAGCAATATTTCCCACTCTGGACTTTACATTGAGTTTTCACTTAACATGTTTAGACTAGTAAAACCAGTACACACCGAGCCATCCGCACATATGATCTCTCAAAGCATGCAATAACCTCCCCTTAAAAGCCCAACTTAAATAAGATTAATTTAGACCAATTTACCTATTCGACTTTTTAATGAATAACTTTCACAAATTTAAGACACATCAGCCCCCAATAGTTCAAAACACCAACATTGATCCTGTTTCTACATTTTCTGTAATGTTTCTCAAAAATGTTAAATAATTACTATAAATACTATTTGCATATTAGTTAGCTATGCAAAAATATAGATACGTGATCAGTTCATTTACAGCGATAAGGAATTACATTTTATGGGAATTTACTATGCAAGATTAGAAAACCTTCCTCTGAATACTTTTCAATTCTTCAAATAAAATCCTACTTCAAACCTCACAACAAACTGAATGATACAAGTGAAATAGTTGGATTTGTTAGCAACACGTTTATAGACACTAGAGAAACAACTCAAATAGTGGTCCATTGCTCATGTACTGTGATTGATTTATGATCAAGGGTATTTTCACATACGTCTGTTTAAGTGACCAGATATTAGTTCACTATAAAATTAACACTAGGCTGAAAATGTGTGTTTTATTGCTTTTTAAATAATCAAATAATTTTGTTTCCTTGGAAGAGGTCTCGGACCACAAATTCCTTTTCTACTCACATTGTTTTGGAAAAGCACTCATCCTGACAAAAAATATAATTTAATTTAACCAATATTCCATATTATAATCTAAACAGTTATCACTTTCTTTCTATCAATCTGTATTTGTTCCAAACAACACATGACAAAGAAAAAACAACAACCTGTCCTATGAACAGTGACCTAAAACAATAAATGAAAAAAGAAAACAAGTTGGGTTCACAAATGCATTTTGGTTTCACAGCATCAGTGTGGCATACCAGGCAAGGAACCAGGCTTGTAAACAGAGAACAGGTTCAGTCCACAGATGGGGACTTGCTGTTGTACTCTTGAGCAATGTACTTCATCTGAACTGCTTCAATATCCTGCTGCAATACCCTCCAGTATAAACTAATGAGAAAAAATACAATGTACTGTATGTGTGTGGCCTTGGATAGGGACATGTATAAATAACCTAAGACAACATCTTTCTTATGTTGATTACACAGGGCAGGTCATGTTCACAGGTCATATAGCTAGTCTGCTGTACTGACTGCTTGACAGAGCCTTTCCCTCCTGGAAAAGACAACGCAACGATCCTCCGCAATGAACGGAAATATGGGAATACAGCCAATCCAACAAAAAAAAAAAACTGACAGACCTCTACAACAAATTAACTCTATAGACATGTTTATTGGTTATTGGATATCCACGCATTAAATATTGTCCAGTACTATAATTAATGTTTTTATGCCAGTCACCAGAGACATTTGCACATTTAATGACAATGATCATGATTGTCTATTTTTCTTATTTCCATTGATGTAGAGCTATTCCAAATCTACAGAATCACAAGGTCATGATTATAGCTGTGTATCTTTGTGCCAATGCATTTCACATGATTGAATTTTCAATGATGACTAGGCCAAATAAGAACAATTAAGTTAATGAACAGTCAGTGAAAATATATGGAAAAGTAATGCAGTGGCTTTGTCTTTGGCTTTCATACATCGATGTACATGATCAAGTATTTATCCTCTCCCTCATGTGTGTAAAGTTACTTATGTGTCTATGCAAGAACCTGCAAATATCAACCAAATGGTTCACCTTCAAAAGGGGCCAGTAAACTGTCATTACATGCGGTCCTCAAGAAGATAGACTACCACAGGAAAAAGGCACCCAAGGTACCCAACCCAATTTACATTGAAAAATGTATCTAACCATACTCCGTTCAGCAGACAAGACCAAAGAAAATGGAGTGAAAATACCATTATACTAAATTATTGGCTACATTTACCAATCTTTAAGCCACTAATGTGTAAAAGAAAGTGGAAAAAGTCAACCAGAATCACTGAGCAGAGACAATGTTCATTCTGCTTGCCTCAGACCTTCCCTTGTGTCCAGGTGAGTTGCAATGCTTTGGTGCCAATTTTCCATCCGCACTCTGTAACAAACCCTTGCAGTGTTCCGTACAGTAGTGAACAGTCTGGAAGCCTCAGGGTGTCCGGTATGCTGGGTGTGTTCTCTCAGGTTGTGATCCAGCAGCCTGGATGGTTTTGCTGTTCGGTGCAGGCCAATAGTCCTCCGTGGGGCTACTGTCGCACAGGTGAGTGGAGATTAGTGGGCAGGACTCAGTCTCCATCCGGGTGGACTCAATCCTGATTGGCTGGCTGGGGATCAATCGGGTCTGTAGGACCAGCCTGGGGGTGGGAGGAGCCAGAGGGTGATCCCTCCCCTTGTTCCACAGAGAGGTCCTGCAAGGAGATGCTCGCGTCCTCTACTGCCGTGTTGTCCTCAGCTGGGGGAATAATGCCACAGAAGACACATGCTCATGGAAACTTGCACCATTTAAAATACTTTCTATATTCATATACATATACATACATAAAATTAAACAGAAACATTAGAAACAGCCACGCGGAGGTTGAAAGTTTGCCAGTTTCCCTCAGAACAGCCTGAATTCAGGAGGGATTGCATACCATTGTGCTCTTTTTCCACCAGTTTGGCTGACTCCTCCTCCTGCATTTCCCTCTGTTCCTGAAGTTTCTTGCAAACCTTCTTGTGTGTGAACCAGTGGAGCTTTTGGCAGGCTTGGTCACAGTAAATCACCTGGGAACACAAACAGTGACATGAGAGAGAGGTGGGTTTCACAGACCAGTTGCTTACACACTACTACCTCATAGTGAGGGTGCGCAATGATAAAATAAATGTAAAGACAATCGCTAGTTGCAACAACAGAAAAAACACCTATACAATGAAAGAGTCATGACAGGAGAGTCAACAGAATGAGTGTGTGTTGTTTATGTCTTCATACACAATGCACTTTCCTCTAATTGGTCTAAACTCTCCATGACAACTGTGCCGTGTCTGTATTGTGTCTGACGAGAAAAGCAAAGTGGCCATCATTTGGGTTGGGAAAGAAAGCAGGGTGGTGCTGGTACCATTTTGCAGATGGAGCACCTCTTCTCCACCCCCTTCTCCCCACAGGTGGTGCAGAACTCAGCATCCATGAAGCCCACCTGCCCCGTGATGGCCTGGGTCAGAACTGAGAACGCTGTGGGGTCATTACCCTGACGTCAAGGGAGAAAGAGTTCAAAATCAGCAGGAAGGTGGAAACTTTGTCATGGACTGTCCACAGAAACCATCTTGGCTCAAAATATTAAAGCAATAGATCAACATAGATTTTCTGATCCAAGACTTATTTAAATAATGGTAGTAGATGACATGCCACACCAACATGCTGAAGAAAAAATGGCATTGTTAAATGTTTTAAAATACAACCAGAGAGCAAAGCAGACTCACAATCTCCACGGGTGCAATACTTCGGACCAGCTGCTGAAGCAGGGTCGCATCACAGTACGGAAACTTCCGAATACATTCGCGGATAAACTTCTCCTGATACTGTGGAAAACCGTCACTGTCGCGTCCTTTCAACAAGCTGCGAGAGGGAGACCATTCCAAAAATACCAGTGTTTTACTGCAAGCATGTTCAGGTGGAAGGTTTCATCTGCATACAAATTAGACAGTGGGATATGCAGTACGCCACTTACTGAAAAGATTCAAAAGCCAACCGTCTATCAATGGAACAGGCCGTCATACTTAAATATCAAGCTTATGGAAAAATGCAGCAGGGGTGAATTTGCGGTTATGGCACTACTACTAAATGTCAAGTTAAAACTTAACTGAATGTCTCCGCCCTGCTAATGCAGCAGAGGACAGCACTGCGATGCAGCAGCCTGAAAACCCCAGAATGCAGACCTCTTAATGAGTCCATCCAGCTTGTCATCTCGCTCCTTAAGGAAGGCCTGGCACTTCTGCAGGATGCAGCTGATGTAGTGCATCTTCATGGCCAGCACCTCGTTCATGTCCTGCTGCTTCACACACTTCTCACAGATCAGGTCCATCACCCGAAAGCACTTCTCCATAGCTTCCACATCCAGTAACAGGGGGTTCTCCTTCACCAACATCACCATCTGAGAGACAGAGAGAAAGAGAGACACGGACAGAGGGGTGAGAGAGTGATAGAGAGAGAGAGAGAAGAGATAAAGGGGGTGAGAGAGGGGACACTAACATGTCACCATCCATACGATTCGCTATCAGAGAGGGGAAAAGAATGAGGCAAAGCTCTAACCACACTGATACGACGCAAGCGTGCAAAATAAGGCCATCTGTGCCCACATAGATATAACACAGTGCAAAAGGAGACAGGCTGTGCGCACACAGATATAACACAGGGCACAGAATGAAACGGGCTGTGCTAACTGATAAAACACAGGGCACAGAATGAGGCAGGCTTCGTGTCAGAATCAATACCTTGACAGGGTTAAGGTTGGTGCTCATGATGATCTTGTGCAGAGGTCCTGCCAGTTTCGGAGGTAGTTTAGGCTCCTTTTCTAGCCCCTGGGGCTTTGTGTAATACTCCAGTCTCGTCCGGGAGAAGAAGTTATTGATCACTGTCACACAGTCATGCTGGCCTGAAAGGAGGACAAATTATATGTTAAGAGTGAGATAATATGGAGCAGGGGGTTTGTTGTTATATGATCACAATAATTTTATGATTTGGGCATATACTGTAGTGTGCAGTACAACGCACCAATTCCATCAATTTTTTGTAAAGTTACTACTGTGGGAAAGAGACACTTAAAAACAACAGTGTGTCCTATTTCACCCAATACCTGTGTTGACAGTTGCTAGTATTATCAACACAACCAAAATCAACAGTCTCTCACTTCACTGGCTTTCCGTACGCCTTTGAGTAAACCATTTTTATTTTATAATATATAATTATAATCCAATGCAAAAATTGGCCACGTACGTTTAAAGGGTTGCCATTCAACATGCACAATTCCTTTGTACAGTTATTTCCCCATGCCTTTGAACCACTTCACAGGAAGGGCATTGTATTTAGAGTTACAAACTACATGGAAAAGAGTTGAGTACCTGCATGGATAATCAAGGATTTGTGTCCGTTTATTATTAGCCTATTAACAAATGCATAAGCACTTAAATGAACAATAAATGAACAGAAATCAACGGCTTAGCTAGCTACTTGCACTCAAAATAACAATGAATCCCTCATTATTCCCACAACGGATGGTTGCTTCTTTCCAATGTTTGTTTCTCTTGCCTCTTGTAAAGCAGCCTGCACCTCTCCACCATTCTGACTGTACAAAACACTGCATTTAATTCTCGCTTTTGTTGTAAAGCTTTAAGTTAATACCTTGCTCCACGTTACTGGTCTGACTGCTATGCCCTCGCTGCTACCTCAACCACCACCCCTGCACTGTCCAGACCGCTACTCTGTCCGCTGCTCTACTGCTCTGTAATCGAGGGCCCCTCTTACCCACAAACGCAGCCATTTGAGCTGCAGTGCGCCCAACGGAGTTCACCACATCCGTCTCGGCCCCAGCATCCAGCATCATCCAGGTGATGTCAGTCTTTCCTGTGGGCCGACAGTGGTAAACAGTGTGTGTGTGTTATCATTAGATGCTGTAAGTCGACCTGAGGCCTCGCACTGACAGTACACCTGTGCATAAGGCTGTGAGACCTACCCGAGAGCCCGGCGAACATGAGGGCTGTGTAGCCGTGCTCGTGCTGGTTGCAGTTGACGTCGGCCCCATGCTGCAGCAGCAGTCTGCACATGTCGGCCTTGCCCTTGTACGCAGCGTGCATGAGGGGTGTCATCCCGTACTGAAGAATGGAAGATTCAAGAAAGAATGCAGACATGCCATGTGAATGTATACTCTTACTGTTTTGCAGGATATGTCTTGCAACCTATGAGTTTATAACTGCAAAGACACAATATATAGCATGTAATGCAGTAGTTTAAAGTTAATTTAAACAGCAGTGGTGAATGTTTAACCCATTGTCCCAAACAAATTATAGGGAAAAAATACCTTGTATGTCATTGGATGTGTTAATGGAAGACAGATTGCATCGTTCTTTACACCTTCTGTTATACAGTGGATATAAAAGGTATCCACCCCCTTCAGTATTTTTCATATTCTTTTCCTCAAAGATTTGTCTACAGCTTGCTCCATCCATTTTGCCCTCTATTTTGCCAAGTTTTCCAGTCCCTGACACAGAGAAGTGTCCCCATAGCTCCAACCACCATGTTTTACAGTAGGGATGGTGCTCTTGGGATGAGAAACAGTGTTAGGCTTGCACCAAACATAGTGCCTATAGGCCTCCGTAAAACAAGTTTTGGAGGACAGCTTATTCTAGGACTAGTTTTTTGAAAATAAAACATGAATAATGCCAGAGGGGGTGAATATTTTTTTATACCCACTGTACCTGCCATCTTTATGGTTTGTAGGTCAAAAAAGTTTGTAAGTACTGAAAATCAACACAGCAGGATACAGGGGTCTGCTAAACATGCAAAAAGGCTATGATAAGAAAACTATGATACTTTCCCAATGAATAATAAGCAGAGACAGAAGGCAATTGTAGGAAAAGCAACCACATCTGATTCTGACAGAAGGATAGACAATCGAGAACTGCTGTTTTTAACTATTCTGCTCCCTTGCAAAACAGCACCTGGAGAAACCTGTATGCTACATCTAGTGGTGCCTTGTTATTATCAGCAGCTTTTAAGTGCTACGCCCGCCTCTCATGTCTTGGCCATATGTCCACAACACAAAAGAAAACATATGTTCACTCAGAGTGTATGCATTGGTTTACATAAGAGGCAGTCAACAGTTACAGAACTGGCTCGTTTTACATCATACTGGATAACGCTAATTGTTTAAAAGCCTGAATAAAGATAAAGAATTGGAAGCTATATATTTATTAAACATTTGGATGAAGAAAGAAAACAAATAAAACTTTGGCTCTTGTCTATAGTGGCAGGGCAATCAGCAGTTATACTAATGCTATATAAAAGACTTAATGAAACCTTTCGTGACCTCACACCTAATATAATTATAAATAGGGTCCTGCACAGTGTGGCTGGTAAAATATGTGCCGATTAAATAGACAATGTCGTTCGATCATTTTATTGTGCAACTATATTAACCTGCATCTTGCATTCATTCAAGCTTCGTTCTTACCTCATCCAAACAATTGACTCGTACATCCTTGCATCCCAGTAACCGTGAGGCTTCCTGAACATTCCCTAATAAAAACACAAATCCTAGCGTAAACCGGGTGATATACAATTAACTAATCGTGAGGTATTAACCTGTATTATACTTCGCAGTAGTGTTGTGGACGGAAATGATGCTCAACAAAATTGACAAACATTTCAGAGAGAGAAAACCAAGTTACCCATGTCACTAATAATGGAATTGCCAGCATGACACTATCTAGGGAAAGGTCCCAAGGCAGCGTTTAATATAAGTATAGTTATGGGTGGCTCGTTTTATTGTGCCTGAAATGTTCAACTGTGATGACACCGCAACACACAGTTTACATGTCTAAAACATATTTGAATTATCCAGATCACCAGCCATGCACACTTAGTTCACCGAAAATTAACCAACAGTTACATAACAGCTAAGGAGCAACTCCTTCAATCTCTTCGTTGCACATTTGTTACTATGCAGCTAGCTAACGTTTCCTTACAAAATCGAACTAGCTAGTTGGCCAACTAACTTGAGCAAATATCAAGATTACTCACCAGCTAGCTATACATCTCACTGAGATAACCTTCCGTCAACACGGTTAACGTTATCAAGCGACTTTATTGTGTCAAGTGGAAGCTGGCTAGTTAACGTTACCAGTTACTAGTTTAAAAACTAGCTAGAAAATACATACAGGAATGCCAATATAGCTAGCTAGCAGCGTGTTAGTAATTATAGCGAATGATGCCAAGCAATAAACTAACAGTTAGTTAATCTAATTTACACCCACCGAATGTGCTAAATAGATTAGCTAGCCCTTTTGAATTCTAGCATGCTACCTAGCCAGTTTACGTCAGAACTGGGTTGATTTCTAGCCACCTATATTGATCTAACAAGCGAACCAGTTGTAGTTACCCGTTTATCTTGTAGCTACTCAGAGCTATCTTGCTATGCCAGCGAATTATCGAAGCTAAATCGAAATGTGTAGATTAAGAACCAGTTAAGTGAACGTGGCGATATACGATGACACGATGTCGCACATGGCCTTTCAGCGTTAGTGCTAGTTAGCTAGCCAGCTCGTCTACCATGACAAAGATTTCAGAATCATGTAAAGTCCTGTGTATGTGTTCCCCCCCAAAACGCAAAGCATTACATTACAAATATCCATCTTATTAACGGTTACAACTTCCATGTAAGCAAGTTACTGTAGCTCACGTTAGCTAAATACAACTAGCTAGCTACAATTAAATTAGCTAGCTAAATTGCTAACGTCATACAGAAATTACCTGCTGCTATAACCTGGAATAACTCCTTCTCAGCGGCAGAGAGATCTCCCTTCTTTGGAGAGGCCATGGTGCGCTGTCCGTTGGCTTGTCTTCTATTTTTAATTTGTCAGACTGTGATAATTTGGGGGAAAATATTAGCTAGCTAGCTAGCTTGCAGGTCATCTAACAAGCTACGCAAAAATCACGCCATCCCCATTCACCGGTTCAACTGCAAACGGAGACAGTTGTGCCTTCCCTTGGAATCTACCACTTCACAAATGAAGGGGAGGCGTGGTCTGATTTTTTGTAGTATACAAATATTTCGACTTGTTTTTGTTAAATAAAAATCATTTATGAAACATAAGTCTAATGATAATGTGCATTAGTTATTTATGAATTAAATTATATGCCCAAATTGTGTTCAAAACTATTTAATTCAATGTGGCTCTCCCCATTTCCCAACATTTTGAATGATGTCCGATATTTACCCTGTAGGCTCTTCACTGCTCGTTCGAACTTCTATGTCCTGTCCCTGATTTTTAGAGTTGTGAGGTAAAGTAAAACAAGCCTGCCCCCTCCCATACTCACCAACAAGGAAAGCCTGATAATAGCCCACACTTTGCTGTTTCCTGTGATAGATTATACCTCTATTTGATTAAGGGATGCACTCACCTGGATCTTTTACCTATAGTGATGCTCATCTGTTGAGCAACTGTGAAATGTCATTTGGTCAGAGGAACAATGCTTTTAAAAAATGTTTTAATTATAATTTGTTTCTGATTTCTGCCCAGTTTTTCTCCCAATTTGGTGGCCAATTGTACTTTTTATTGCTTCAATTCCCCCTCCCCAACGAGCCCGCCACCCACAACCAGCCACTATCCCCGGACCTGCAATGAACCGCTTCCTTAGAGACTGAACTTGCTTATTTGTCTTTGCCCACAGGGAAGATTTCTGTGCTCGCGGTGAGCTCGTGCCGGCTTCCCTCCCCCTGGGGCGGACAGCCAATCGCCGCCCCCGAGCATGACTCGCGGCCAGAACCCCAGGCACAGTGGGCCCCCAAAGGGACAATTCTGATGCAATCGTTGAGTAAAACACACTAGCAGAATTCTGCTAGCACCACACACACACACACATCGGGTGAGCAAGTGGTAATCTTGGCTGCGTACAAAATCTTTGCTATACTGAAGTGAAGTCATTTTATGTACAGTAGTTCACCACTTTTATTCAGTATTATACTGAATCAGATTGTAAAAAAAAATACAAAAAGTCAGATTCAGAAAAAATACTGAGGTCATGACCTCAGTGTCCTCAATGGTAGATACGGCCATGTCAGTGGCGACTGGTGGTGTCCACAACAGGTGAAGCTGAGGCCCGTGGGTGGGGGCTGATCGGACCTTGACCTTCTCTGATGCTCCGGTGATAATGCTGCTGCTCTGATGATGTTATGATGATGATGGTGATGACTTTGTGCTCACTACCCCTGATGCTGCCTGCCTGCCTCACTACTGCAAAATAGAGATTATCCTCATATTAAAAGCCTGACATCATATAATTTAGGACAATCCTACCATCTTCATTCAATAACATATTTACAAATTGGGGGCTGACCTCCTCTGCTGCTCTGGTGATATGGTTGCTCACTGCCCCTACTGCTCTGATGATATGATGATGATGATGATGATCTCCTTTATTTCCTAACAAAGTGCCCTATAGTATCAATCTCACAAGGGTTTTTCTCAGACTTCACAATCTTCAATGTCAAGCATTTAGCTAGCTAGCCCGGTTCAGTTGAAACATGAGAGATGAGACAAACTCTTTGCTGGATAACGTTAACTAGTAGCTAACTTTAGAACAAAACCGCAGCTTATTATTTGAATATACCGACTTTCTTCTAAAACGTCATGCTAACTAGCTAGCTTGCTAAAATCTCATGTTTGATCTGAACCGCAAACGTCAGCTAGCTCACTAACGTTAGCTAAACTAGCCCAAGCAAGTTAGCAGATTGACAAATCAAAGCAATTATCTAACATTAGCTAGCTACTATGGCTAAGTTTCAAACTACAAGAGATCAATTTAGATTAGAAATGATTAACAGTTCAATTAAAATACCGAATGACAATAATAGAGAAATAAAGGCCAAATAACGCATCTGTTGACAACCTCAACTATAACAGACCTCACTCTCCAAAAAGTATTGTGCCCAAGCCGCAAATATTGTAGCTATCTAATCCAAGGCCGAAATTACCATATATATTGGGGGGGACACATCCCCCCCAATATTCAGATATGCTCAAAATGTCCCCCCCAATATATAGCCTAGCTGATATAAAACATATAAATATCCCCCCCAATGTTGACTCCATGGTTACGGCCTTGATCTAATCTATTGGACAGTGATGAGCCTGATCCTGATTGACGCAGGCATGTCAAAATCTGATTGGACGTACGGCTCGGAAACTTGGCTTCCAGGCGCGTCAATAATGTTCAATTAAATTCTTCAAAACCTATCACATGTTATTCTATTAAATACAGTAAGTCCATAGAAACCCAGAGACAACTGCGACCGGCCAAGGTTCCACTGACAGCTTCTAACGCACAACTCACGGCCCGTGTCCGAATCCGGCCCGCCACGTCATTTTATGTGGCCCGCGAGAGTTTAAAAGGCATATCGTTAGCCTCATACGATAATTGCCTTAGCCATTTTTTTGCCAAATTGAGATTTCTGCCTAAGTCACCTTATTTTGTTACGCAGTCGTTGTTGTTGTTGTTGTTGTGTTTATGTATTGTTGCAAACTTGTTGATACACCATGTGGAACTTATTTTCAAAATATAAATTAAAAACTCTTACACAATTGCTGGAAAATGTGTTTTTTCTCATTTCCCAACAATCTTGAAAAATGACTTGGGCAACTATCGTATGAGGCTAATGATATGATTGTCGTAAAATAAATGTCTATGTTGCTTTACAGCGTACAGTGACCATAAACTACATCTCCCACAATGCATGTCCCGCGAAATGACGGCATCCTGCCGCTAGATTGCAGTGTTTCCATATCGGTGTTTTACGCGGTTTTTTAAAACGGAGTTGAAAAAGATCTACAAACAATCCCAAAATGTCCAAGAAGAGAAAAATTGATGCAGAGGGAAGGCAATTTAATGAAAGATGGGAAAGCGAATACATGTTTGTGCTTCAAGGACAAAAACCGGTAGGCCTATGTCTTCTGTGTTACGAGGCAGTGTCGGTGATGAAGGAATACAATTTACATCGGCATTTTGACACCAAACACGGAGCCAAGTATGCTCAATTTAGCCTCCAAGAAAAACATCAAATTGTCCAAGAATTAAAAGGCAGACTGCAATCGCAGCAGAATATGTTTACAAAAGCTACAGCCAAAAATGATGCAGCAGTGAAAGTTAGCTTTATTATGGCTGAAGAAATCGCCCGATCTTCCAAGTGTTTTTCAGAGGGTGCATTTTTGAAGCGGTGCATGCTAAAGGTATGTGAGCAGGTGTGCCCCGACCAGATAGACTTTAAAAAATATCAGTTTGTCAAGAAACACCATCGCAGACCGAGTTAAGGAACTAGCAGGCAATCTGACAACACAGCTGGCCGAAGAGACACGCAGTCACCTGGCTTTTTCATTAGCTGTTGATGAAAGCACAGACAACACGGATACAGCGCATCTATCCCATTTTTATAAGAGGCGTGAAGGCAGACTTCACTGTCAGTGAGGAGCTCTTGGATGTAGCTGCCATACATGGGACGACGACGGGGAGGGACATTTTTAATGCGGTGGAGAGGTACGTAAGTAAAACTAAATTACCCTGGGAAAAGTTGATGGGGCTAACTACCGATGGCGCACCTGCAATGTGTGGAGAAAAAACAGGCTTGGTTGGACTAGTTAAAGAGAAAATGCAAAAAAGTAACTGCCACACACCTCTGATAACTTATCAGGTTCTGGAACTGGATGATATAATGACCACGGTCATGAAAACAGTAAACTTCATTCGGGCGCGTGGCCTGAATCACCGCCAGTTCCAGCTGTTTTTGAAGGAGGTGGGCTCGGAGCATGAAGATGTGCCGTACCATACAGAAGTAAGGTGGCTGAGTAGGAGCACGGTCCTCAAACGATTTTTTGAGCTTAGGGGAGAAATTGCTCTTTTCATGCAAAGTAAAGGAAAACCCTTGCCTGAACTGTCAGATCCAAACTGGCTGTGTGATTTTGCTATGTTGTGTGACATAACGGAGCATCTCGCCCAACTGAATCAGAGGCTGCAGGGACGCAAACAAGTCATCACGCAGATGTCCGACATGATCACAGCTTTCCAGTGTAAACTGCAACTATAGAAGTCCCAACTGGAACAGGACAATCTTGCCCACTTTCCTGTCTGTCAGAGCATCTCAGCCTCATTTCCCGGTGCTTTTTCATGCGCCCGGTTGGCTACCAAAGTGAACCGATTAATTAATGAATTTGATCGGCGCTTCTCTGACTTTAGAACACAACACTCAGGCTTTGCCATCTTTGCCAATCCTTTCACCGCCGACGTCGACAGTGCGCCCCATCTCCTTCAGATGGAGTTAATAGAGCTTCAAAGCAATAGTGGCCTGAGAGCAAAATTCCAGGATGCTGCAATCGAGGACTTTTACCATCTACTGCCCCCTGCTTTGATGCCACAGCTCCGACTTCATGCTGCCCGTGTTCTGTCCATGTTTGGGAGCACCTACCTGTGCGAACAGATGTTTTCAATAATGAATCTAAACAAGACCAAGCACAGATCACGCATCACCGATGACAACCTCCACGCTGTTTTACGGATTGCTACAGCACAAGACCTGAAGCCAGACATTGACGGACTGACCACGGGAAAACGGTGTCAGACATCCGGCCAGGACAAATAGGTAAGCATTTTTAAAAACCTGAATTAAAAATATAATAAAATGTATTTCAACCAAGAATAAGTACAGTGTAATATGTGTGCAATTTAATGGTTGTGCTTGCATTTTGTTTTGTGTTTGTTGTTATTTTCAGAACATGATCAATGGATGAGGATGGTGTGTGATATGGTGTCCTAGGGTGAGGAAGGATCTACTTGGTGTGTTCAAGGCCAGGCAGCATCACCTCATCAACTTCACCCAGAACGTGACCAATATAGTTGTGAACTGAGACAACCCTTATTGTTATTTTGAGTTCATTACATATACTACTTTGTATGTGTACATTTTACATTTTAGGCATTTTAGCAGACGCTCTTATCCAGAGCGATTTACACAGTTTACATTTCTTTACATACAATCCATTTATACAGCTGGATATTTTACTGAAGCAATTCAGGTTAAGTACCTTGCTCAAGGGTACAACAGCAGTGCCCCACCTGGGAATTGAACCTGCAATCTCTGAGTTACAAGCCCAGCTCCCTAACCATTACACTACACTGCCAGTCCAGCAATGTGTAGCAAGCTATTCAGTGTGTTTACAGGTGTATGTGTTCATGCAGCCAAATGTTTACTGTAATCGATCAGTTCGAACCATCTCTCATTAGTTGGATGTATGCCCTCTGCAAGGCTGTCTGCAGCCATTTGTTTTTGTAAAATGCCACATCTGTCACGCATGTTCTTAGCAGCTCACAATTATTTGTTGTACCATAGTTCTGCTCCTCTCAACTGTGGCAACTTTTGAACAAAGTTAATGTAATAACTTGTTTGATATTTGTCTTTGTTATTCACTTGAAAAGTTTGATCTTTGTTTGATGGAGTAATGGGGGTTTCTTAACCTGATAAATTAAAGGGATTTATGTTATAATAACACAGAGCAATGTGCTTACATATATTTTTACATTTATATAAATGCATGTACAATATTTGTATACTTGAATAAATAATAATCAAATGCAGAGACAGTTATTGAACAATATGTTAAGGAGCAGTTACATTTATAGTCTTACAGTTACAACCATAATGCTGATGTGGCCTGGGGTGAACATGAGTTTGAACTCCCCAGTACTGTAGGTGGCAGTATGCACTGAATTCTGTGATAATCGAGTCTACCTTTACACTTAAAGTGTAGCCACCAGCGAATTTACCTTGCAAAAGTGATGACACATGTCTCTCAAATACCCCCGAACTATATCATAGTAAGTTTGTGATCATATTTATTTGAAAACACATATGCATATTTGAAGTTAAAAAACTAAACTCAAGAATCTGCCAAATCTTCGTAAATCTACCCACAATGCAATTTATGTGACGTAATAGATAGAACACGATCTGGAGCTAGCTGCTAGTACTGCTAACTGCTAGCCATAGCAGCTAGCTAGCCAGCTACTGTGGGAGAATATATTCCCTCCACTGACCAAATTGAGTCTGACCAGGGCCTAGTAGCCAACCTGTGTGTCTTGGTCATTGGGCCTGTGCAGAGTCAGACTGTGTGCAAGGAGTGTGGCTACCATTGGGCCTATACGGAGACAGGCTGGGTGCGTGGAATGTGATCATGTGATCTAGCACGGAAAGCCCCTAAAGGTTTAAAGCTGATGCAGCCGTGTTTCGCAGCTGTATTCCTAATCAAACGCTTAAAAAGGTCTAAACTGTTATTTCGCCAAGAACACTGTCACAAGTCGATAAGAACAGAATGACGGAGTGGAAGCAGCTGTTCGGCACGCTTACGCCAGCCTAAGATAAAAGGATTCCTCAAACAAGCTAATGAAAATTCCCCCAATCAGAGAGAAGGGGTGTGTCTTGGCTGGCTTGAATGTAGGCAGGGGCAAAAGGGTGGCGAGCCAGCTGTGGGTACTCAATATACCAAGATAACAGAATGATGAGCAAAGCAAGGCTGGAGAGCCGGCCTTGGGAGTTCAAAAAGAGTACAGCGGAACCACCATTGTTTCCGGGTGTTTGGTGTTTGGGGAAACATGAAAGTGACCAATCATGTAACGAGTAAGAGGAGTATATAAGCTTCGTTGAAACAAAGGAAGAGTGGAGCGGCTTGCAGGCTGCTCCCGGCTTTGTTATTCCATCTGAATAAAGTCTAAACTTTGCAAGTCTGTTGTCGGAAATCTATTCTCTACTTTTGTTGGAAAATTGAGCAAAACGGGACTTAGAAAATAATTTGATTTAAGGACTTAGAAAATATTTTGAAAAGATGAACAAAAAATACTTTGAAAAGATTTTGAGAACCTGGAAAGACTGATTTTCCACGACATAATTTGGTGACCACGAAGGGACTCGGGAAAAAGTCCAGCCACCTGGAGCACCTGGGATTGGCGCTCTGACGCTCCCTGACGGAGGTAGGGGGATGCGGACACAACCTAGGCTGGCCAGCCAACACTAAAAAAATAATAATAATAAAAGGTTGTTGTCTGTACTCTCCCGGCCTTTGATGGGAATGTCGGAGAGGACTTTTCGAGTCCAAGGACTCAAAGTAGAGATTATGAGAGGACGGCATAAGATTTGAAAAGTCAATGTGTGATTGGAGCTCTGTGTGTGATTGGAGCGCTGTGTATGAGTGTGAGGCTTGAAAATTAACCTAGTAGAATAGGTGTGATTACAGGTTCTCAAGGCCGGTTATATTTACGATCTGCAGATCTGGGTTTCTGATGGTGCACAAAGGTAAGGAAAAAGATTTCCACGGGTCCGACGAAGGACGATGACGGGAGGGATAAGAATAAAGGGTGTGGGAGTCAGGGGGCAGTCGACGCCCTGGACGCTGGTTTTGCGTTGTATTTATTTTTACGCTTGTGTTTTTGGGTGTAGGGTTATACACCTACGTCTTTTTTATTTATTAGGGGTGTAGGGTTATACACACCTGGACGCAGGTTTTTGCGTGGTATTTATTGAGCGTAGGGATCGTGCGCTTGTATTTATTGGGTGTAAATTTATACACCTGGACGCAGGTTTAACATTGTATATATTGAGTATAAATGTACACGGTAGATGAATAGCCAAAAGTGGGAGAATTGGGGAAAAGGGTTTACAGGCACTCCACCATAGGCTACCAGATATTTTGTGCATAAATACTCGAGCAGGGAAAATAATAATAATTGAATACTAAAAAAGGGAGTGGGAAAAATAGCAAGAAATTGAAAAATTGGAAGTTATAAAAGATTTGAATTAGAGGGTACTAAAGTGTAGGAATTAAAATAATAGAGAAAGATACGGTGATTAAATATATTGGAAAATTAAGAGAAGAGCCTGTGAAAGAGGAGCAAGGGATATTATGGCATCTCCTGTCACAGAGCTAGGGAAATAATATTTGTATAAAACAGAAATAGGAAAATATTATTATATATTATCATTCATTTGAGTGATTAAGTGTGTGTAAAATTATTGATCCAACAGATAAGTTTGGCTCAAACTCCTTATTTGCTTGTGAACGTTAATAGGAAGCACAGAGACTTGGAGCGCTGCCCTGTTTATAGATTCAGAGAAGTGTAATATTATTAAAAGACTAAACTGATCCAAGTCAAACTTTTGATAAATTACCAGGTGGTAATGCGAAGTAAGATCCAGGTAGATTTTCAAGTGTTTTAGCGTTCTGGGGAAGTGGTTCGCTCGCATAAATGTATTTTTAAATTCTGTACTCGCGGGTGCCTGCAGCAGTTAAAAGAATGTCAGGAGGGGGCCTCGGAAGTAACAAGGAGTGAAGGCCGAGAGAAAGGGCCGAGAGGGCCGAGAGAAAAAGTGAATAAAAAATGTGAGTAAGAAGTAAGGGCAACGGCCCGAGAGGAAAAATAATGAAAAAATTATTTTAAAATAATAAAATAAAAACCTGCAGTGTTATTTTTATTTTTTCATTTGAGTGGCAGAATGGACAACAAAGGGAGCAAGGCGTCGTGTCTCCCGGATCCGCTGTCTGGACCGGTGAAGGTGATGTACGATAAATGAGGAATGATGGCTTTAGAGCAAGTGCCCTTATGGCACAGAAGGATTTAAGTATGTTTCCCTACTAACGGTACAGTGAACACAGAAAAAACTTAGTCATGGCAGGAGAATGTGGAAAGCATGAAGTAAAGTAAGAGATAAGGAAGT
This sequence comes from Aldrovandia affinis, assembly GCA_029706075.1. Taxonomy (NCBI): domain Eukaryota; kingdom Metazoa; phylum Chordata; class Actinopteri; order Notacanthiformes; family Halosauridae; genus Aldrovandia; species Aldrovandia affinis. The sequence continues at coordinate 10,764,911 of JAINUG010000008.1, forward strand.
GATTAATTGGGAGTGTGTTAGAAAGTATGAGAGAGAGAGACAGAGAAGCGGAGAGAAGAAACGAATATGGAAATAAAGAAGTGAGAAACTATTAGATGAACTTGAACTCCCCCTTTTCCTGCGCCAAGGAGCGATGCAGCGATAGATGGAGAAGAAGAACAGCTGCCCACAGACAGCCCTGCCCGCCGAAGAAAAAAGTTCTGCCGAAAGAGAAGCGGCCTGCTTCTCCTGACCGACCCCTGAGAGGAGGATGGCGCGCATGAGAGTGGGATCGCCACCGCCAGAAATTTCAGTGCCCACTGGTGGCTTGCCCGACCTGAGGGGACCACAAGATGACGAAAAGACGCGAGACCCCTGGTGTCCCAGATGTGGAGCATGCGGAGAGCGATGTCACGGAGTGCAGGAGCGGATCGCCAGGGAGGGCAGAGCCGTGGGAGTGAGGTGAGCGGCGGAGTCGGTGAGGGCAGAGGCGGCGGTGGGGGCGGCCCGAGCAGCAGGAGCAATGAAGGTGTTATAGTTGTCAGGAGTTTAGATATTTTGCTAGAAACTTCCCAAACAAGTGTGCAGAAGGTAACGGGACATTGACGCAGCAAGAAGCGGGCGCACACGGGCAGGAGTCAGGATCGAACAGCCGCAAAGAGCAAAGATCATAGGATGAGAGGGGGGAAAGACAGGAAAACACGCACCCCATACACAGAATATAAGGTTTTTAAAATTATAGTTAGCAACCACAGGACAGCCCAAGAATGAACCTTCTAGTCATGGGTAAATCGATATCTTTTTGATTAACAGCGGTGCTTCATGGTCTGTGATACAAAATGAGGCGTTGCCTAGGGCACCGTTATCAAAATTAAAATTAAAATTAAAAATGGCTATTGAATGTGACGAAAATGGGTTGTCAGTCACGTCACCTGTATAGGTACTATTGTAAATAGTTTTGGGGAATCCTATACAATTGATAGATTGGTATTACACATGGAAGTGAGATAACTTTCATTGCATCGCTTTATCCCTGACTAGATATTATATGAATATGAGTGTTTCTGGAACATGCCGCAAACAAATGAAACAATATGTTTAGGACTATATATATAGCGGACTGATGAATTCTGGTAAAGTAGAGTGAAGAGCAGAAATTATTATTTGAACAAATCAAAGTGGTTTGATTATCGAAAATTACCGAATGTGAATAGGAAGATGTGAGTTCTTAGGTTTGGGAAACGCAGCCTGAGAGGGAGTGATAATACCTATTGTGCATGTACAACGCTTTGAACCGTGCAGCACGCTGCTATTAACCAGACTACCTCATCTCAGATAAATCCTTGGAGATTATATGATGTTCCGCAAACACTCTGGGCTATGCGATTGTAGAAAAAGGAGAGGAGAGCTGGGCAGTAATAGAAATGCAGAAATGTCTTCAGCCTTGCTCAGCTCAGTAAGTGCAAAATAAAAGTGACATAGGGAAAATCACAAAAGCTCACTTGTTGTACCAAACCCTGTCACTCTGTTTTTCTTTTTTCAAGAGCAGTAAAATTCAAAGTGGTTCGCGGTGATTGATGTATGTGAGCATTTTTATTTTATTTTGATTTTTTAGTTATTTATTTATTTTAGTTATAGTATTTAGATATTAAATCTAGAGTAGAAGTGTTGGTTTGCATTTAAATTCAAATTGAAACGATGGACTTGGACTATCCGTCCGCAAGGATATGTCGACTCAAAGTGGAGTTTCTCTGCTGAATTAGCAGCAAATTTAGAGTGTTCGTGCCGTCCGATATTAATTTAATATCCAAGTGGAATTTACTTTTGTGTTCCTCTTCGAAAAAGGCCTGTGAAACAGATACCGGGGCATCAAAATGGCCACTGCATAGCTGGGCTCATGGACGATGCTGAAATAGTTCAACCACTTTCGGAATTAATATGGTCATGGTCACAAAATGGCCATGACAGAATACATGGAGTGGAGTAGTGAATCTTTGACAGCGTTGACTCGCCTGAAACAGGCATTTACTTTTTCTCCCTGTTTAGGTTTACGGAATTATACTTATTTGTATAAAAAATAAATAATAATAATAATCATTATAATAAGGGCAAATAAATAAAAATAAAATAAAAAAGATTTGATTAAGGAAAATAATGAACGAAGCGGGGCAGGAGAAATTTACTCGTAGAGTGGAATGGGGTAGTAGGCAGGGGATGGGTGTTGATATTGCATTTGAACCAATGGGGAGGGAACTGGTGCGGGCCCCTGCATTGGCATTACCTGATCATGAACAGCCATTTGATTTGGTTTTCTGAGATTCTCTGTGGCTCGGTTGGTGGAGTGTGGTGTTGGCAGTGCTTAGGTTGTGGGTTCGGTCCCCACTGGGGCCACATGTGCTGAAGGTATATGCGTTCGCTGCTGTGAGTCGCTTTGGATGGAAGCGTTTGCTGAGTGGCATATAGGCCAATTGTTTAATTGGCTGTTTAATTTGATGTTTAATTGGTGGTTTAATTTGATGTTTAATTTGATGTTTAATTTGATGTTTAATTTGATGTTTAATTTGTTATTTAATTGATCGGTTAATTTATTGGTTAATTGATTTGTTAATTTTATGTTTGTTAAATTGGTTTGTTAAATTGGTTTGTTAAATTGGTTTGTTAAATTGGTTTGTTAAATTGGTTTGTTAATTGGTTTGTTAAATTGGTTTGTTAATTGGTTTTTTTAGTTGATTTGTTAATTGATTTGTTAATTTATTTTAAGTTGGTGCCATTGCAACCTTTTCACAACTTTGTGTCAATGTTAGTGATGTGTATGTCACAACATTGTAGGAGCGCACTATAAGTGAAAATAATTGTATTTAATGTAATAACTAATAAGTGAAGCACATGGTATGGACCATTGTGCGTGAGGTCAGGTCATGACAACAATAAAAATAAGATAAAAAATATATGAAACAATTAATCAAGCAGGGTAAATTAGATCACCTGCAGCTGCTAAATGTGACTTATAAATGTTATGAAGTTAAAAATGGTTTGAGAAAGGTGGGTACCTTTTTTGGGGACTGGTGGAAATAAATGGGTGTGTGATGTAGCACACCCCTATAAGCACCCCCAGGGAGGTACCCAAGGAAGTGATACATCGCTTCAACCTAACTGTTTGCGAGTGATGTATGCAAATAGGCGAGTGACTGATATGTTCTGGATGTGTGGAACAGGAGTGTATAATGAGCTACCTATAAATTGGACAGGAGTTAGATAGGCTGTTAGCAGAAAAGGGAGGGGTGTGTGTGCTGTTTGTATGTTAAAGATGTTTGTATTAATTAAGTATACTGTTTTAAATTGGTGTGTTGTGGAATTAAATGGCATTAGGCAGGGGATTAGGCACCCCGAACCTAGTGCCAAACAGGCGGCGGCGGAATTGCAAAGTTCCGAGGGCACGTTAAAGACATTCTATAGTGCAGGGAGAGGACTGAAGGCCCCGTGTCTGATGAAGTATGAATGGACATACTGCCGTGGTACCGTCTAGTCGGCGTGGCTGTCGCATGTAAGTATGCAGGCAGTACGTGGTACGTGGATGACAGTCCACACCTAGCAGAGGGCGTAGAGACGACCTCTGTGAACAGGCAAGGCTGGTGAAAACGGTCAAAGTTTCTATACCCATAGCGAAGTGGGATAGGGATCAGACCGTCGGTTCCTAACCGGGTGGTTAACAGCCACTACGGGGTCCTGATTAGATGCAGGACTAGGGATCGCTATCGACTGGGTCACCGGCCGGTCGGATCGCAGATGGCATTAAGACCATGAGAGATGGCCGCCGCGTCCGGCTCAATGTACAGTCAGGCCACTATAAGCTGAAACCGAATGCGTTAGTAAGCGAGTAGTGCTTTCTGTGATCAGTGTTTTTGAAAAGAAAATACTGGGAAGCAGAAAGGCTGACGGTCCTTCACTCCGAGGAGTCGGGGGGAGAAGGAACTCAGCGGAAAGGGATCCAGCCTGAAGCTGCACCCTGGAGAGAGAGAAAGAGGGGGGCTTGAAGGATCAAAGTGTATTGTTAGCAACCAAGGGGGTAAACTGCCGGTGGATGTTAGAAGTGGTCAGCGGAGCAGAGTTACTGTGCTGCTGGGAGGTCACACAATTTGAGTGGAAAGGGATTAAAGCGCAAGTGGCCTCAATTGATCGGCTGGAGCAGCACGAGAATTCTGAACCATATGACCAGTGAACAAAAATGAACATGTATTATTTTATCATCTTTGTTTAAGTTTATAATCTGTGTTTTATTTTATAATTTGTGAATTATTTTATAATCTGTGTATTATTTCATGATTTGGGTAGTGATATTTTTCTGAGAATATGGGGGCAGCAGTTTAATTGTGATGGAGAGTGGGTCAGTGGAAATAGGGGCAGTAAGGTGAGAGAGACTATAAAGTCTCTAAGGGAGGAATTGTGGGAATTATGTCGTGGAAAATCAGAGTCTTTCCAGGTTCTCAAAATCTTTTCAAAGTATTTTTTGTTCATCTTTTCAAAATATTTTCTAAGTCCTTAAATCAAATTATTTTCTAAGTCCTTACATCAAATTATTTTCTAAGTCCCGTTTTGCTCAATTTTCCAACAAAAGTAGAGAATAGATTTCCGACAACAGACTTGCAAAGTTTAGACTTTATTCAGATGGAATAACAAAGCCGGGAGCAGCCTGCAAGCCGCTCCACTCTTCCTTTGTTTCAACGAAGCTTATATACTCCTCTTACTCGTTACATGATTGGTCACTTTCATGTTTCCCCAAACACCAAACACCCGGAAACAATGGTGGTTCCGCTGTACTCTTTTTGAACTCCCAAGGCCGGCTCTCCAGCCTTGCTTTGCTCATCATTCTGTTATCTTGGTATATTGAGTACCCACAGCTGGCTCGCCACCCTTTTGCCCCTGCCTACATTCAAGCCAGCCAAGACACACCCCTTCTCTCTGATTGGGGGAATTTTCATTAGCTTGTTTGAGGAATCCTTTTATCTTAGGCTGGCGTAAGCGTGCCGAACAGCTGCTTCCACTCCGTCATTCTGTTCTTATCGACTTGTGACAGTGTTCTTGGCGAAATAACAGTTTAGACCTTTTTAAGCGTTTGATTAGGAATACAGCTGCGAAACACGGCTGCATCAGCTTTAAACCTTTAGGGGCTTTCCGTGCTAGATCACATGATCACATTCCACGCACCCAGCCTGTCTCCGTATAGGCCCAATGGTAGCCACACTCCTTGCACACAGTCTGACTCTGCACAGGCCCAATGACCAAGACACACAGGTTGGCTACTAGGCCCTGGTCAGACTCAATTTGGTCAGTGGAGGGAATATATTCTCCCACACTACCAACCGTCCTGAGGACATGAACGTCCAGGCAAACAGTTGCTAACCCCGGGTGTACGGTAATACACTCCCACTGTTGGACAGACTCACATATAGTGTTGAGTGTCTGCCTGTACTCCCAACAGCAGACACTATCATTATACGTGGTCATCGCAACACAGTTGTTGCAGGTGCACCTACAACAGAAATATAGTTTTCCCACTTTTACTATTGATTTTACGGCCACTGAATATGAAACTAATTAATAATGCAAAACAAATGTATTTACAGTCTTGATCTATGCGGGCGTTTTCATGATTTACATGTACAGTAGGTAGGCGGGAGTCGGGACGGAAGATGCGTAATATTTTGGATGTCATATGATACCAGCGCAGCTAGGCTAGCTAGTGCCTGTATTATAATAACGATGTTTATAATTATATACCATAACTGAGCTATGTAGACGTATAAAATTAGCTAGCTAGCTACTTGTGATTAAAACAAAATCAACGGAAAAGACGTAGACATGGTATGTGAAAAATATGTTTAATATAAAGACAGCTGGATCATACAGTGTAACAAATCTAGTCTGTGATAGTTTGCTGCTATCCAGCACTCAGCATAGCTAACGTTAGCTAGGTAGCTAGCTAGCTGCTTTCCCTATGAAAAGGGTCTAGCAAATTATTTTAAAAACCATCACGTGTGATAGAATACATAGCAGATGGTTTGTCATGTTGATTAATAAAGTTATTTCTAAGAGTGTAGAATATTGTAGTTGCTATATGTTCAATGCATTTCAGTACAGTGCAATGTCATAATCACCTCTTCCCTTCTGACATTTTGATCTGACTCGTGCTTTTCCGACGCAGTTGACGTAGACTTCAGGGATTGGGATTTTTTTGGCCTTACTTTTTCAAAAAGCTCTTAAAATAGAAATTTGAAGTGTATACTTGCATTGGGAATTCTGTTCATAACTATTACACAATTCGATTGTGGAAAAGCACAGCCCGTCTTGCTGCTCCGGCTTTAATGGAAAATCTACAGGAATCATAGGCCCGCCTTTTTTCCTTTGACCAATCACATTGGTCTGTTGTTCACGGAGTTTGCCGGCTGTTCGCAATTACGTCATTTTAATGTAATAATAATAGGCTAATATACAATAATATAATATTATTACGTCATTTTGTTAGCACAGATAACTGTTTTGTTATATTTGGGCGTTTAGACTACCATCATACACTGTAATGAATGAGTTTAGGTGAGGCGTGCGACAGGATATGTCTATCTGCACTCTGTCCGTAAAAAAAAGTCAGGCACAAATGTATGTGTGTGACAAGCATTTGCTGCTGCATTTGGGCACCTTTTACACTTTTTCCGGATTTTTTCGATCTAAGTTCCATTATATATTTTTCAAAGATGAAAATTACACATTTAATTGGGCAAGTAATCATGGGAGACACAGATGAAAATTTTTTTGGAATAACAATATATTACAAAGATTCAGGGGGATACCTCACTCACACAACACGCAGTGCCTTTCTACATGGCGGTATTCAAGGATGCGGCACAATCAATTTCAATCATTTGTTACAGTTTTAACGTCCACATTTTTATGGACTTCGGTCAGGCTGCTCCAATATCAAAAGGGATTTGAGAGAATTTCGTTTTTTCGGGCGCCCTGCTACTTTTCTTTCAGGCACTCTGTACAGACAGCCATTTACCCCAGGTATTTATTCAAGCATCAGGCACTGTGGTAAGCGACCGGTCGATTACCTGTTTAAAACCAAACAATTGTTTCCATTGTCTGAGCGATGTATGGCCTGTGGTGAAACATTGATTGAAATGGGGGGGGTCAGTTTGTCCTATGGCAGTCTGGATGGCAGTCTTCTCTAATAGTGCTGTGACCAGGTACTGGTGTCTCCAGTGGAGATGACACCTGTGGGTATGGCCCCTGGGCTGCGGCGGACTAGGGCCTGGAGCATAGAGCATAGAGATGTTTAGATATTTGGAGGCTTTGCCATTACCCGTTACTATTATGCCGGCATCTCATGAAAGTCTCCGCCCAAGAGTCAGTCAATTTACAACCAGTAACAGACGACCTGCCCAGCCACTTCTTCATGAGGGTGATAAAATTGACTTGTTGGGAACTGATGCAGTTATACATCCAGCTGAACTCTGAGAGAGGATTACATATGAAATAAGCTAGCTATAGGATTTACACTCTATACGGTCCCTAATGCCAACTGTGAAAAACATGTATTTTTTAAATACAAATAGCTGTGTAGTGCACATTTTTCTGCAACCTTTATGGGTTGTAAAATGGATGTGTTGCTCATCATGCTTGCCCCCCCTTTACGTAACGTTATAATTACAGTGCCTTTTACAAATGTCCCATAACATTTAACATAGACAAATAACATTTTTGCAGACATTGATATATTTGTTCATCTGTTTGAGGTTGGAACTCAACACCACAAATGACTTGACCATATATTACAATACGGAAAACTTTTCTTGACATTGTGAAAAAAACGAAAAAGCTGTGCTCTCTCATGGCTCTGTGAATATAATAAAGTAATTGGGCACAATAATCCATTGTGACAGTCAAACATCCTTGGGCTGGGCTAGGAGAGGGGGAGGGCTTGTTGGAAAGGGGAGGGCCTGTTATATTCTGAGTTTATGTTTCTGTCATTTTTGTACTTCGTGTATTTATTATCTGTCATGTCTCTTTATTCTGTTGTCAGCTTTGCGTTTCTCATTGTTCTGTCACGTTCTGCTCTCCCGTCTGTTATCGTTCCTGTTCCGTTTATTTCTAGATCCACTCCTTGTCTTGTTATGCACTTCGGGTGTTTAGAATTTACGGGTTTCCTCCGCCTTCGCTTATTCTCTCGTTTTCTTCTTTCCTACTTTCGTGATCGCACTTTGTATATATTAGTTAGATGTGTACAGTACTAACTAACTAATCTACTAACGTTAGGGATTTAGATTTAGTTACTAACACTACTAATCACTAATTATCTCATCTTCCTACTACCGGCATTTCTCTCTCTCATTATCCTATCCCTGCTTAGTTTTCCGTTCTCTCCTCATACGCACGCAACGTTTCTCCTTTGCGTACCTCCCCTTTTACTATGCACGTGTCTGCCTGTTCTCCCAGGTCGTTTATTGTGTCTATATGTTTGTATGGTTCAGTGTCCGTGTCTTACGTTTCCCTCTTGTTATGTAATTATCTCTTCCCTGTGTTCCAGCCTCTCTCTCCTCGTTGTCTCACCTGATTTCTATTATGTCTCCCTGTATATATGTTCAGTGTTTTCATTTCTCCGTGTCAGTACGTTGATTCTATTTCCCTGAGCCTACCTTTCCGAAGCCAGAGTAATTAGCATTTCCCGAGACTACCCTTTGATTACGACCCCGAGCCTGCCCAGCGATTTTGTCCTTTTGCCCTTCTGATTCCTGAGTATCGACCTTTTGACTGCCCTATTACTACTTCTCTCTGCCTCGCGATTTTGTACCTCTGATTCCCTGATTCTTGGTTTTGACCCCTGCCTGTGAATAAACAACTCTTTTGCCTAATCCCTGATCTGCGTCTGGGTCCTTACCGCGGTCGTCACAGGACGTACTGACCACCATGGACCCAGCAGATCCAGACCAGCTCCGCTTCGCCCTCGAGCAGCAAGGTGCCATGCTCGGACGGCACCAGGACCATCTGGAGCGTGTGACTGAACACCTGCAGTCTCTCACCTCCCGGTTTGGCTGAGCTTACCCTCACGCTGCGAGCTCCGGTCATTAACCCCGCACCCCAGCATGCCGCGGCGCCACTTCAACCCGAGCCTTCCTCCGCGCCGGTGCGCGAACCACGTCTGCCTCCTCCTGAGAGATACGCAGGTGAACCGGGAGGTTGCCGTGCGTTCCTGACGCAGTGCCAGTTGATCTTCCAACTGCAGCCATCCACGTTTCCCAGCAAATTATCCCGGGTCGCCTACGTCATCACCCAACTGACCGGTCGTGCCAAGTCCTGGGCTACCACCGCGTGGGAGGGCTCTCTTCCCTGCTGTCAGAGCTTTGACCGGTTTTCCGAGGAGATGAGGAGGGTCTTCACCGGTCTAAGCAGGGTCACGGCGCGGCTCGGGAGATGCTCTACCTACGCCAGGGAGGGAGGGTCGGTGTCGGATTACGCCATTGCTTTCCAGACCTTGGCTAACGCCTGTGGCTGGGAAGGAAGGCGCTGTACGACGACTTCATCTGTGGACTCTCCGAACATCTTAAGGACGAGATCCTGACTCGTGACCTGCCAGAGTCCTTCGATGACCTTGTCAGCCTTGCCATCCGTGGACTCCCGGCTTCAGGAGCGTCGTCGCTGGCGTAGTTCCGGAGGTTTTCCCGGTCTGGGAGGACCGGGGTCAGGTCACCGATCGGTGCCTACAACCACCCTAGAGCAGCTCCATCTACTACCCCGGAGCCTGAACCCATGCAGCTGGATCGGACCCGCCTTTCGCCAGGAGCGTGACCGCAGGATGGCCAACCGATCCTGTCTCTACTGCGGTGAGTCTGGGCACTTCATTTCCGGCTGTCCAGTAAAAGCCAACACCCACTAGTTAGGAGAGGAGCACTAGTGGGTGTCATTCCAATCGAACGCTCCTCTAAACAACGGACCTGCCTGCCGGTGACCATCGAGTGGGAGGGTCAGAGGCGAGACCACCGCGCTCATTGACTCGGGGGCTGAGGAGAGTTTCCTGGATGCCGGTGCGGTCGCGAAGTGGGGATTCCAGTTTCCAGTCTGTCTCACCCCCTCATTGCCAACACTCAACGGTCAGAGACTGGCCCAAGTTACCCAGATCAGTTCCCCTCTTACGTTGCGTACTTCCGGCAACCACCAGGAGAAGATAAGGGTGCACATTATTGACTCCCCTCACTCACCTATTGTCCTTGGCCACCCGTGGCTGGTGAAGCATAATCCGTCCGTGGAATGGAGCAGTCACAGGATTGTGGGTTGGAGCCCACAATGCCTTTCCCAATGCCTGCAGCAAGCCCATTCATCTGTTCCGAAGTCCCCTGTCTTCTGTCCCGAGTCCCCTTTCTTCCGAGATGAGTCTTGACCTGTCGGCTTTCCTTCAGTACCTGGACCTCAAGGGAGGTCTTCTCCAAGTCCCGAGCCACCTGCCTGCCCCCCACCGTCCCTATGATTGCGCCATTGAGCTCCTGTTCGGCGCTACCCCTCCCAGGGGCGTCTTTTCTCCTTGTCCCGTCCCGAGACGGAGGCCATGAACACTTACCTTCAGGAGTCCTTGACCGCTGGCATCATTCGCCATCCTCATCACCCGCTGGAGCGGGTTCTTCTTCGTGGGGAAGAAGGGACGGTTCTCTTCGCCCCTGTATTGACTACCGTTCGCTCAACGACATCACCGTCAAGAATCGCTACCTCTCCCCCTCATGACGCCCGCATTTGAACAACTTCAAGGAGCTACCGTCTTCCACGAAGTTGGACCTGCGCGACGACTACCACCTGGTGCGCGCGTGAGAGGGGGATGAGTGGAAGACGGCGTTCAATACTCCGACAGGTCACTGGGAGTACCTGGTAATGCCTTTGGGTTAACCAATGCCCCTACCGTTTTCAGGCGTTGATCATGCGATGTCCTCAGGGATTTCATTAATCAGTTTTGTTTTGTCTACCTGACGATATCCTTATTTTTTCCAAAACTATGGAGGAACATGTCACCCAGGTCCGCAGAGTTCTACAGCGTCTCTTGAGAACAGGCTCTATGTGAAGCCAGAGAAATGTGACTTCCATTGTCACACCACCACCTTCCTGGGCTTCGTCATCTCGGCGGGGAGCATCCAAATGGATCCACGCAAAATCAAGGCTGTCTTGACTGGCCCCAGCCAGAGTCCCGGAAGGAGTTACAGCGCTTTTGGGCTTCGCCAACTTCTACAGAAGGTTCATCAGGAACTACAGCACCATTGTTGCTCCACTCACCGCCTCACCTCCATCAAGATCCGGTTTCACTGGAATCCTCCAGCTGAACTAGCTTTCCGGTCACTTAAACAACGCTTCACTTCAGACCCCATTCTCATTCACCTGATCCCACTGCCCAGTTTATCGAGGTCGACGCTTCCAACATTGGGGCAGGTGCCATCCTTTCCCAACGCTCCGCCAGGACAGGAAGGTTCATCCCTGCGCCTTCTATTCCCTATCGCCTCAGCCCCACGGAGCAGAACTACGACATTGGCAACAGGAACTGCTCTTGCAGTCAAGCTCGCCTTGGAGGAGTGGAGGCACTGGCTGGGGGGCTGAAGTTCCTTTCTGGTCTGGACAGACCACAAGAACCTGGAGTACCTGCAGACTGCCAAGAGACTCAATTCTCCGCCAGGCTCGCTTGCTCTTCTTTTCGAGATTCAATTTTGTTCTCTCTTATCGACCTGGATCCAAAATACTAAGCCCGATGCCCTTTCGCCGTTTGAACCCATATCCAGGGTTTCCGTTCAGGACACCATCCTGCCTCAATGCGCTATCAACAGCGTTCAACCGCATTGAGGCAACAGTGCGCCCGCCTTGAGGGTGAGGCCGCCCCAGTCGCTGTCCCTCGAACCGCCTCCGTGCCCAGTTCTGTCCGATCCCCAGGTGTTCAGTGGGGGTCACTCCTCCGCCTGTCATGTCACCCTGGCATAAACAGACTATGTCTTTTATCCAGAGATGTTTTTGGTGGCCTGCCATGGTCCAGGACGTTAGAGTTTTATTTCTGCCTGCTCTGTCTGTGCCCAGAATAAGGTTTCCATCAGCATCCTCTGGTTTGTTACAGCCCCTACCCATCCTCACCGCCCTTGGTCCCACATAGCTCTGGATTTTGTTACGGGTTTACCCTCCTCCAACAGCAACACCACCATTATGACGGTTATTGATCGTTTTTCTAAGGCTGTTCATTTTGTCCTCACCCAAACTTCCCCTCCGCCAAGGAGACAGCCACCCTCATTATCTCAACACGCTTTTTCGCTTTTACATGGCATCCCTGTAATATTGTTTCTGACCAGAGGTCCCCAGTTTATCGCCAGGTTTTGGAAGGCTTTTTGTTTACCTTGGTTCTTCCGTCAGTCTTTCTCAGGTTTCCATCCCCACCTAATGGCCAGACAGAGCGGGCTAATCAGGTTATTGAAACCCGTTCTGCGGTGCTTGTGCTCTCGGAACCGTCCTCTTGGAGCCAACATCTTCCCTGGGCAGAGTATGCCATCAACTCCAAACTCTTCCTCATCCTGTATGTCCCCCTTTGAATGTTGCCTTGGTACTAAACCACCCTTATTCCCTAGCCAGGAGAGGGAGGTGGGTGTCCCCTCTGCCGAGGCGTTCATCCTCAGGATGCCGACGTACCTGGAACCTCACCACGTCGCAACCTCTCCGAGCCAGCGCCCGCGCCAGAAGAGGCGAGACGGCGGACAAGGGGGAGCGCTCAAGGCTCCCGTTACGGGTTGGGCAGCGGTCTGGTTGACCACCAGGGACATTCCCCTCAGAATGGACCACCGCAAACCTACGCACCCGTTATTGGTCCTTCCCATTTCCAGAATTATCAGTCCCTGCTGTTGTTTTCTAGTTACCCCACACAATGCGTCGTATTCACCTTCCTTGTTTCCCGCCTCAGCCCCTTGTAACCCACCTTTGTGTCCTGCCCCCTGAGCCACCCCCACCTCCCGCCTTATTGATGGTGGAGATGCCTACACGGTCCGTAAGATTTTGGAGCGCGTTCGCCGCAGGGGCAGTGGGTCGCCAATACCTGGTGGACTGGGAGGCCTACGGTCGAGAAAGAACGTATTGGGTCCCATCCCGGTTCATATTGGACAAATCCCTTATCAGAGACTTTGATTGTTCGAGCTGTCTAATATTTTGCCATGTGTTTTACCCTGCCTGTCTGATTCTGCCCGGCGCCTTTACCCTGCCTGTCTGAGATTCTGCCATGTGTTTTTGACCCTGCCTGTTCTGAGATCCCGCCGTGCTTTGCCCCGTTCTGCTGGCTTCCTCGCCTTTGTTTGTTTATGTTTTGTTGTTCCTCTCTGTTAAAACGCCAAGAGGCGTTTCTAGGGGGGTCCTGTTATATTCTGAGTTTATGTTTCTGTCATTTTTGTACTTCGTGTGTTATTATCTGTCATGTCTCTTTATTCTGTTGTCAGCTTTGCGTTTTCTCATTGTTCTGTCACGTTCTGCTCTCCCGTCTGTTATCGTTCCTGTTCCGTTTATTTCTAGATCCACTCCTGTCTTGTCATGCACTTAGGGTGTTTAGAATTTACGGGTTTCCCTCCGCCGCCATTCTCTCGTTTTCTTCTTTCCTACTTTCGGATCGCGACTTTGTATATAAGGCTAGTTAGATGTGTAAGTACTAACTAACTAATCTACTAACGTTAGGGACGCAGATTTAGTTACTAACACTACTAATCACTAATTATCTCACGCTTCCTACTACGGCATTTATCTCTCTAGCTATCTATCCCTGCTTAGTTTTCCGTTCTCTCCTCTCATACCCATTTGGCGTTTCTCCTTGCATTACCTCCCACCCCTTTTACTATGCACGTGTCTGCCTGTTCTCCCAGGTCGTTTATTGTCTATATGTTTGTATGGTTTCAGCAACAAATTGTCCTACGTTTCCCTCTTGTTATGTAATTATCTCTTCCCTGTGTTCCAGCCTCTCTCCTCGCTGTCTAGCTGGCCGGCAAGGGCCCTGGGGCATGTGATGACCTCTTAGCCCATGGTTTACCATTATGTAGCCACCTAGCATGCTACACACAAACTAAATAAAAGAGATTTTGCCCATTTCAGTACTACTTTTATTTAAAAATAAAGTGGTGCACAGGGAAAGTACAACACACGATCGAATTACACGGTGGGGTCATTCTCAACGCATACAGCCAGGATTGTGATGTCACACATACACTGTGAAAAGGGAAAAAGGGATTCTTCCCTCAAAACACTCTTGGTTTATACTTGAATATTGTACCCTGAGTAATATAACTATCCGAACACTCTTTAAGTTTAGCTATCTTTACATTTCGTGACAGGTAATGACCTCTGTGCCCGCGTGGGCTCAGAAATAAGGGAAGTCACCAGTATGCTACACACAACTGAATGGAGAGCAGTCAGCATTCCTGTTGCTGTTTTAGTCGCTTCACCAATACAACAATTTATCGATTGTGCAAAAGCAAAAGCATTGAATTACGCTAATGTTGCAGGACACACAAGAAAACCAAAAGAAACCTATTAGCTGCTGACTGCCTAAACCCCTGGTGTTTTATGAGTGAACGAATGGGCATTACTTTAACTACTAACAAAATGAACGATAACAACTCTTTCGGGCTCTTAAAATAACAACTCTTGAGTTTTTCTTAATCGGTACATTATCTAGTTGTTTGCTATCAGAA